>JAFMSR010000009.1:42531017-42996007 GCA_022818135.1 Saxidomus purpurata | reverse complement strand
GTGGAATGGGTGCTCATTCATAAAATTCTCATTTTGCTTTGATTTTTATCCTCTTCACCTTTTTTTGGTTAAAAGTGTTTGAACTTTATTATAATTATATACCTCACAATACTTTGAACAGGCTCATTAGTTGGTGGATATTAAAGACTAAATGTGTTGTAACTGTAACTTCACAGTGTATACCGAATACTTTAATGCATTAATGAATTGACAGTTTTTTCCCGAACAAATAGTTAAGGGGTCACAGTATGGATTGTTTTTCCTTTATAAAGTTGTATTACCGTTTTGAGTAAATAATGTAGGCTTACAGCCGCCAGATGTGTTGAAATACAGCTGAGGAAAGTACGTGTTTTATGAAGCAAATTCTCACACAATACCATTTATGTAGTACCTGGTGTTATTATTTTGCTCATTGAAAGCCATTTTACCGAGTCTTTCATGTTTTGCATAAATACTTTTCTTGTTTCTACTACTATCATGTTTACGTAAACAAGGTACATGAACATTGTATAAGGGGTAGTCAGGTGTAAACTTATCTCTTCATACTTTGTTTGAAAAGGTATATGTACGCAAGTATAGTCTTAATGTATCACCAAAGACGTGAAGCGTAGTGGATAAATCGGCGGCCGTCGAAAATTGGTATCACGAGTTCGAGTCTGTCGTTATTTTGGCAGATATATAAGCTTGTAAACATGACTTTACCATTTTTTAGCCAAAAACGGAATACTTAATGTGCAACGCAAGTCAGAAAATAACTGGGCATTAAAGGGAAAGGCGAGTCAGAAAATAATTTGACTTCAAATTGAAAGCCTTGTTAGATCTACACATGTAAAAGGAACACACTGTTGAAAAATTCTAAAATCGGAGTATTAAATGTGAAGATATTGAGGATTTAATATTTTTAAAATAGAGAATCATTGAGGCGGCCATTTTGAATTTGTGATGTCACAGTGCTGTAATTTAATATTTTTGCAGGTATTACTGCTAAGTTAAAAAACAGCAGCTTCAAATATATATTAAAAAATGGTAACTTACATGACACTTAGTTAACGTTACCAATTTAAGGTGAAAAACATCCATGAAAAAATAGGGTTCAAAATTAAGGTTTGTAAAATGGAGGTCTAATAGTATGTCTAATTTACATACATTTGCATATACACTAAATTTGAGATTCCTCGTAGCTCTTTTATTTTTTGTCTGATATTAGAAATTCTTTCAACGGTGTGTTTCTGTAAACAAGCATTTTGATATCAGGCTCAGTTATATTTTGACTTGCGCTACCCCTTAAATTAATGAGTTTGTTAACATGAATACACTTTTTTGAAAAAAGAATAATCTATGTTCAACTCTTGATACACAAACATCTAAATCTCGAACCATTGTATAAATTCTAATTTACATGTTTATCTTAAATTGTTACATGTAAATTGATGCATACAGTACATCAATGAAACTTAACTGAGCGTAACATACCAATGAAATACTAGTACACAATAGCGCTTGGTACCTATCTCTCCAGTGAAGTTTTATTCCTTTTTATCAATTAGTTGCTGAAAAATAGCACGGAGAACATTTACTGAAAAAATAAAGGGGAAAATGTTATCAGAGTGCAACAGCCAATGATATGCACAAATAGGCTTGATACCAATGACTCCTAAAAAGTTTCTTTTATTTATAGCCAGTGCTGCTGCGAAAATGCAGAGACAATATTTGCACGGACAGATGGACAAGGTGACTCCCCACACACACACACACACCTAAACTTTGTTTACCGGCGGAATAACAAAATGACGGTTACCATAAAAATAGGGATGATAAAACTCGATAGGTCAGTAACATATACAGTAGATAACATAATGTCATACTGAATATTTCAATTTCAGTCAAACATAACTGTACAAACAGTACGCAAAAACTAACACAAATATTCAAATTTGCATTTATTAAACTTTTAGCAAGATCTTGCATATACTGTATGGCGCTTTAAATCTGCGGTGCCAAATATTGGCGTTTTTTTAAAGTGTTTTGAATTGGCGATGTCTTAAATCAAATCAACCGCCAAAATTAAACCTCAACCTCGTCCAGAGTCCGCTTAAATAAAACCTTGAACTGGCATGAATGTCACTCTTTCAGTAGATATTTTGATCGTCGGCGATTACCCTCCGTTTTTCGTTTTGGTATGTCACTGTTAATTGTCTTTTCGAATGATATGATTGACTGTGTATTCAATCGATATAATAGATCTAGTCCAATTATCCTTTGGACAATGGAAGAAAAAGGTGCGTTATACAAACCTTTACTATTATGGACTGACTGACTGAATGGGGTTGTTTACCCTCGGTACTTGGCTGTTGCCATATGACCGAGCATGACTTACAAATAATTATTGTTTTACATATATATTAAATGGTATGTGTACCATTTGCCACGTGTGGAGGTGCTTGTATATTACGAACTTAGATTTATTGTTATATTTCTTAATTTTTTAATAACTTTTTAGTTTTAAATCATAATATATAAGTGTAACCACTCATTTTTTGTCTATTAAAGATCTATTCAGAAATTTGATTAGATTTACCATATGTTAATTGATTTGGCTAATGGAGCTGGGGTGCGAAAACGGTGACCTATATTAAATTATAAGAACTATTCAATTCTCATTTGTCGCAGCGGAACAAGTGCCCGCTACGCCATTGGTCAGAATTGCGAATGTAGAAAATTCTGTTAAGTAGGTCAATCCGTTTTCGCACACCAGTCTCATTAGTCATTGTAGTGTGTAGGCATGCCAGCCAGGTGTCTAAAATATTGCAATTATATAAAAGTATGTCAATGTGTAGACAAAAACGATTTACTTAAGATTTGTATTAAAATGTATTTTACGTTTAAACATATCTATCGTATAAAAAAAATTAATAATAGTCCTAAATTAAATATAATATACAGGATAGCCATAAGTATGAAGTGAGGTCTAGGATTTATCTCCCTTCCACTTACTTTCAGTTTATGGCTGAAAGTTTAATATGATTATACCCATTTACCGCTATTTAATTTTCGGTATCTGCTATGTGGTGAAACACTCTTTGTTAATATATACAAGAGTATTTCACCTAAGTATTGGCTCAGGATAACTTGTGCTCCACTATTACAAGAGCCCATACTTTTGCAGCCAGCTACATTTAATATATGTACAATTGGGGTAAACTGTGGAGACTTATCATAGCAGATACCGTAGCGTTACTACCCTCCCTAAATACATAGTGAAATGTGTACCCTGTATGAAGGATAACTATTGTACGTTTATAAAAATTTATATACCCTGGACATATTAAGAAGATGAGATTAAAAAAGAATGACTTCCGTAAACGGCTCCCTTTCAGGGCCACTGTAAAATAGTGAACTATTAAAAATATTTGCAATACATACATGTATATACATTAAAACATGTGTCCAGGGTATAAAAAATTTAAGATTTAAATTTAAAAATATCGAAGCATATCCAATGTAATTTGTGATAAAAGTTAGCACAAACTAATCCGGGTTCTAAGATACTATAATGTTGTGTACCCGGCATGTAATATTAAATGAGGGAGATAATATAAGGGTATTTGTTCTCACTCCCGTCGACTATGTCAGTTCTGTCCAGAGAATCTACGCGTTTCTCTGACAACAGAATCAACCTCCCAGCAACGGCGAGGTACCGGAGAGACGAACTATTGCCCCTACATGTGAAAGGCTATCTGAAAAAAGAAGGAAGAAGAAGAAGGAAGAAGGAGGAAAAAGAATACACACAACTGAGAAAATGCCGGTCTGTGTATACTTGATGGAGAAATATCATCAAGATTATAAGAAGATAGCCATTTAGGACTAGTTTAGAATATGTTTATTAATGATAAGTTATCACATTCCTAAAAGGTCACGTGACAATAATATTAACTCTATCATAGTGTTAAAGGTATGTGCTCTGTTTATAGTACTACTGCTAGAGAATCGAAAAAAAGTAAAATTTTAAAGGTGTGAACTCAAATTTACAAAAATAAGAAAAATGAATTTTTTTTTAGCTTTACAGACACTGTAGAACTTAGAAACTGAGTATTTTATATTGATACGATCCCCAACACTAAGTTAGGTCTAACAAACCCAAAAAATATGTTATTCTTTTCAGATTACAGAGGAAATTGCTTACAACTTTTTCTTAAAAAACCTCTCTGAATTTGGACTGCCATTTTTAATTAAAAAAGGATTTATATGGTGTTTTTTTCTTTTTGGGACCATTCAACCATTTGTCTTCACATATAACTAATTATAAACTTAGTAAAGGATTTATTTAACTTTTTTTGAGGGTGTCAAAAAACGATAAAAATTGAATTTTTCAGAAATAGCGAAAATCAGTATAAATAGTTACAAAAGTGCTTTCCAGTCGATATTTATTTATATTAACTAACTTTGGATATATATATATATTTCCCGGTGTTTGAACACTTCCATATAATTTTTAAAAACTTAATAATTTAAGTTTTATAATTTTTTGACATTCTAAAAAAGCTCAAAATGATGTTACGCATTTCATTAATAACTTTGTCTCCGAGTGGGACAGCCAGATTTTGACACCCTAATCTTGTTATAGATACATTAAACTACTTAATCGTAATAATTATTTTAACATAAGCATAAAAAAGTTAAAGTTTAATGGGTTTCAAATTGCTGTACATACACTGCTTTAATTATATTTATATTCTGTCACGTGGTATGAAACGTCACTTTACTCAGTGCTCTGCTTCCTATGTTTAACTGATAGAATTTGTACACGTGTGTGTAATAGATGTTGCATTGATAAAAATATATGGAATTATTAATTTGGAGTTATTAGTGTTCAAAAAAGTTATCTGCAGGATTCTTTTGTATCAGAGTTGTAAAAATATATCGTGTTTTTTATAAAAAGCTTATAAACAACAAAAATAATGAGGATGCAAAAACAACACTTAGATGGTGTGGAGTGTTGTGTATGTCCTGTTCATTGTGTGTTAAATTTATTACAAGAAAAAGTAAACATATAAATGTGGTTATTTAAAGTGCAGTTTACCAACTCAAGGCTTAAGATGTTATTTGCCCAGATTCATTTGGTGATAAAAATGAAAAGAGGATGTATAATCAGTATGAAAGAAATCTAAAATACACAGATGAGATGGTATTGTGTGTGTTGGATTCTGAATATGAAAATATACTGTGATACTTAGTATGTAAAACCAGCTGTACCACTCTAGAGTAAGGATATTTAAGAGCACTACTATTGCAGACAACAAGGTTTAAGTCTATGCAGAACTGCTTTATCATGATCTTTTTATAGTTATTATGAACGGTTCCAGTGTTTACAATTATATTAAAATTAACCCGCTGGATTATCCAATGACCAGACTGGGATATCACATGTCCAATGTTTGACCTGGTTTGCACAAAAGAACACGTGGGTTTGTTTGTGATACTGTTTGTGAGCAGTTGACCTAGCCATAAAAAGAAAACAATCCCTTAACAATAGGCTTAGGTAGGCTTTTAGATTTGTCGTAAAAAAAACCGGAACGGTCCATTCTTATCTAGTGTAAAGCACATCAGGCCGCTCAGGTCGCCTTAAGCCAAACAAAAAAACAATACATTGTATAACTTTCTGCAAACAGGGTTAAGTTTATCACACCTCTTTATGATGAAACAGCTATTTTTTGTTACAAGCAAATTGTTTTGGCCATTTATAATAAACATGAATAATAGAGTCATTTGAAAAGGCCGGTTTATGAATACCAAACTTTCTCGGGTTCTTTGTATATTTTTTAAAAGATTGCTTCAGGTATCGTTAATAAAGAATAAAGCAAATGCAATTTCGTCATTTCCAATCCAAGAATACCAACTTATTCACACTTGAAACTAGTTGATTTGCTTCCCTTTGTCTGCATATTGGGGGTGTATAAAAACGGCGGTGATTTAAAATGGCGGTGTTTAGATTTGGCGCTACTAAGAGTGACTGCCAATATAGCCAAAATAAAACCCCCGCCAAAATAGTACTTATACAGTAACGACACATATCGAAAAATAATTCTGGGCCCGATCTTTTTCCTTCTTTGTTTTATATGAAATGCTATATGGATAATAACACACTTCGTTTATAAGAAACATATTTAAATGGTCCCAAGGAGTTCGTTATACCTTTTATGATACTGGGAATATTCATAAGCCCGAAAGGCTTGACGTTTCCCTTTTATAACATTGAATAATAATAATCCGGTTTCGCTTCGTCAAAATCAGAATAGTACACTAGTGTCAAACCGACGCAACTTCCACTTCGGATCTTTGTCCAAGAGTTATTTAAGGGTCTTCTTCATTTGCCATTGCACTTAAATCAATAAAAACGAAAATTCAATTCAATATAACCTTGCACAAATAGATATTATTAAGGTATCTTTATTTTACATATGTTAATAATGTTAGGACGGTATAGAAAAATAGCTTAACCTTAAAATCCCTAAAATTCTATTTACATCCTTGCGCAAAAACAGAACAACACATAACATCATTTAAATGCCAACATAAGTAATTTGATACTGACAACAATTTCTTGTGTCCTTTTAACGAACTTGCAATTATGTAGAGAGAAATCAAGATTTGTATTCCTTTGTCACATATTTCCGCCCCCAGGAACCTCAAGGTCAAACAAAATTTTACAAATATCTCATTTTTGGCCTGGGGACTGAAAGTCCCCTAGGCCTGAGTTAGCATACCACATTTCAAACACTGCAGACAATTTAACTATGCTATGTGCGAATAACAACTGTAAACATGCGCTTTGGGAAAGTAGTGCAAGACAGACCAGAGCAATCTTTTGTTTGAATGTCGGATACGATAAGAACATATTACAAATAAAAACAGTACATGCAACTTCAAACGATTGCAGAAAGGTCTATAGCTTACGGGCTGCATTACACAATTTTTTCTGTTTGAGAAATTACTGCGCTGATAGCTGATTACGGAAGATAATCATATGCATATCACGAAAAAGTACGGATATTTACGGAAAGGTACGGAATTCGATATAAGAGTTTGTAGTTTGATTTAAAAATTTCTGATGTTATTTCATTGACAACCTTTCTTATTTACGAACGATTACATATATATTTACCTAAAATAAATTTCTTTAAAAAAAAGATACAATTTACGTACATTCCCGAGAAAGAACTCACGTGATCAAAATCACCCGCCATTTATCGAGGACGCTGCATGTCAAGGCCCAGTGAACGGTTTCACCGATTACAACCTCAAGGTAAGCAAGACTCAGTTTTGGTTTTCCCTGTTTTACACATTGTACAGTACTGTATTTATAAATCATTGTTAGTATTGCTTTGTTTATTTCTGTTTCAAGGTCTTGTCCTTGGTACACAATAATTTTCGATCCACATCATCAGATATTGCTTGAAGTTGAACAAAGCGCAGATTGAATTATTTTTATTGTTCTCTCAAACAATTGATATTGTTGACCATGTGATTATTTTTCATTTAACGTACGTTTTATAATAAAACAAACTTCCCTGCCACCCATATATTTGTGAATCATTCATTCTGTGTCATATACTTAATTTCGCCCTATGCACATTTCGACCCGCGCTTTAGGTAAGATTCAGCGTAAATCACGAAGGTCAAAAGTTGTTTTTAGTGGAGTTAATCTATAGCCCCCAGGCCTTCAGCGCTCAAAACGCTTTGATTTAACATGTGTTTGACAAAAGGACACAGAATGTATCAACGTCATTTTGTAATATTGCTGTATCATAAGGGTTTTTAATAAATCTGTATAGTTCTGTATGTAACCGAAAAGTCTACTTTGCACTGCCCGTTAATATACAATACAAAGAGCTGTGAAATCAAAATACTACCCTTGGGTACACCAGATGTAACATTGATACAGTTTTATTTATTTATATTTAGTACCACTCGTTGTTTCCTACATTTCCAAAAAAGCTACCAATTACACGTAGCCAGTACAGTATTTGTCGGCTATACTCAATAAATTACTGACGAAAAACGTACGTTTTAACAATGAGATTTTTCCCTTGCAATGTCAAGTCTCTCGATTTCGAAATGTGAAGACAGGATTTTATTTTGTTGATTGTGTTTCTTCATAATATCATTATTATATATATATTATATCCATGATAGACCCCAAGGGTTTTAACGTATGATTTGGGCCACAGCTTTTTCATTAAAACTGTTCTTTATTTTTCCTGTCAATAATCCTGTGGGTTTTTCCTTATTCATCTTTGCCCCAGACGCTTTTTCATGGCTGTTGAGATTTTTAAATATGTATGATAAGAAGTTTTTACTTCTTACGAACAGTTGTGTGCTGTTACAATGTATTGATGTTTCCTTTTGCTTCGAGCATTTTATAATTACCTCGGGCATAACGGGCATAGCGGGTATACCATGAATATTTCTTATATGTCGAATGCTGCATACCAATAGTTCAGCCTGGATAATATACCCCAACGAAGTATACTGGAATCAGCTCGTATGTCTGTCCAAAGCTTGTCACAAATAATGTCACAGTAACACCACATGATTTGCAGAAAGCGAAAAAATTGCCGATGTTACAAATATTATAAGAGTTATGGTCCTTAGTTTTGTTTAGGATATGCTGTATTGTACATATAGAGTACACAACATTTTGGATGCAACACCTCATAAAGTTTTGCATCAGAACACCAAACAACCAAATACTTCCCAAACAACCTCTAAAATGTCATGAAAATTGCGACAATCTGAATACTTCATGTACAAGAAATTTTATATCTAGAGTGTTCACTAGGTGATTGGGGACAGATAAACGACGGACATCACAATAGTTCATCTTTAGCACTTTGTGCTCATTGGAGCTAAATGTGATTATATATTTTGATCTTCTTGTTAACAGATTGTCAGTGATAGAAGAAAACATTGTTTTAAACACACATTCTTTATTCAAATAGAACATTCATACTTTACACATCGTTGGGTGTCTTCGGGCAGTTGCTCCTCTGTTATTTAGCAGTATCGAGTGATGCATTTTAGTAGCTTTCCCTAAACAACAAAATCATCTGACAAATACTGAAAGGTTTTGGAAACAATGTCAATGTAGCAGTACATGAGCTTACAAACTACGACAAAAACTTTTTATATCACAATTTTAATCGAACTATCACTCTCTAAAAGGAAATTATCTAACTAAAATTGTAGTGGTCACGAATAGATATTTCGTTAAGAAATTGAAAAGTTATCGCTCATTTTCAAATGTCACGGCTGTCTGAAAAGGCATTAATATGTACCATTTAAATTTGGTTTTTAACATATTCTGTTTGTAGGAATCCAATCTATTCAAACTGAAAAACAGGCAAAAAATATCATTATTATGATATCGTATGCCTCTATTTGACACGTGCGAGTATAGCTACAAGCAGCACCGTATATATGTGTATATGTTCTGTAGAATAAGTCACTACATTTGTAGTAAGATTTATGTACCGACAACAGTCCTAATGTGTTAATCAAATGAGATAAGTATTTTTCTTATCCAGCATGTTTTGTTGTCTTGATTGCTTCTAAATTACTTCATTTTAAGGAGAGTCCCTACAGTCAAAACTATCAATATTTCAAGTATCATTTGACTGTTCAATTTCTAGATAAGGCAGTGCCTTTATTTCATTTTAGTGTTTGGGCAATTTAGTGCCTTATGAACGTGTTTAATCGTACATCACTGTCGCCATTGACAAATTTAAAAGCCGCCGTCACGTACCCTTATTTTACATTTTTACTAACATATATGCATACATAAAATTGATATCACATGCATTCATTATTCATTTAAGAACCAACATAATAATTTCATGTTTTAGCAGTTTCAATTACCTGTGTAAAAGCATGCAAAAGAACTACATGTGTCTCGGTTGTCTAAGATATGAAAGCATTTTCTAGTAGACTGTGATAAACTGAACATATTTCTTTTCACCAGATGAAAAAATTCCTACAAACCAAAAAGTTATTGCAGTTTTACTTTTTGAATTTCTTAGTTTAGCCACAGTCTGGCTTGAGAGCTGATTATACTGGTCTTAGATAAAAGGCTTTAACTTTATCAGTACTTATGATTAAGACTTCAAACTTTGCACACTTGTTATAAATACCCAAGAGGTTATGTCTTGGTTAAATAGGCATCAGACCACAGTTATTTGCCTTTAACTGACCACAATACGGAAGCAGCTTTAGGAAATATAGTGCCTTTGTTTGAGGCTAGATATTTTTTTTTGTATGAAAGAGATGGGATAAATTGCAGTTTGGGTCAGGGTAGACCTGAAATATGTGTTTAATTTTATGTCAGAATGTATTCAGAGACTTCTTGTTAACATCAGTGATTTTGCTTGGTTCCGGCCATTTTCAGGTATTATTTGAACTTTGACCTCAAATAGTGAAAAATAAAGCTTGTCAACCCCTAGTTTTCTGCTGCTGGAATTCTTTCTCTTGGTTGGTACTATTCAGAACAGGTAAGTTTTTGTCGAGCCCCTTTGTGGTAAGTTTGATATAGTTGTGACAATCGCGGTTTGGTGTATGTGCGTGCGTCCGTGCGTGCGTGCGTGCGTCCGAGTTTGTCCGGGCTTTAACTTATCCATGGATAAAAGGATTCTTAAATAACTTGGCACAAATGTTCACCATCATGAGACGGAGTGTTATGCGCAAGAACCAGGCCCCTAGGTATAAGGTCAAGGTAACACTTAGAGGTTAAAGGTCAAATTCAAGAAAAACTTTGTCCGGAGCATATCTACTTCATGCATGGAGAGATTTTTTATGTAACTTGGTACAAATGTTCACCATCATAAGATAGAGTGTCATGCGCAAGAACCAGGTCCCTAGTTCCAAGGTCAAGGTCACACTTAGAGGCTAAAGGTCAAATACAAGAATAACTCAAGAATGACATTGTCCGGAGCATTTATTCTTCATGCATTGAGGGATTTCGATGTTACTTGAGATGTAACATGGGACGGATTGTCATGCGCAAGACCCAGGCCCCTATGTATAAGGTCAAGGTCACACTTAGAGGTTAAAGGTCAAATTCAAGAATATCTTTGTCCGGAGCATTTGTTCTACGTGCATGGAGGGATTTTTATGTAATTTGGCACAACTGTTCACCGCCATAAGCTACCCTAGTTTGTAGAATTACTTCCCTTTGTTGTTACTATAAATATTGTAACATTTTTATTACTGGCCGTAGAAAAATATCGAGACCACTTTACTGTGGTACAACCTGCATGTTACATCCAATATTTAGGTGTATTTTGACCTATCTCTACTTGGTTAAGAGTTGGACCTTTTGACAGCTGGCGGGCTCGACATGTTGCACATGGGCACCTAGTTTGGGTTTGGGATGTCAACAAAATTACCACATGGCATACCGTTTATATATAACATATAGTAAAAATAACTGTGATTTGAGGCCATCTCGCCGACTAAACACAACTCAGCAAGCAAGCAATTGCGTAATAAGCAAAAGAGTAGTCGAGTATTCCTGCATGATATTAACCGGTGTTACTGTACATTTGACATGTGTAGAACCGGTGTAACTGTACCTTTAATGTATCATTAGCATTAGTATTAGTACTTCTACAACGTGATCTGATCTAAAATAAAATTTAAAATAAAAAAATACCTAAAAAACGTGTATGGGTGATAACTTCAACATATGTGTGCGATATTCTCGTACACGTTACCTCTCTTACAACAGAATGCGCGCATTTTCTTATTATGTTTAAACTCTGTTAAAACTCCTGTAGTAGCTCAAAAATTGATACACACGTTATTATATGTTTCATTTTTCTTTTTATTCTTAGTATCTTAACATATAAACTCTTATTTTGCGAAAATATCTATTTATTGGTTTTAGAAAATCCAAGCACATGATATGACATGCTATGTCATTTTGTTTGATCGATTATTTTTCAGAAATGATTTTCATTTACATGGGTTGTACATGTAAGAGAGAATAAGAAGGGACATACATATTACAAACTAGATAACCGTAAAATAAAAGTTTTTGAATTAATAACAACGGTCAGCGGAAGTCTGTATAGACGGTGCAACGACATTTTCTAATTTGACACGGTATATGTCAGTTGAGTTATTGTATGTGTTTACAGTTTTCAATTAAATACTCGTACGTACGTTTACCTATAGTCGGACTTCGTGCCCTTTAAGCTTTCGTCCGTATTAATGATCACGAATGGCCTGCTTTACATGTGAATGTAAATGTATAAAAACAGTATCTATGATTCAAATATTTATACTTTATAGCGCTGTGATCAGGTGATATTTGAGAAATAATATGTATCCATGTTTGGTTTATCGTAGAATAACCCGAGTTTGAAGTTTTTATGCGCAAGAATATTTCACGAAGGCCGAAGGCCTGAGTGATATATTATTACGCATTAGAACGACAAACGAACACTGTAAAGGCGCTATTTCAATGTGACTTTCATTCATGAAAGATGTATACGCGGTGTTTCAGACTTTTCATCTGCGTTAACTACAGTCTCATAAGATAGAAAACACTTTAATTTAACAGGAATTTCATTTATAGTAATGGTTCGAATTTTCAGGGTATGCAATAACAGTTCAAGTTACGAAACGCTTAGTAACGGGTATAGATAAATGACGTCACAGTTTCTCTTGATTAATGACGTCACTGTGTAAACAAAACAATTATCAACAAAACAGTAAATAAAATCAGTGTAAATGGTATCGTAACATTAATCAAGTTAACTGGACGTATGTCATCCATCGGAAACCCCCGCTTTGTCCCAGTCATCCACAATATGACATGTCCTCTATATGTCGGGTAAATTGAACAGCCAAAACACGATGCGCGTGCAGCGTCGTTCAATGTTAG
This sequence comes from Saxidomus purpurata, assembly GCA_022818135.1. NCBI lineage: Eukaryota > Metazoa > Mollusca > Bivalvia > Venerida > Veneridae > Saxidomus > Saxidomus purpurata. The sequence continues at coordinate 42,983,067 of JAFMSR010000009.1, read as the reverse complement.
TTTATTGCAGAATAACCCAAATAGATTTTGTTCTACATGTATGTAGGTTATTCGCTGGTCGTGTTAGAATCGTATTTAAGTATATTTGTACCCCGCCACGGTGTCAATCCCCCATATAATTACTATACTTGCAATGTACTATCGTTTTACCTGGTATGATGGAAGCATACTATAAGTACTGTTTATTTGTATCCGGGTTATTAGCAATTGGAAAACCTTAGCCGATTCGAATTTTTAAAAAGTAAACAAATCTCTTAAAATTCTTCAAAACTAAGTATGCACACTACCGGATATTGTTGGAGAGCAATGAAAATATATGCGGAATCCGATCTCATAATTTCACTTTATGATTTGAGAATTAATTGTATCAAAGTATGTGTAAAATGTTGCTGGGCTCTGTGGTTGACTTATCAATCCACAGGATAGCCTATTGCAGTGTCGCTTATTCGCTCCCAAGTCCTAAATAGATGATTGATCCAGAACGTTGTATTACGGTCATTATGTGCCCTTTCGTATGGGAAAGCAGTCGGTGTTACATGTAGGCGAGATGCCGTCTTAATGACTTGGTTGCCATGATTGTGCTGAACGGGTACGTAAAAATGAGTACTCTTGTAAGTAATCTAGGCAGTGGACTAGTATTACATCTTATACCGATATACTTTTACTTATGTCATATTCCCAACTTTACTCATTAACAAGCTAGACCTGTCGCAATTGGCGCCTTAAATATCCCCGCCTATATATTTGTACCTCTTGTACATTAAGTACTCAAATAGTCAAAACTGTCATGACATCTTAGGAGTTTTTAGTAAGTATATGGTTGTTTGGTTTACTGATGCAAAACTGTAGGAGGTGCAGCATCCTTTTTTGAACCCTATAAACACTAAATAGTATATCCTAAAAAACTAAGGGCCATAACAGTATTTGAAACAACAAATCGTTCGCGTCCTGCACATCATGTGTAGTTGCTGTGAAAGAATTTGTGACACGACAATTTTTCAAGATTGTGTTTACAGACGGACATACATGCGGAGAGACATACAAGCTGATTTCAGTATACCTCACTTCCAACTTCGTTGGGGTATCATTATAGAATTCGGTTATAAGTAATCGCCACCTACATTTGTGAATTTTGCAAAATTTGTTATTAAATCGGCAACAATCGGCAACAATTTTGATTACTGTGTATGAGTTTTTATTTTTGTACTTAGTTTCATGTGTGGATTGCACGAATATTGGCTATTGTGCAAATAACATGCATTTAACCTTTGTTGGATTTTTTGTTTGTTTTTATTTACGTTTCAATACGATTAAAGACTACCAAGTATTCTCTAGTGTGTTAACAAAGTTCTTCTATGATTTTGGCCGCACGTAACCCCGTTCTAAATTTGACCTAGAATTTATCAGGACACATTTCCAAATAATGACTGGTAAAGACAATGTGGTATCAAGGGTGTTCGTAATGTTTTTGTCTATGATTTAACCTGGTGACCTAGTTTTTGACCAAACATGATCCTGTTTCGCAATCGACCTAGAGAGTATCAAGGTAAACATTTTAACCGACTTTCCTGAAGATTTGGAGCATGTTGTCTCTAGAATGTTCACAATGCTTCCCTATGATTTATCCTGGTAATCTAGTTTTTTACCCAACACGACCTAGCTTCAAACAAGGTCTAGAGTTAATTATGATAAATATCGTGAGCAATTGTCATAATAATTGGGGACAAAAAGTGGCCACAACAGTGTTGACAAGGACTTTCTATTATTAAAGCTGGATAAATAGTTTTTGACCCCACATGATCCAGTTTCCGAACTCGACCTGGAATTATCAAGAGAAAGTTCTAAAATGATTGCTGATGAAAAGTCGTCTCTAGAGTGTTTACTAGGTAGTTATGGACAGACAGACGGCGGACACCAGGCGACATTAGCTCATCGTGACCAATCTGTGCTTAGGTGGGCTAACTGTGATTTTATATTTTTATTTTCTTTTTACAAACTGTCAGTAATAACAGAAAACAAAGGTTTTAAAAGCACACTCTTTATTCATATATAACATTCATACTTAACACATTGTTGGGTGTCTTTGGGTAATTGCTACTCTGTATTTTACCTAAGCAGGGTTGAGTCATATATTTTAGTACCTTTTTTAAACAGCATAATCATATGACACATAATTTTAGGTTCAGAAAATAATGTTAATATATTAGGTCTAATAGCCATATTGTGACGGTATTTTGATCATTAAAACAGAAAATAACACACAAGGACACCCGTTTTATTATCATACGTGATAACATACATGATTATTTTCAAATAGATTCGGTTTATCTGTGTTTCAATAAATATAGCTCTAACAGATTTTGTATTGATTTATATTTGCAAGTTGTAAAAAAATATTATATAAATCACAATTCATATTCAAAATTATTTAAATATCAACAATAAAAGTGTATAGCTAAGGCTGCTGACCAAAATATAAATCTTTGTTTGTCTCTTGACTTCATGTACTTTGAGATATAAAATTTGGTAAAAATCTAAATTGCTTTCAAACCTATTTGCCATAATGATTCCAGACTTTCCGTTTATTTTTCTTAATTGACCGGTTTCAGTACGAGCATAGCTTCAAACAGGAGTTTCCTACATTGTGAACGTATGTCTATCGCACAGTGACCATATGTACGAGTATTATGCACTTTAAAAATAGCTATTATTAAGATTTCTCTCCGGACAACAGCCCTCATGTGCGTTTGAAATAGATTTAACCGGATTTAAGGAAACATAGTCTTGTAGGCGATATACCGCCTAATAATGGTGAATTCAAAATATTTCAATGCATGTTAGAGCAAAACATTTTTAAACAAAAACGAATGGGCCTGTGTAGGAACTTATTGTGGCAAACAGCTTTGACATTACATTTTTGTCTGAAGAAGTAATTTTAAGATTTTTTTCAATCGATTTTTATTCTACAGTTTAACAAATGTGTGAATGTTTTTTCCCGCTACACAGATTTTTATCAGTGTGTTATATAATACACTATTTACTTACGTCACAGGATGAGAAAAATGTGCAACCTTATCGGGGCTCAAGTCGAGACCCTTCGCTTACAGAGGCGATTACTTTAATTACCGTACATCCCTAAGAAACGGGAACTTCTTTCTACAGTTTCAGGCGCTAGTTATACTCAAATCACTTTGCAAACACTTTTTAGAAAGTCAGTTATAAACAAGCAAAGTTTGTCATTGTATACGATTGCAGCAACAAACGTCTTGGCGTGAGAGAATTCGGCCTTTCCGTGACTTGAACCCTTGACCTACAATGCGAGTACTCTAACGACTGCGCTACCCGACAGCTAAAACATTTTCTCCGATACTGTGAATATTTCGTAAAGTCACATGTATGCAGTATATATAAACAAGAGGCATATTAGGGCAAATATTGCTCTACTGGACTAAGTACTTTTTGTGAAATGGTTTAGAATGTTATCACAAAAAGCTAAGGACCGTGAACTTAACCCACTGGCCCGAAAAACATTAAGAATCATCTGCTTAGTAAAAGCAATCATTATATGAGGTATGAAGACTGTTGGTGATACAGATCTCAAGATATTGTACGGAAAGGATTTTAAAATTACGTGTCACTGTCACCTTGGCCTCTGACCCACTGACCCCAAAACAATAGGGATCATTTACAGGTTTTAGCAAGTTTCATGAAATTCAAATAATATTTTGACCTGTAGAGTGTTATCAAGAAAACGCTATAGGATGTCACGTGTCCTTGACATTTGACCCACTGACCCCAAAAACAATTGGGGACATCTACTTAGTAAGACAAATCGTTATATGAAGTTTGAAATTTGTGAGTAATATAGATCTCAGGATATTGAGCGGAAAATATTTACAAATTCTGGGTCACTCACCCTCCAAATCTGCAGGTTGCAGGTAACTTTCTGAGCAAGTTTCATGAAAATCAAATGCAATTTGTGACCTGTACAGTCTTATCAAGAAATGTTTACGGACAGACGGACGGACGAGGACACACCACCGTGGCATAAGCTTGCTGAAAATCACTATGAATAAAAATTATCAACATACATACTTTTTTTATTTTTTCACGCAAAAAAAAGGATTAATGCATTGATACTTTTAAATAAGTAAGTAAGAAAATTGTTTATAAGCGTGTCATGGGTTATAAACATTTTATATTTACTTCTATAAATCATCATTAAACCAACACCCGGCCCAATTGGCCTAGCATATATATATGACCAGTAAATGTTTTTTACAGTGAAAAAATATCATGTGCCAAATTGTGAAGAATAAAATCATACCCATAACCACAGAAAATTATGACAATTTAATTATAATACAACATTTTAAAAAGAAATTCCATTATACATGTAAACATCTATCTTTAAACGTTTACAATATACATACATAGACAAAGCTATACTTGTTTCAAGAATACCTATTAACGGCTTATAATTTGATAAACTTTGCAAAATGTAATCAATCATCTGAGCTTTAATCACTAAATCCGGTGTCTAAAAAGGTTACTAAAGTAACTATCATGCTATAGAGCATTACTTGGAAGCATTAAATATGTAAGTGATGCAAAATGAAAGCTTTAAGTAGTTTTGTGAACTATTCAATACATTTAGATTTCATTTTCATTTTGTTGTATTATTAGATACAGATTTGTATAAAAAGACTTAGAACCGATTACAATTAAGCTATAAAATAATAATTACAAGTCGAAGAAAGTTTCACATAATGTTTCATTCTGATCATACCTGTTGCTTATTGTGTAACACTGTTTTGCCTATGTAACAACGTATCATTATATTCTAGAAATTCATACATTTAAATAATATACAGACAAGAAACAAAAAATAATGTAATAACAAACACGTACAAAATATAGCATATCTACGACAGAAAAACTGATTGCCAAAATTATTCTCATCTGTATTTTCACTGTAGTTATCGAAATACATTTGCATTAGTACATTACAACTTTAACTAACTGAACCTGGTTTACATGAATGTGTAACAACAATAAAGTATTCACCTACATGTAAGAAACGTTGACCTTCACAGTCTTTGTCATTTTGATATCACGTTTTGCATTCGGACTATCTTAAAATCAAAGTTGTTCAGAATTAAATAAATAACACTAAGTTAGTACATTCATATGTTACGTTTCAAGTTACTAGACTAATGAAAGAAAACATTTGTACCAGCGAAAACAACAAAACGTTGTGCAAAAAGACCTATTTGCACGCAAATATAAAACGATTCAGGAAATTGATGAAATTGAATGGCGATGTTCCTGTATTCAAATGGGAATGATACAAAATGTAACAAATTATGGAAAGTGAAGAAAATTGAGATGACAAAGAATGAAAATGTTTCATTTTTATCATCTACTGGGATATGCTAAATATGTATACGTACTTCATATTAAGTCTTATTTATTTGTGATTTTAAGACCTCGACTTATCCAACTCCTATACCTAAACCTCAACCGAACCTTGCTTGCAACTTTATGTCTGCCATTTCAAAACACTTCTGACTATGAGAAGTGAAATAACAGGCAGGCCAAAAAAGCTGCATAAATAATGACAGATAAGATTGAAAATAGAGGACTAGGGAATTTTGTACGTTTATGAAAGAGAAATAAACCAAACAGTTCAATTTACAGGGTTGCTGTGTCCTAGACCTTTGACCTAATTATTTTTGTCGAGTTTCATAACAACAAAGCTTGTAGTCTAGATCTTTTACTAACATGCCCCTGTGAGCTTAACATTCAACACTATGAGTCCGAATTATAGTATGCACTAGACATACTAGACAAGGATTTCTCTGTGACCATAACTTTTGACGTAGTGACCAATAATAATTTTATGCACCCTTGGCTAAATACGGATGCTCCTTGTCCATTTGAAATCAAATTTATCAAGTACATAATGGGAGGAAGCGCGGACAAAGTTAAACGGATAGACAGAAAGATGAAACAGACGTTGTCGGGTTTTCCTTTTGACGTTTATTTGATCTTGTTAATCCCACAATACGTTTTAATCCCAATAATACAATTGTAATCCCGCAATGACAGAATACACTAGAGCAAACATAAGAATGGTACGCTGCGCACAAACTCTGGCCCCCTGATGTCTACTGAGCACATCCGCACCGGGAAAGAAGAAAATAATATATCTCCAACTCAACAATCAATCTATTCAACGTTCATTTGTACCAATTCTTGACTTTCTATCTACCACATAGCATCAACACTCGATACAAGTATTGACATAATCTGTAATAATTGTAACTTTTTAATTTCCATCCGGTTTCAAGATTATGTTATATAAAATGTACAATAGACTTTGTTTACACTACTGCCTTCTATTAACACAATTTAATAGACAATATAATACATATAAAACATTCACTTAAATTCATTTTAACCGTTTAGTGTGTGACAAAAAAGTGTGTCTCACAAAAGCATTCACAAGTCGACAGACACTACAAATTAAATGAATTATAGGTATTTTGTGTTTAACCTCAATTAACAAATGACAGTAGTGTCAGTATTAACATAAATAACTATAGTGCATATGTACAGTCAAGGCAAGTTTTAATAAAACAAGTTTGCACACAAACTCTGACCCCTCATGTCTACTGGGTACATTGTACATCAGGACACACGGATAGACATACGGCAACAATCAATCTATTTTACGCACCCATTCTTGACCGTCTATCTACCACGTAGCATCTCATATGAGCAGGTACGGTCGTGACCCCAGTGGGGCTCGAACCCGCAACCTCCGGTATGAGCGGCAGACACCTTAACCTCTACACCACCGCTCCCCTTGAAAGTTTTCACTACTGCCTTCTACATGTTTTACCAAATAAGACAATACATTCACTTAAAAGCATTTCGACTGTTGAGTGTGTAACAAAAACGTGTGTCTCGCAAAAACATCCACAATAAATGCATTATAAGCATTTTACGTAAAAATACAATCAAACAATTTACTGCATCAAATGATAGATGAGTCAGTATCATCATCAAGTACTATGGTGCATATATACAGTCAAGCACCTAGTAATAAAAATAGTTTGCACACAGACTCTGACCCCCTAATGTCTACTGGGTACAATATGTATGAATCCCACTCAACAATTAATCTATACTAAGCATTAAGACGTTACCTTTTATCTTACACATAGCAGCACAGCTATAAATGTGTAGACTGAATGTTTACACTTCTGACTTCTATCAATCAATAAGAATATATATTACATAAACAACATTCACTTTGAAGCATTTCAACCATTCGGTGTGAAACAAAATGTGTCTGTGTCTCACAAAAACATTCACAAATCGACAAACACCCAAACTAAATGAATTATAATAATTTTATGTTTAAAGACAATCAAAACAATTTACTATATTAAATAACTGTATACTCGGTATGAACACCAAGTAATGTAGTGCATGTATACAGTCTTACAAGTAGTAATTAAAAGAGACACAGGACGGTCCCACCTAACATAACAAAGAACAACTACAACACATTCGAGGGTACATCTAAAGGTTCATGGCCTTGCAAATTAAATCTTCTCATTTCCGCCAGCGTGTGTCTGGGTGAAATTATTTACTAAGTACGAGTAAATGCATTCGGAAGCATGTGTGAAAGCTGTGAATGTTTGGGGGGCAAATGTCAAATGGTTGATGATTTGTAGGCTCTTGATGAAATTGAAAAAGGAGCAATGACAAACTATTTGTACACGAAAGGAGTATCAAATTTGTACCCAAAAGGAAAGGAACGGTCATGTCGTCATAAACATGCCACTACAAAGTTGATGCTGTACATTATGTGGCAATGAATGAGTGACCATTCGGCATATTGCTAAATAAAATAAAATTCAAGGTTCATCACCACCGAAGAAGTTCAAGTAAATGACATAAGTTGGCATTCTTATGGCATCAGTATTCTGAGATTTCAAGGGTGATAATGTTTTAACAGAACTGAATCATAATTTGTTTACTCCTATCCCCTCCCCCCGCTTTCCCTCTGGTTGGGACAACCCAATCCTCCACAGCAGGCCATGTAAGATCCACAATCATTGTCTTCAAATATCATTACGTTTACACATAGAATATGTCCTTTCAAATAACTGCAAGCAAACTGTTCACACTGGAAAGAATGCTTGTCAATTGTTAATAACATTTTATCAATTTTATGTACATGAAGCAAGTGTCCCTATAACACGTGCTGCTTGTGTGTTCAACAACCACGCACATTTCATTCGCCTCCTAATGAGATAATAGTATATCGAAAGCCGTTAAACAAATACTCAATGCATGACGTTATTAAGAAGAGAAAAAGTTTACGTGCTGTAGGTCAACTTGAGGCGAGTGAGCCAAAACAAGTATTAGTCGTGTGTTCATCGATCACGAATATTATATTCGAATTCTACCAGCGTCACAAACATTTAAATTTTGGAAATCGATTTGAAAACGATGAAAATCTTACGTGTTTATAATAGTGTATTTAAACATTTGTATTAGTTTAATTGTACTGTTTAGAACTTATTCTTTAAGCATAATTTCAACAACTAACTCTATCATATCTATGGAACGAAATCCGGAAAAATATTACAATTCTTGTTTTCATTATCAATATTTGAATACCAACGCTACTCTTAATTCAAGGCTTACCCATAGGCTGAATGTAATAGAACTGAACTTATTTTCAGACACAGACCAGAAAATGACAATTGCATTTATATTAGAGTAACGAACATGTTAAAATGATTTAGCGAAAACAGGTCACAGATTTACACAAATCCTATCAAAAGAAAAATCATAAAAAATGTTGGATGATTAACTTACACTATCAATGTTTTCTCTCAACCCTATCACAAGCAACAACAAAAATATTGTCCAAAATCCAATGACATAAAAAGTCATAAAATGTAAGTCTTTACACGAAATAAGCTGTTGATTAATTGAATATTTAAATGTCAACATTTTTCTGCGAGAGGACGTCTTTACAAATGCAATCTATTGAAAACGCAAATATAAACAATGACATATGTGCACATTTTTCATACATTTTCTTACTCATTTTACCCGGTCTACAACAATTGTGGCTCACATCTTCTGTCTTGGAAAGAGACTGGAATATCTACAACATGTACTATAATTTTATAAAATTGTCTCATAGATAGTTCTGGTAACAGCGCCAAATGCAATACTGATACATACATATTAAATAAATAATCAGATAGTTTTACATTTGTAAGAAAAAACTTTCAGATGCAGAATAGGACAACTAAAATTTGCCTATATACATTTCAGTACAGCTCAACATCAACTATAGATTTTTATATATAAAAAGGCCTGCGTCATATTTCTTTTGTCTCCGAAAAATCATAGTATGATACAGTTTATTTGATCTACTTGCCGGATGCTGGTTTTTGCATTTCTAATTTTGAGCATACTTTATTGATCATATTTCGAAGGAAGCGTGGCTCATCGGCTTTCTAACCGGTTTCATCTAGTTCTTCTGACTAAAATATTTCTTGTACACAAAAATGTTTAACTTTCCGACCATACTGTTCTTCCTTCTTATACAACTCAAGTTCGTTGACTCTATCCTTATATCCTGGTAGCTTTTGTGATTTTTCTGATTCTATAAGCAGGTCAATTTGCGTAACGAGATTGAAAGAATTTGACCAAATTGCTATTTCCTTTAGCTTGTTGTTACATGCGGTAATATGTTTTATATTTTTTATAATGTCATTTCTAATGTGTTGTAGCTCTTTCTGCTTTCCGTTCAAAACCTTTTTGCATTTTTCTTTCTTTAGTTTTGCATCTGTATACTTTCTGTATTTTGACATGTTTTTTTCGGATACAACCTCAAAGAAGAAGGGCTTACTTTTGTGCCTTTGCCAGCAACATTTACATTGTGTACATTGACCATCCAACATTACGCTGCAAGTTTTCATTTCATCTGCATCAGATAATGAACAATCCATGTGACAGGTGCTTTTGCAACGACCACAGTTTGTTGCGTACTGTCCAGGGTCAGTTTTTCGTTCTTTTTTAACTTCAATTTTGTAGTCTTTGTTTTGAACAATGTCCAGTTGATGCTGTTTTTTAAGCAATATATGTTGTCTCATATCAGTTAATATTTTTACACCTGACTCTACTTTATTTAGCAGAAACTGTATGGCAGTTTCGAGGTTTTGCCTTGTGTCTAAAACAGCTTTTGTTTGTTTGAGACTTGTCGTATGCATGGTTTTCAAATGATCAAAGAACGCTCTAAAACTTTTGATACACATATCCCAATACGTTTGGGATGGACTTGGTTGGCCTAAGTTCTTATTTGTTGTGAACAGAGCTGAGATGTTGAATGTGAAGTGTTTGCAAAATGAAATCCCACCCTCGTTTAAACAACTTAGATCCGGAGGGATCGTTTTGTCCACAAATGTAATTAACGAGCATGTGTTTCCTTCTACATCTTTACTAAACAAAGAGAAAACAGACTGAAAAATGCAATTTTGTGTAGGCGTCAGTCTTGCATCTGGTGCTTTAATCAAAACACAAATAGTATCAATACATAATACACCATATTTGAAGGAGGAGAAAAGCGCATGCATTTGTTTAACCAACTGTTTGTCTCTTCCATGCCGATCACCGAATCCAGGAGTATAAATGATGTTCAATGTAAAGTCAATCCGACTGCCTGTCTCGGGATAGAGTGTGTAAAATGTAATCAAGTCTGTAAGCCAAACTTCCTGAAAGAAAGTGTTAAATCTATGTTGTATATTGGATGACTTTTAGACTGTGAGTCCTGATTTATGACTTAATAAGACTGAATACACCTGACACAATACTGTGTTAATATCGCCTTTATTGGGTGATTTTTAAAACTGGCCCTGGTGTCAAGAATATTTCCCAGCTATGGTTTGTACGTTTAGAAGCCTTGGTAGTTTCGTCGATACACTAAACAAACTGGTCAATAGAGGAGTGAAGATGAGAGAACGCTTACATTGACAATTGGCATGGATATACGTATACGTTTAACAGCACAGTAATATATGTTCGACAGCAAAATAAGTGAAACATAGAATAGAACAAACATCAAATCATCAAAACGAGTTATTTCCAAATGTAACTAAATCAAAACCTCGTTGCAAAAAAGTACTGTGACTGACGTTTCAAACATTTTACAGAAGACACAAAAAGCAATTTTCATCAACTTGAAATTATCATTCATTTTCTGGCAGAGACCTCAAGTCTTCGTAATATTATCTCACAAGAATGGAACGAACGCACATCATAATGTCATAATCCTAAACAATTTTAGTGATTAGTTAATTGAAGACGTTCAGTTGTTTGACATAGTATGATGCACAACCACTAAATCTGTTTAATTCGTAATTGAGCTATTTTCTTTACTCAGTTGAAAGTTGTGTTGTACGAGATGAATCAGATTTAATCAATGATATGGTCAATGATAACTTGTTGATTTTTTATATTTTTCGTATTTTCATCCACCTAAACTTAGTTCATTAACAATATCATCATGTAAGATGATAATATTTCTTTATTTAGCGATTTGCATATGTTTATGACTACATCTACAGGAAAACCCAGGCAAATTCCGTTTTTGCCGCGATATAGTGCTGGAGGTTTTACAACGCGGAAGCAAACATCCACGCGGCATCGCGCGGAATAATGATGTTGACGCGGCATCTATATGTAACGCGGGATGTTATGCTAGATGCATATATACCTTGTCGCGAGATGCCGCAAAATCAAAGTTTAAACTTTAAAATGAATGCAAAATTCTGTAAGTGTTTAGTACAATATATTGTTCATGTTGAATTTTAAAAAACTTAAATTTATTTTTCACGTCTGAATTTAATACTGTGGTGTCACTTAAAAGCGTCACGTTTTGAATTGAATTGAATTTTGTTTAAAATGTCAAACATGAAAATGCAGTATTTCAATTTATCGTTTGTTCATGCAAATATTATAACACATTAGATCAAGCGCGTTAAGACTTTTTCATTAGGCAGACTATGGCTTATATCAATAATCATTAAAGAATTCAAGAAAATATTGAATAACGTACATAAATAATTATTTAAAGAATCTTATATTGGAACAAAATCTAAACATGTCTTGAGGAATTTTCTAGACGCTTATTTAGCATGCTTTATATTCTTTTTTCTGAATGAAATGATACTTTCTTTGACTTGATTTATGAATAAAACATGACTATTATCTTATACAAATACCAAAACAGATGATAACAACAAACTGTCGATTTGTTTGCTTTGTATGCTAGTGTGTGTTGGTAGTGTATATGTGTGTGTGTACATGATTGTGTGTGTGTGTCGTGTGTGTGTGCGTGTGTGTGTGTGTGTGTGTGTGTGTTGGTGGTGTGCACTTCTGGGTGCTGTGGGGTTCGTTTTGGGGAGGCTGCGTTTTTGGTACGTGGCATTCCCTGTTTGATATTATTTTTGTTTTTTTTTTACTGCATTTTAATAAATGAGTTGCAACAGAACAGAACTGTTCTTGGCGCTTAATCACCATTTTTATGTGTATTACCATCTACGTGAACCCTGTACGTAAACTTTTGAATGAATTTCTCCATAATTTTTACCCGCATGACCCTTCTATCCGCCATGCGTTGCGGAAAACTGTTTGTACGCATGCTATTAATAAGTCTTGAAACATACGAAATGTATTTGCTTTCTGAATATACGCTTAATGTAAAACCGGCATCAACACTGACTAAACAAGACATGGCCATCAACCGCCAATCAATCTTTCTATGAAAGTTTGACCAAGAAATTTTAGGTGAAGGGAATGGATATAGTGTAGTTTCTAATTTAATCAAATACACAATATTATGTATAAGTATTTGACGCGAATAATAAGCAAGCTAGAGTTATAGTTTTATGGCATTGTGCTCTATATCTAAATGATGTTTCAAGTTCTTCCCTTCAGTACTTTTGAAGTTATGCTAAGGACAAGATAATGCTCTGTACAAGATAAATCAATAAAGGAAGACATTTTAAAACAAACCAACACAGAAATATCGTCCTTGGGCAAATTACTTCACCAGTGCGTCCTCTCTCATTATTTGCAAATTGAAGGCAATTTCATCAGTACCTTTCTAGTTATGCTCAAGCCAAGACAAATGTAATATAATTAAAACAATTAGCCAAGGTACAGTTAAGATTCTTGAGTTCTGTATTTTCCCACTTATTCTCTATTACAGTATAAAGTATTACCTTTCAGCATTCAGGGTTATGCCCCGGACAAGATAAATCAAGAAAATGTAACAAGGGGGATAAAAAGTAGGCAAATAGAGTTATGTTTATTGAGTACTGCACCTACACTCATTATGTTAAATAACATAATAACATTGCAAATAACTCTCTTCGGTACTTTTGGAGAAATGCTCAGGAAAAATCAGTCAAGACAATGTAACAAAAGGGGGTAGTTAAAATATAATACAAGGTTTTATTTTTAAGCACTGCACTTCCTCTTAATGTGTTCTGTCTATGTGTAAAGTCTAAATAAATTCCCTTGAAAGCTTTTGGAGTTAGTTTCGGACATAGGTGTGACTGACCGACGTACGGACACACGGACGGAGCCCGTTAGTATATACCCTCCACCAAGTCAGGAGATAATAATGTTTCAAAGTGATACAAAATGTAACTATACAATAAATACCGTATCGTACGGCGCAGAACTGATCATGATTATGTATTACTTGTTCTGTTTGCTTGGTTTTGTTGATCAAATAGCATTCTTTTTATTCAGTATAGTGTATTCATCTTGTAACAATTTAATCGTTTGAATGATAGTTAAATAATAGTTGTCGCAAAGTTAGCGAAAGTATTATTTTAAAAACCTCGTTACAGCAATCCGGCGGAGCATTGTGTCAAATAATGAAGAGAAAACTTGTTTATTGTTAGTTTGTTTGTTTGTTTGTTTTTCTTCGACGGAGTTATCATTCGGAATCCTCTCCGCCGGAACTTAAACGAATATCATGTTTTTCACGATGTTCATTAGTGAATTTGAGCGGTAAAATGTAGGATAAAAAGGATTGTTACAAGGGCACAGGGGCTTTTTAGTAATTTAGATTCTGTTGGATAAGTGTTTTGCTTGACAAAAATAAAATGATGTAAAACAAACAGATTTAGTTTTAATTTACTTCCAATGTGGTTTAAAATTAATCGATGTTAAAAACAACAAGAAAATTCACCACATTGTTATGGTGCCGGAACCCTGGAGTAAAAAAGCGAAAATAAATAAATACTTTGAATTTGTGAATTAGTGATTAAGTAAAAATGGCATCCAAGTTCACTGGACTAAAAGCGTGGAGAACGAGATGTCGTGACACGCTACAAATGGAGTTACATGTCGCTGAGGGTTTATGGCGAAAGTCAGTAAGTGAAGAATTTGATATAGAACAATCCATTGAAAATATAAATAGATGTATTGAAATACTTGGCACCTATAGCGAAAAACTTCATATTCAAAGTGAAAATTTAATTGATGAACTTACTGAAGATGACAAAGAATTTCTTGATGAAGTGTTAAATGAAGATTGGAAATTGATGTGTGATGTAGGTGAAATGAACGTAACTTTAAAGCATGTAAAAATCAAAAGGCAAGTCACTGGCGCTGCCCCGGTTAAACCGGATAACGAAATTGTAGAACTGTAAAAAACAATCGTTGACTTCATGAAAAGTCAAAACGAACAACAACAAGAGTTCATTAATCGTCAGGAATCAAAGGTAGAATCATACAAATCGGTGAAACTACTAAAACTGGATTTAGTGACGTTCTCTGGCGATAAGTTAAAGTGGACGGAGTTCTTGGCTTCCTTTGTGTGTTCAGTCCATGACAACAAAAGTTTATCTGATGTGGAGAAATTTGTTACTTACAGAGTAAGTTAAAAGGTGAGGCCAAAACTGCAGTGTCTGGATTGGCACTCACATTCACCAATTATAAAGTAGCCCTTTCAATTTTACGGGACAGATATGGAAACAAACAAGAGGTCATCGATATGCATTATAGTAAAATGATTAAGTTATCGCAGCCTACAAACAAAACTGAAAGTCCTCGACAATACTTCGACGAGATTGAGAAACATCTACGGAGACTTGAGGTTCTAGATCAGAATGTTGACCAAGATATTTTGTTTCTATCATTAAATCGAATATACCAAAAGATGTATTGATGCAGATGGAACTAAGGAAGGGCTCTTTGGACACATGGACAGTAACAAATTTACGAAAAGAACTAAAATAATATGTATCGGTACGTGAACGTACTGAACATGATGCAAAAACTGAAAATCAACAAAGTTACAATCATAAAGGAGTTTTGTCACAGAACAAAGGTCCTCCCTTCAGCTTTGCGAAAACTCCTTCAAGATTTCTGAGATCAACCGGTAGAACAGTAAGTTCGGCGGAGGCACTGGTTGTAAACTCAAAGGAGTGAAAGGAAACGATATTCGGACCAATGCAGATATTGTAATTTGAAACACTGGAGCGATGAGTGTCCGAAGTATCCAACAATACATGAGCGCAAAAAGCAATTGAAGTTACATGTTACAGCCAAAAGTATTCATTGATTGATGAAGTTAGTGCAATGTGTGATAATTCAGAAAATATTGTTCAAGAAGGCGTACACAGTGTACTTGGCCAAGGCTTTGCCAACAGAGCTAGTACTATGGTATCAACAGGTGAAATGGTTTTGATGCAAACCACCAAAACCGACGTGGAAAATCCAAGTACATACACGTCTACGTCAGCAAGAATTCTGCTTGACTGTGGATCACAGCGAACATACATAACAAAAAACCTAGCAGAAAAACTCAAGCTTCAAAAAGGTGATGATCAAGAAATCAAGTTAGCAATAAACCAAAATTAATCAAAACACCGACAGCAAAAAAAAGACATAAAACTGAAAAATGGCAGTTACCTTCAAGTGAGTGCGAATGTTGTACCTAGCATTACAGGTACGATACAGAGAAATCCAATAGACATTTTATCAACTTGAGAGATTTAGTGGATTCAGTCTTCGTCAAAAATAGAATCAAGGATATTAAAGCTAACAGCGACAAGTTTGGATATGTGAAGTCTAGTGAGAATCCAGCTGATATAGTTATAGTTAGTCGTGGATCAACAGCAAATGGTTTACAAAACAATCATTTATGGTGGTTTGGACCAACATGGTTAACGAAAAACGATATTAAATGGAAACAGTTGACAAATTGTCTACCAGATCAAAGCATCTCAAGTGATTTTGTTTCGGAATTAGAGACGAATGAAGAACCTCTAGAAACAACCCTTGAAACTTCTGAACAAACAGATCAGAGTGAAACCCCATTCAATATAGAAAGCGGAGCATATTCTTCAGCCGGTAGATTATTTCGTGTGACCGCTTACGCCTTGAGATTTGTTCAGTATCTGCAATAAAGATATAGTGAACATGGTACTCTCAAAAGCCACGAAATATACGAGGCTGAACTCCGGTTGGTAAAATGTATTCAGAAAAAGTGTTTCAGTGATGTTCTCGTAAAAACAGGATATAAACAAGAGCACCGCCTACGGGTGCCTGACGCTCGTCTGATTTTATCCTTTTACGGTTTATTTATTACCATTTTTTAAGTAACAGTGTCCTTGACCTTGACCCCAAAACACAATCCCACAAAAGGTTTCATAATAATTACTAGACATAAGTTTGTTCACAATTATTCAACTGCAACTAAAGATATTGTGTTTTTCCTATTTTTCTATTTTTAGAAAAATATCCTGAGCTTTGCCTCCATGAGCCCCAAACACAATCCCAATAAAAGTCTTCATTTATATATATTACACACTTAATAATTTAGTTACATTATGTCAATTGTAACTAAAGATATTGAACATATTATTGTTTTCTATTTTTAGTTACAGTGACCCTGACAATGACCCCTGGAGCCCCAAAACACAACATCATTAACGATCTTCTTAAATACTTACTACAAACGAAAGTTGGTTACATTATGTCAACTGTAACTAAAGATATTGAATATATTACGGTTTTCCTATTTTTAGTAACAGTGACCTTGACCCCAGCAGCCCCAAAACACAATCCAATTTAAAAAAATATTCTTAAATACTTCCTATACACTAAGTTTGGTTGCATTATGTTCACTATTACAAAAATATTGTGTGTGTGTGTGTGTGTGTGTGAAACTTTCTAAGTTAAGAAGGGGCAATAACCCAGTCAAAATACATGACAGTGTTATGTAACTTGTAAAACTCTTCCTTCATGCTATTGTACATTTGATTGATAGTGAACAGGTATTCCAACTTTCAAATTGATAGCTTTGATAGTTTGCATGTAACTGACCTAAACGCAAAACTTAACCAACGCCGACGACAACAACAACGACGAAGACGACGACGACGACAATCAAGTGACGACAATAGCTCGTCATTTTTTTCAAAAATCAGACGAGCTAAAAACCAACTAATTTGCAGATGCAGCTTGGATTATTTGTTGATCCATTGGATTGGTAAGATGCAGAGGACGGTTAGAACATGCTAATTTAAACGAAGCTGCAAGATGTCCAATTCTGATACCGAAACAAGAAAAGCTGACACAATTACTTATAGAAAGGATACATCGACAAATACTCTCTGTGGAGTTTCACAACCACTGAGTCAAATTCGACACACATATTGAACACCCAGTAGGCGGGCTATAGTACGAAAAGTATTGCGAGGTTGTTTGGTATGTCGGCAACATAAAGGAGCTCCTTTCGGAGTACCTCAGATGCCTCAAATTCCAAAATTCCCTGTAACGGAGTCTACTTCATTTGAGCATACTGGAGTCGATTATCTCGGTCCGTTGAACATTAAAATGTCAGAAGGGCATAGCAAAGTGTGGATATGCTTATTCACGTGCATGGTGACTCGTGCTATTCGCTTAGAAGTGATGAACAATATGACAACTGAAGAATTCTTGTTTGGTTTTAGGAGATTTGAGTCTCAACGTGGTACTCCTATAGGAATCATCAGTGATAACGCCCAACACTTTAAGTTAGCAAATGAAACATTGTCACGTATTTGGCAGACGATGTTACAAGACGACAAAACTCAGTCTTATGTGTCTAACAAAGGAATTAAATGGAAGTTTATTGTCGAACTAGCGCCATGGATGGGCGGTTTTTATGAGCGATTGGTTGGATTGGTAAAACGGTCACTGCGGAAAACGATAGGACATACTTTGTTGACAAGTGTCCAGTTACAAACGGTTATCAAAGAAATTGAAGCTGTAATTAATTCACGCCCGCTTGTTTTTGTTGGAGATGACATAAATTCCAATATAGTATTGTCTCCTGGACATTTTCTCTCACTCAATCCAAAAACAGGAATTCCTGTATAAAAAAATAAAGAAACAGATTCCGACTACGTTCCACAGGACAGTTCTGCTAATAAACTTTTATCCATCTGGAAAAAGGTACAAAACTCGTGGATAAATTTTGGCAAATCTGGCGAGATGAATATTTGCTGAACTTACGCGAAAGGACTCAATCTAAACTCAAATCGGGCAAATTGAAATGTGAGATTATCCCAAAAATTGGTCAAACCGTGCTTATCAAAGATGTTGTCCCAAGAGGTCAATGGAAATTGGCAGAATAAAAGAACTGATCAAGAGCAATGATGATCAAATACGTTTTGTGAAACTACAACTATCATCAGGTCGAACTTTAGGCCGACCTCTTAAGTTGTTATATCCTTAAGAAACAACGGACGATATGTCATTTGGAAGAGATAAGTCAAGCAATAAAACAATAACAGAAGTTGATGACCGCAGTAACAGACCGATTAGAACAGCAGCTGAAGAAGCGAGAAATAAGATACAATATATTCTTAATACATGTATGTACATCTTCAAGGATTTGAAATTAATTTAACTGTGGGCGGAGAAGATTATTTAATGCAGTAATTATTTCAAATATACGCAACATACACGTGGATTCAACACACTAAATTGGCGGAGCAAAACAGTTTTAACATTGGTAAACGTGTGAAAAATTTCCCGCGTCTTGTGCACGATATTTTCGAGAAATATAGTAGGCGGAGCATAATTTCCTGCGTCCTGTGCACGATTTTTTCGATGTGTAGCAAGCGGAGCAAAGATACAGAATGAAGATTCCATGAAATGCACGGACTTTTCTCAGACCACTTGTTAACCTTTATTTTGAATAAGTCACCAGAGGAGGAACATCGAAGAAGAGTTTAGCAAAACTATTTGATTATGCATATCTGTGATACATGTGGAAAGGGATAGACCCTGAAAAGAAATTTGAAAAGACATGTTAAAGAAAAACATATGGCAATTGAGCATTGGAAATGTAGAGACGACAAGTGTACATCACAATTCATCCGCAGAAGTTATTTATCTAAACATCTAAACATCTTATTATTCATCACGGATATACCAAATTTGATGCCACAACAAAGGCTGTGCAAGCTAAACAAGGACGAAAACAAGTAGAAAGTGATAATACTGTTAGGAAACTATATGTTCCTGAAATAGAAGATATCTCGGAAGACGACAGTATTCTAGCTCTTATTGCTGAACTTGATGAACTCAATGAGTTACATGACCAACAAACGAGCGAACAACGCATTGATGATAATTTAAACGATGTGTTTATTAAAAATGTGATTAACAAAAATGATGATAGTGATCTAGTTTCCGAAGGTGGAACTATTGCTTTCAGTGTCAAAAACAGTGTCAATGATGATGTACCTTGTGTCAATGATGATCTACGTTCTATGTATGACTGTTCTGACGTTTCCGTTTAAAAAAGGAGGAAATAACTCTGTAAGTACAAGTGCTGTTAGTGCTACTGAGATAAGTGTCAGTGTTATTAATGAATACGGTTCCAACATAGGTTCTGGTTCGGACATTAACATCTGTGAAATTCAGTCTGGAAGAGTATCTTCTTATGATACTGGTGAGTCTTCTGATGAAAATTTTTAAGTTGATCACATAGACAGTAAACATCATAATGATGATGATGACGTGTACGACTATTTCTATGGGGAAAATAATGAGACAATAGTCATAAGTTCAGAGTCGGAGATGTAGGAGATGCCGGAGAGTTCTGCCGAAGATATCCCGGACGGAACTATAGAACCTTCAAGATTAATCAACAAGATAGAAATTGTGACATTGACTTTAACTAAGGAAACACAGTATCTTGACGACAACATTGTGGGTTCAAGTACGTCTGTAGAACAAGACTATTTTGCTTATTTCAAATAGAAAATATCACAACGTTGTCAATATAAACACTGAATGATAACCACTAAAATGTATGTTTTGTTCAAAAATATTGTTTTCATTTGACTATTTGACTTCAAGGCGGGAATATCGCAAAGTTAGCGAAATTATTATTTTAAAAACCTTGTTACAGCAATCCGGCGGAGCATTGTGTCAAATAATGAAGAGAAAACTTGTTTATTGTTTGTATGTTTGTATCTCCGACGGAGTTATCATTCGGAATCTTCTCCGCCGGAACTTACTTAAACGAGTATCATGTTTTTCACGATGTTCATTGCATTTGAGCGGTAAAATGTAGGATAAAAAGGATTGTTATAAGGGCACAGGGGCTTTTTAGTAATTTAGATTCTGTTGGATAAGTGTTTTGCTTGACAAAAATAAAATGATGTAAAACAAACAGATTTAGTTTTAATTTAATTCCAATGTGGTTTAAAATTAATCGATGTTAAAAACAACAAGTAAATTCACCACAATAGTTGAAGTTGATTCAAATTAAAGTATAATTTATAATAAAGTACGCCCGTTCAAGTTGAATTTGGACATTTTAACAGGCGGTTAGTTTACGTTACTTTACCAGTACTCGTACTACCTTTGTTCTTACATGATTGGTAGCGGGGTCGAACCAATGACTCTCGGTCTATGCAAGTTTATAGTGAGACCAAGCCAGCAGCTCTTATCTATAGACCACTTAGGCGTACCGCATTGCCGAGTATCGTACGTGCGACGATAAACGTTTTAATGGTTATATACATCATTGCGAAGAACTAAAAATGTTATCATGCACTGATGTATAAAATATACTATTATGTGGCTTTAACAGGGTGCTGCTTTAGGACACTACCGCATACAGTATACAATAATGACAAGAAATGTCAGTAAACATTTTAACATGCGATTGCGATGTCACTATACAAGTTGTAAATAATATTCACCATTGACAAAGTAAACACGGGGAATATAACACATCTTTGATAATGATTATACTCATGTTACTAGCCTACCTTAACGATAAAATCGTGGTACTAATTTAAACGTTAAAATGTAAAGATACAAATTTCATAAGGTGAACAATTTCAAACAGTTAGAAATTTTATTTAATTGCTCTTAGCCGTATTGAAAATATCATGCCGCGCCACTGAGTTTTGAAGAACAGATATATGTTTTAGTTTTTGGCTAAAAGGCACTTTTCAACAAATAACAAATGTACAGCTTCCATACTTTATTGACTAATTAAGATTGATATTTGTAACCTAAAATTACAAAAGTGGGTTCCCCCTTAAAAAAGTCAGTAACATAACTTTTTGCTTCAAAGTAACGATATGTTCCGGTGATTCATTTATTTATTTTCTGTTATAATCATCATAATTTATTCCCTGTAACATGTCAGGTCAGCGGTTTGACCGTCATAAATAAAAGGCGGGCCCAGATGGCGCTATAACGCTCATATAAGTACATACCCTAATTACTGATCAGTTTGAACGAAGAATACAACTCCATGTATAAATCATAAACACAAACATTGTCTTTGACCTGGAAATACATACACAGGTTGTTGATTGGCTATTGAATGTGACTATTAGAGTAATATTAATGAGTATTAACAAGGTTTTTCTTCGACTTGACCCTGTGACCTATATTTTATTCAATGTGACCAACATTAAATCTTGGCCTAGATATCATTAGGATTAAACGCATTTGACATGTCAATTGGGTTTTAATTGTGAATTCCGGAGTTTTTAAGAAGATTTAACTTGACTTGTTGTAGTGGCCTAGTTTTCGTTCCAAGGGACCAAATTTCAAAAATATCCTTAACACTGAGACAAACATGTTGCCCAATTTCGATGAAGATTCCATATTGAATGTTACCTCTAATACGCTATTTGGCCCAAAATTACCCAGATTTGGATCCGACATAGAAATCAATCAAACTAACATTCTGTCCAATTTGATATGGTCTATAGAGTAACATACAGGAACTTCTTTGATTTGACCTAGTTCGTGACCCTCACTGACAAAAAATGTAATCTTGACCTAGCAAAACTGTTCATGACGAATGATTAATGTTGTTTCTAGAGTGTTATCAAGGCTTTTTCTTTATTTGTTGTATGACCTCGGTATTTTACTCTGGTGACACAGATTTGGACCTGACATACAAATCATTATGGTACACATCCCTACTAATTTCTGTAATGACAGGATTGTAAATTTGATCTCTAGACCGTTATTTTGCTATTTGACCATGTGACAAGGTATTTGACCTCGGAAATCAGTTCTGACAAATTTCATCATGATTGGTAAATAAGCGTAATATCTAAAGTGTCGACAAGAGTTTTCTTTGATTTGACCGAGTGACATAGCTTTTTTACCCAAATTTAATGTGTCCCAGATTTGAATCATTGATACAAACATTTTTACCAATTGTCATGATTACAAGTTAATGAATATGGCTTCTTGAGTGCTAGCATAGTTTGTCTTTGATTTGAAAGTGTATCCTGTTTATTGATCCCTGGTTCCCCAGATTCGAAGATTTACCTTGAAGCTATTGAGATAAATATTCTGATTAATTTTTACAAATCTGGATGTCAAATATGACGTCTGGAGTTTTTACAATGCACATTTTGAGAGCCAAAGGACGGACAACGGACTGTGATAATAGCTCACCTTTGTGCACATCGTTCTTAGGTAAGCTAACATCATAACGTTTTCATATAATGAACTAGTATAAGGCTAATTTTGTTAAACGAAAATAACTGCGATCATGTGTATTAAACTGCTCAATGAATGTCGACAAGGAAAAAATTTAAACGTTCAAAGATAAACGAATGATGTAAAATATCTGAAGTTTTATGAAACTGAGAAACAAATAATTCTTGCTTTTGACTATGGTACCTGTAATATTAAAATAAATTCTTACATTACCTCCGATATACTGACCTTTAAAACATTGTTAACTCTTAACACTATTTGCACTTGAATTTGATAAATCTTATAATCAACATGTAAAATCGATCGGCATTCAATAAGTGAGTGTGTTGCTGTTTTGCTTTTCTTCATAGGTAAAAAACAAATATCCTGTATTATTGCATCTCATGTTTTTTGCACGTTTTGAAAGAATAGTTAAGATACTGTGGATTTTTCAATTTTTGTTTCTTCAAAATTGATACAGACAACAGAGTTTGAGACTAAATCATTGCTAAGGAAGTAAAATATTTCTTAGGAAAACGCTTGGAAAGTCACTCATTGGTGAAGAAGTTACTGGTTGCTAAGGAATTCCCCGACTGAGCGTTGTCAATTCTGATAGCAGGAACATTATTTGAACACACTATCTAGGTAAGGGTCCAATAGAAAAAAACTACATACAGAACAGCTTACCTCTCGACATTGTGGTTTTGCAGAATATATTTTTCTAGTTTTTCCAACTAGAGACAATGATAGCGAAGCTCTTGACTTTGTGAGCACTGATCCTAAGAAGAATTTTAGAGTTGTTCCTATCAGTTTTTGTGAAAATCGGTGACCCCTGGGAGTGGTAAGTCTTGACCCTATGGAAAAGATTTTAACGCTTGGAGTCATGAAATTAACAATTGATTTAGAAGACTTTAATATTAAAAAAACACTTAAAGAGTTTATCTAAATGTATATGTAGGCCTTTGTAAAATTAAGTGACCCCTGGGTGATGTCTGTTTAAATCCGGGGGTCATTATTTGAACAATCCTGGTGGAGCTTCACTAGACAATGCTACATGTTAAATATCTAAGCTATACATGTATGGCATTTGCTTTCAGAAAAGGAGATGTTTTAGTTTTTCTATTTTAGCTATATAACCAGAGTCTTGCATGTAATTAAATTATTTGAAAACATTTGGTAGGAAGCCATGCATTGATCATCCATGCCTATTTCTTTAATATTGAATAGGAATAGTGAAGAACTGAAGATCCTACAGTGTAAACATAATCACATATTGCATTATTTGTTAGATGAGGGACAATCATCACTGATCCGTTCGAGTCCATTAACTACCTTATCCGAGGTTTTGTAGCTACAAATGTGTAAACATTGTATTCAAGTTTCATAATGATTGCTTCAAAATGTAGATGATAGAGTATAAACAAATTAACCGTTGACTGACGGACGTATGGTCGACGCACATTTAACGATCTTAACAGCTCACATGGAGCACTTCTTGCTCAGGTCAGCTTACTAATCCTGTTTTCTTTCGATACATGTACCATGGTGAAAAGTTATCTACAGTCTATGTGCAAACTGTCATCGATTATATTATCTGTTATATGAATCATTTTTAACAGATAATATTAATGATGACAATTTGCACATAAATCACTCTACCTTTGAGAGAAGGGATCGAAATAATAAAAAGGGTGGCGGAGTTTTGGTATACATTACTAACAAAATCCGTTATTAACTTTGATACGATCTCGAACACACTGATATTGAATCCTTTTGCTTTGCGATTAAATTTCCAAACACTAGGTCAGTTTTATTTAGTTTCGTTTATCGATCTCCAGACCCGAAACAGTCATGGATAGAAAAGTTTGAAATATTACTTGAGAAAAATTATTTACTGAAGTATAATTCCCATATTCTTGGTGATATGAACATAAATTATTTTGTCAATAAGACGCCGGAACACTTTAAAACTGCAAAATGGAATGATCTTATTATAAAATATTGCTTAACACAAATGATAGATACCCCAACATGAATCACTAAACATTCTTCGACCATTACTGATCATATTTACTAGAACAATACAGAAAATATTACAGAAATTAAGGTTCTGAATGACAGTATAAGTGTTCATTATCAGATTTGCTTTACACATTCAATGCAGCGGATCATTTCATGAAACAATTAGACATAGGTGCTTTAAATAGTTTGACGAATGTGCAATTCAGCATCATTTATTAAATATGGGTCTTGATACGGTGCAAATATACGATGATCCAAACGTTTCATTACAATTATTTTATACATAATAAATGACTCATTGGGAAAGCACGCGTCAATGAAATAAAATGGGATAAAAAGAGAAATACAACCTGAATGGTTCACGGACGATATTAAATTCGCCATTAACGAACGAAACAAATTGCTTAGATATAAATTACTCGATGATACGCAATACGAAAACGCGATACCTACCAGACTAATATATAATGATAAGCTCATATAAAAAAAAAACACAAGTTTTAAATGTTTTGAAAGAACGTTTTGTCAATGATTTGATTATTATCGAAAAGACGGGTTTTGTACGGGAAAACTTCTCAAAATGCAAGAAAATCCTTGACAATAAACTTAAGTATGCTACGTTCAATATTGCCTACATTAGAAGAGAAGACAATAATTAATAAATTAAATCACAGCAATTCAACAGGAATTGATAGTATCAGTCCGAGAATGATCAAGCTCTCTGTCACAAGCATGCTTGTCACACTGCTCTCATTCACTTGATAGATACTTGGTTAAAAGATTCTGGGAAGTACGTTGGGGCAGTGTTCCTTGATTTAAGGAAATCTTTCGACTTAGTCGACCATACAATTTTCTTACATAAACTTGAACTGTATCATTTGTCTAAGAACACATCAAAGATATTCGAATAGTATCTGTCCAATAGAATACATGTCATTAAAGAAAATAATGTTACATCTAAATGTTACATCTAAGAAACTAGTAAGTAACTGCCGGGGTTCCTCAAGGCTCGATCGTAGGACCTCTTCCCTTTCTCCTATACATGTACATTAATGACATCGCCTTTGAAATGGAATCAAGTATTATCGAGTTATGCGCAGATGACTCTACTCTTTAAGTATCTAATTCTGATATACATTTCTTGCAGAATAAACTGCAAACAAACTTAAACGCAATTACTGACTGGTGTGAAATAAACAGTATGTCGCTTCATCCTTCAAAACCTAAATGTATGATAATAACTACGAGGCAAAAACTAAGACTGACTTAATCTGAAGTGTATTACAATGCATATGTATTATCAACACTTGACTTTTGCTGAACTGTGTGGGGAGCAGGGAGTAAGAGCATTAACTCAATATATAAACTACAAATTAGAATGGCGAAATTAATTCGAAAAAAGACTCAATTAATAATTCGTCATTATCATATGAACTTCAATGGATGTCTTTTGCAGACAGGTGTCATTATCATTCGACCGTCTTGGTATATAAAGCTCAATCTAACATGGCGTCTGTGTATATAAAAGACTTGCTCAGCTTTTCCAGTAATAATGTAGATTGCCTTAGATCAATTACTAACAATGACTTGGTAACCCTAATTAACGATCTAATTACAGGAAAACCTCATTTTCCGACATGTTTGCACAGTACTGTAACATTTCTCCTGCAAATATTCGCCCAGTTACACCTTTGAGCTTATTCAAACAGTCACTGGAAAACTATCTTTTAAGCAGATGCGAATTAATATCTTTATAAATGCGATTACTTATTTTTGTATTCTTGAGTGATTGTCGTTTCATTGTGTAAATGAGCCGTTACATGACAAAAATAACATAGTGGTCAAATAACGTAATCGAAAAACTGCGACGTAAAGCTCACATCAAAATCAGTACACCAGACGCGCTGAAACAGAAACAAAAATGTAATGGGCGGATACAGTTTAAATACAAATATCTAGATGATGGCAGAGGGCGGAGAGGAACTACAGATAAAGGTTTTATATAAGTGTGCTACAAACAAAATTCCACAAATCGGGTGTCAATTTTAGTTGTAAAGTTATCCGGCATTGCAGCCACCGTGGCGTAGTGGTAGCACGTTTGCCTCTCTCTCTTCGAGGTTGATTCCATATGGAATAATTCTAAAGAGCGATTTATCTAAGTTGTAAGAACTTGTTCCGCAATCGAGAGTATATAAATTAAATATATATATATGTACATGTAGATATGCCTAACAATTTTGTACCGTAGATCTAATCCCATTTATTATCTTAGACATTTAAAGTAAATAGCTTATCCTTATTTTAGTTATAATTGATTAACCAACTACCCGGCTAGTATTCAAGATCGCTACATTTAGATGCAAAATAGAGAAAAATTACAGTATCGGCATCATCACTGCTAATTGTTCGTCTGTAAATAATCGAATACTGTTATTGTATAACGAGTCTTCAGCTGACAGTTGTACAAACTGTGCTCCGTATTGTGTACTTTCACTTTCGGCGTGTCAGTATTATGTGTTAGAGCGGGTCGGCAAACTGGATACATTTTGTTCTTTGCATGCGGATAATTGCGCTTGCACTTCTTTATTTCCATGATAAACGGAACAAATCAAAAGTAACATTACAAACCCCGAACAAACAATTTTCTTATGTAATCATTTCTCAGAACTTTTTTGAAAGATATCTGACATAAACTTTGTTTCTTAAGATGATAAGTAAATAAGCATTTAAATTTTCGCTCAATGTACGCTCTAGTAAATTATTACCTCTTTCGTTCTCGTTTTATCTTATAATGGTGTCTTGATTATTACCTGTCGTATTTAATCTTTTCTGAAAATATTTTCAACAAAAAGTGATCTTTGTTTGAATTTACAGTTCTCATGCTGGTCTCGGCAGATGAGTGAATGAACATTTTTCGGTTAAAATATTTATTTAAATGATGTATTTTTCCTCACTCTGAAATTGGATACAATGTTCTATAGGTTAAATATATTTCAACTTCCATCATTTCATAAAAACAGACCCTTCAGATCAGATTTATACGCAAACCGATCGCAGTGCAAAACGGCGAGTTCCCGAGCATCCAACTTCGACACTTTCAAAATTTGATCAACATTTCCCGATAAATTTCGATCAGATTAACATGTTCGCTATGAATGAAGACACGGACATATAAACAGAAACCAATGGGAAAAATGGAAATAATCTACGGTACACACGATTATTTATAAACAACATCATTTTTAAAATAATTGTTCGCAGTAGAATTGTCATAAATCATTCAATTTCAAATATTTTACTCTGAAACCTCCTGTGCTTTTATACGAATTACCCATAAACTGTATCACGTTCCGCCTTTTTATCAATACAGCACCGCAAACGTACGGAAAACTCATAACGCAAAATCATCTACCTTTGTGTCAACGACTTTGTCTAGCGCATCTGTTTCCGGAAGCCCGCAAATCGAACTCCATTTCGCAACAGCGGTACCGGTTTTGCTGGTTCACCTACGTCACGCCGGAGGAACCCGCATATGAAGTGCAACATGCAATTCGGTAAAAATCATATGTGGAGCTTCCGGAAATCCATATGCGGATAAATGTAAAGGAAAATAAGGTAGGTGATGTTACATTTGTCCATTTTTCATATATTCAAAGAAAAATTGCAAAACAAATACTCTAATGCTATTCGACTTTTACATTAATTCCGCATCTCTCCGTATATGTTGTTTGCTTGAACGTTTAGAAATGATAATGAAAACTTTGAACAAAGTGTCTGACAAATGTGACAGAAAGTAGTCAACAATTATGAATGATCATGTTTTTGTTGTAAATCGAATTTCTGGCGAGGTATGAACGATGAATATGAACAAATATATACACACCTCCTATTGGAAGAAATAAAACATACACAAAATGTTCTGGGAAATAATTCCTCGACAAAAATGCTAATTTGTTAATGCGATTTACAACAAAAACATAATCATTCATAACTGTTGACTACTTTCTTTCACATGTGTCAGACACTTTGTTCAAAGTTTTCATTGTCATTTCTAAACGTTCAAGCAAACAACTGATACGGAGAGACGCGGAATTTATGTGAGGGTCGAATAGCATTTGAGTTCTTTTGCATTTCTTCTTTGATTATATGAAAAATGGACAAAATTTGAAATCACCTACCTTGGTTTTCCTTTAAATGTATCCACATATGGAGCTCCGGAAGTTCCGCATATGATTTTTACCGAAGTGCACTTCATATATGGGTCCCCCCGGCGTGCCCGTGGTTCTAAGGAATGAAACATTTTGAATCTATGAATTACTTTGTGTGTTGTTTTTTTGTAATTTTGTTTTATGATAATTTCTGAATAACTACGCGAACACATAAAGCAGACATGTTGGCAAACCCAGGTAGAGAATGCCTAAAATCGATCTCGCATAATCAAAAAAAGAATGCAACATATGAGATGAAACCAAATGTAGCGTAACGTGATATGCAGCGTATACTTAAACACATTATGTCAGTCCAGTCTGTATCAAGAAATGTGCAAAGAATAATGGCCAGCCTAACAATATAATTTAATAATTTTTTCTCCTAATGGCAAAATAAGGAATATGTATGTTTTGGCCTACTTATTATTGCACGTAAATTGAACTGCATATGCAGATCCGTGGCAACAGCACATGTCAATGATTGGTCAACGCCGGGTTGCAAATTTTAGTGTTTTTTCCTGACATATGAATAGTTTCGCATTATTCGGCGTATTATTAGCAATATAGTTTATATTTAAGAAATAATATGTATTCATGTTTGGATATATTATAACGCATAAGAACGACAAACGAGGGTTATTCTACCATAAACCAAACGTTGATACTTATTATTTCCATTCTAACACGACTTATTTGAAACAACATTTGAAGAAAATGAGAGAACTATTTTCAACGAACGTAATTTACACTTGCGTGCTTCGCACCTAGATTTTGCGGTTGAAGTTTCCTTCCGGGAATATTTCAATGTGACTTTCATTCATGAAAGATGTATAGAACGCGGTGTTTCATATTTTTTCAACAACGTAAACTAGTCTCATAAGAAAGAAAGTAAACGAGTAAATGTAACATAGAAATGGTCCGAATTTTCAGCGTACGCAATAACGGTTCAAGTTCCGAAAAATATTAGAAACAGGTATAAATAAATGACGTCATAGTTTCTCTTGCTTAATGACGTCACTGTGTAAACAAAAACAAAAACAACAAAAAATAGATAAAGTCAGTGTAAATGGTATCGTAACATTAATCAAATTAACTGGACGTGTGGCATCCATCGTCATCCACAGTACGCAATGTAAGATCCTCTATACTTCGGGTATATTGAACAGCCGAAACACGACGCGCGTGCAGGGTCGTTCAAGGTTGGTTTATTGCAGAATAACCCAAATAGAATTTGTTCTACATATATGTAGGTTATTCGCTGGTCGTGTTAGAATTTAAAAAACAAAACTCATTACTACGAACTACCAGAAATAAAAGTTCCGAATAAGTCTAATATTTTCAATTTTTCTTCTTTCGTGATATTTTGACGCTGGGTTCTTTTATTTTAGACACTACGATGCCGTTACATGCGGGACTTGTAAAATCAAGACAATAAGTAATATGTTGCTAATGATTGTTGTTTGTAAAACAAAACTCCCGCCGTTTCCTATCGTCAGTGACGAGAGCACTGCGTTTGATAATAACCTGAAACCACAAGTCTTACCGCAGGTGGACTATCCTTGGAACGACAGACGTATATCTACCAGTCCATTCGTCGCTACATGAGACCACTTGCAAAGGATGATAGCTGACCCCTGTCTGCTCACAAGTAGTTTGAGATTTATTAGTGCAAGATACATTATGTTATCTTAGAGCAGTGAAGTGTTATGAACAGATACAGTATAATGATAGCTTTTCATCCGTTATGTGTATTTTGAAATACATAAACCGGGAATGACTGTTTCTTAAATTTAGTCTATTTAACTGAACAAAATTCATAAGAAACTCGGTAATTTAAACATAATGTGCTTATTCTA
Organism: Saxidomus purpurata; assembly: GCA_022818135.1. NCBI lineage: Eukaryota > Metazoa > Mollusca > Bivalvia > Venerida > Veneridae > Saxidomus > Saxidomus purpurata. The sequence continues at coordinate 42,951,902 of JAFMSR010000009.1, read as the reverse complement.
ATTTATTCTCATGATGAATATTTTTATCTGACCAAAATATCGTCTGCGACAGTTTGCACGAGGATTAAGCTCGTTCTGTAGGCAAAAGAATTGAATTAAAAACATAAAAACGTCTTTTCGTAAAGTAAGCCGGCTTAGATAAAAAAATTGTAAACATTATTAACAGCTTTGCAATGACACCAAAAGAGTAGCAAATCAGGTTATTTATACGCCTGCTTTCACTGTTTTATACATAGGAGCTTTGTGTCGGGATTATGTTTGTTCCGGCTTTGTTTTGTCTTTTTTCATTTATCTAAGAACCAAGCTAACAAAATGTGATCTATTTTCCCCGGATCTTAACTTTCATATTTTACCACTGAAGTACCCGGTAGACTGAAAAAAGAAAAGGAGTTACATGCGCCATGTTATCCAACACAAACTGCTAAGAGTGACGATACATCGTATTCGACGTCACTGATGTTAAAATGGCGAATTTAGTGATTTTATGTCCCGTTTTCTAATGTCCATGTTTTTTTTTAATTTTTAAGGGTAAGTACGTATTTTTTTCAATATTCTTTCAATGTTCTTCGTAAAAATAATAACCAAATGATTATTGTAATATTTGAGTTACAATCAGTAGCGAGACATCGACCCAAAACGTACCGAGTCCTTTAAGTCATCAAATTTTGACGCTGCTTCAAAAAACGACGTCACGAACGACGCTTCTTTTATTGGATACGGCTTCACCTAACTAATTGATTAAGGTTTTTGAGCAACTTCTAATCGACGTAAAATCATAAGACTGGTCTCAAAAAACTTGTAAAGGATTGCTCTTCTAAAACACTTAAAAAGTTGAAAAAGTGAAATTTACCACTATGTTGTCGGCTCGAATGGAGTATCAAATCATTTTTCCTTTTCTATGTTGCAGAAGGCCATGTTTGAACTAAGATATTGTTAATATTTTGTTAGCATATTTGTTCATGTAACCCTCTTAAAATAAAGAATTTATTATCATTATAAATATTATTATCATTATCATAATTATTATTATTTATATCATTATTAGCATTACTATTAGCATTATTATTAGCATTATTATTTTTATTAGAAAGATTAATCGTAATGAGAAAGATCACCTGATTTTCTTCGTCTTTCATGTGATCAAAGGTGTACCGCATAGGATCGTCAAAATTTACTCCAAGCACATAATTTATCATCCACTTAAGTAGCGTGTTTGTCTCATCGCCAGTATCTCCAAAAATCAAAATTGTTCTTTCTTTGCCCTTTAAATTGGTGTTCTTCGAACCTTTCAAAAACAAAATCACAGCATTGGCAAAATGCACTCTAACTTTAAAATTGTTTGCTTCAAATCTGTATTGTAGATAAATCAATTTACATTAAGTGGCAAAGCGATTTACCCGTTGTATTCCCCCATGGGGTATAGAAATGGTAAATTTAGGTCGTCAGTGCTTCGTCTGTAACATATCGTATTGTCTTTACGGATTTTGATGACAAATCGACAAATCTTTACTTCATCAAGACAACGTGCTGAACTAAGTCAAGGTTGCAACTTTACATCCAAAGTAATAACTGGATATTTTCAGCCTTTGGTACACAACGAAACAATTATATTTTACAATTTACTTTATTCGAATGTCGAATGAAAACAAAGGCCGTATAGGAAAACTACCACAAACATGTGTCTGTGTATATTCGTTCAGCAAAACGTTGTAGACTTCTTTCAATTTTTGCATAAAAGAGTTTTAGGGATGTACCTCATGCTACATCTTATGGGGTATACATTTCTCAGTTAATTCGGTTTGCCAGAGCGTGTAGTTATGTTGAGGATTTCAATGAACGTAATCAATATATTACAAATAAACTTCTTCAACAGGGCTACCGTTATTACAAATTGCGTAAATATTTTGCTAAATTTTACTATCGTAATTCTGATTTGGTTTTGAAATTCAATAGTAATCTAAAGACTCTTCTGCGAGAAGGTATTTCAAAACCCGATTTTTATGGGGATGTGGTTTACAAACTTCGTAAGATTTTGGGTCATGGCAATTTTCCAACTGTATTTGCTAAAATTATAAAACGTTTTGTTAAAAGAGGTTACGACCCAACTGTTTTGAGACACACCGCATGTTTGGTGTTCAACCCGTTTACAGTTGGACGCTATGCTTCCCTCTTTGATTGTGTCTGACGGAAGAGGGGGAGGACTCTGTGATGGGCAGTTTTTAAATCCCACTGGGACGAAACTGTTTTGATTTCTGTCCTCTGGCCTGTTTCGTCGGGCCCTTAAGGGTGTTTCTCTTGGTGCTCTGCCTTCTGCAAAGGCATTGAGTACATACGTTTTTTGGTTCTCAAGGTTTGCTTTTTATATATTTATACACGAGCATTTTTGTGTTTTACATACCATGCCTTTTGTTTCCATTGCGTGTGTTAGAGATTCACCTAGCAGGGATTACTTTTATTTACACTGTCCTGTGACTTTGGAACATGGTGGGGGTAAGAGTGAGGTTGGGTGCGCACCATAAACCGGTTTAAGCTCCCCAGTGGTGTTTTTGCCACTGACCGTTCCAAGGCGGTGCCCCACTGTGTTCCTTAAATTGTTCGTTTTGTCCTCGTGTGTTTGCTTTGTATGCTAGTGTGTGTTGGTAGTGTATATGTGTGTGTGTGTACATGATTGTGTGTGTGTGTGTGTGTGTGTGTGTGTGTGTGTGTGTGTGTGTGTGTGTGTGTGTGTGTGTGTGTGTGTGTGTGTGTGTTGGTGGTGTGCACTTCTGGGTGCTGTGGGGTTCGTTTTGGGGAGGCTGCGTTTTTGGTACGTGGCATTCCCTGTTTGATATTATTTTTGTTTTGATAGTTGTGTGCATTCTTTTTTTTTTTAATGAGTACATATATTGGGATAACTGGGATAACACTGAGTCATTTATAAAGTACACTTCAATTTTGTTGTGGATGTACGCTTTGTTTTCTATTGTTCTAAAAAAAAGCTTATTAGTGAGAATCTTACTTTTCGTTTTGGATTTGTTGAATTATGCTTAAACCTGATATTAATCATTTCTAAGTTCTAAATAGTAAGGAAATATTCAACAAAATGTTTTTTGTAACTTTTGGCAAATTTTGCCGAAAAAAGGTTTTTCTAAAAACATCCGTTCATAACAACCCCTTATTCATGAATTAAACATAAACAGTAACTCTAATTGGCTATTTGTGTACCAGTTAGAGTGATACTGCAGACAAAGTCATGACTATAACTTAACAGTGCCCCCTGCATTCTCTATTCTGTTTCTTACCAACGTTCAAATTATTTCTTCAGCCACAATTGTTTTACTGGCAATTTAATATGCAATTGTATATAATCATGGAAGTGTGTACAACCTACATTGTGTATCTACCGTTTCATTCATTTTCAGCCAGCAGCGTTCAAAAACAAAAATATTCTTTTTACACTTCGAGGGATCAACGCGAAACTATCCTATCTGCTTCTATTTCTATATACACTTAGAACAGTTTCGCGTTGACCCCTCGACTTAGTGTATGAAAAATGCTTAGGGCCCTTAATCCTGAAATTGTAGATCAGATGTGACATGAACAACTAAAGTATGTAAGTATTGTTATACAAAAAAATCTCATATGATAACGAAAAAGTCATAACCTACCGATTTCATACTTTACTGTCATTGCTTCATTTTGCATGCCTCTCTGTCTGACTGGAAGAGAGAGAACTTCTAGTCCGCCTTTATTTTCAACTATTCTAGAATTCGATTTGATCTTTGTAGCCCATGTCTCCTCGGTCTTTATCGGAACACTTTTTGAACTGTAATAACATTCCTCTTCATAACGTTTTACTTTCACACGAAATATAAATGTCGTGTTTGATCTTATGTTATCAAGAATTGCTTCATTTGTTGTGTAATCTTGCGTAAATGGCGTCCACGTTTGTTGTGAATCGTCAACCATTTTGTAGCTTAACTGATAGACATCATCATTTCCAAACGTCTTTGGTTTACTCCAGGTGATTACTAAGGTGCCAGGAGTTACATTTTTTATCTCCGGTCTTCCAGGTGTTCTATGAAAACGAAATATAAAACCATATCAATTCAACTGAGTAAGATAAAAAGCTTTCATAGAGTTTCGTCCCTATTTATGTTTATCAACACTAGTTTCCAATATATCAGCAGTGTTATGATCGAAACTGATTTAAGTTCGGTAGGTCATTGATAATTTTGCAATTACAAACTACAAAAACAATGATTTTCGTTTTCTGAAGTGATAATTATGTACAAATTAATGTAGAAATTAAAATGGCATAAAAATTTTATTCTTATTGTTGAGCAGAGTTGAATCAGAACTAAGCATTCTGTAAACAACAAGAATAAAACTCTCTAATGTATTGTCGAAGTATATTCTGCCTATTGAGTGTGTAAGAATCTTTATAGCAAGAGTTATTTTATCAAGTTGATATAATTGTACATTCTGACCAATGATAACATGTTCATGTGTTGTCAGTTTTGTAAAAGCGCTACATAAAATCATTAAATACATGTCCACGTCACCGATAACTGTGCACATAAATCAAAGGGGAAACATCTAATAACGTGGTCAAACCTTATTAAGCAAAGATATATGTATATTCATAGCGCTTCTCTTGGTATTTATTCAAAACACTTTGATTCAGAGTTTTTCAAGAGAACATCTGAATATGTCTTCCTTCATAAAAGCTTTATATGAAGCTTTCGAAATAAAAAGAAGTAGCATGAGCTTTCGATATGTAGATAACGGAGGATGATTAACAGTATGCAAGTTTTCAGTTTCAAAAATACCTTAGCGTCTACATTTGTGTAAAACAGCGCGGTTATTTATAAGAGGAACACCTACCGCTCCCCTTTAAACGCTTTTAATATTATTGCAGTTACACATTGTCTCTTCAAATTATCCAAACCATTTGCATAACTGTCTTTGAAAAATTTTCTAACATCAAGTGGCAGACTGTCTGAGTCAAACAAAATCAGTGACAACAAACTTTTTTGAAAATAATAGGCATAACTATGACCAAAAACTCTTTTTTACTTAAAATGAACAACTCTTAAGGCAAAATCAATTATCTGAACGGCAAAACCTTCACGTATGTCATCGGGCATCATTGTCTTACACTGCAATATGATAGTGCTTAGTTGACCACTTAGTCAAGAAATATTTCATGTTAATAATGTGATTGAGATAGCTTTACAAAAGGCAATATTAAAAACTGTTGTGTGAAATGATTTCAACAGCGGCACAACCGTTTTAGAGGGAAAAAACATTTTTATTACAATGTAATTGGCAACCGAAAAGGTCTGACTGAGCAATTGTGGTACAAGTCATCCAACAAACACTTGCGCAAAAGTATTTTTATTTCGGAATAGTGACGCTTAAGAACTTTTTCTTGTGTTTTCACAAGATTTTTTTTTAATTCTACCTTTAAAGCTTTTGTAAAATAATATGACACCCTATCCCTTCATCCGAGTCAATTTGACCCAGGGGTTCACATTTTGAACATGCGTGGTAGAGGTCTTCTGGGAAATACCAAATTTTCTCGGCAATGTGGTTTCATAGAAAACGATTTGAACAACCTATCGAAAACTTTGTAGAACAAGTGACAACTTGGCGGGGTCTATTTTAAGACAATCGTCATATTTGAGCAATATTGGTGGATCTTTACGATGCAGTGATGCATGTCAAATATCTAAGCTTTAAGTATTATGGTTTAAGAGAAAAAGATTTGTAAAGTTTTCCTTATGTAGGCCAATTGGAAATCAAATTACCCACTGGGCGGGTTCGATTTTGAACCAAGTTTCACAGTTTCAATTTCGAGTCCGAATATGGGTCATCTGAGGTCAAAAACTAGGTCAGTCGGTTATAAATCCTATATGCCATACATGTGACATTTGTAGCCCAATTCTCATGAAAATTGGTTACAAAGTTTGTGTAGATCATCTGGGATTAAAAACAAGGTCACTAGTTTCGTAGAAATTTGTCGATACAAGGGTGTACTCTTAAAGTCATATTTTATGGCTAGTTCTTATATGACTTGGTCAGAAGGTTTGTGCTGTCAAGGTCAACAGAACGTTTGTGTCTATGATATATACCTTAGGGTTGAAATTTGGTCACATATGGTCATAAGTATGTCTGAGGCTAGCAATATAAGGCGATCTTGGCCCTCTTGTATTCGTTGTAAATACTAATTATTTCCACTCGAAATCAAAGAAATGTTAAACATTTTTCATAAATCTATACTTAGAGATCAGAGGTCTTTTTAGCAGTTTCTAATTAGGGTATCGTGAGTAATCTCCCTTACCGGTGGTTTTCCAATAACTGTTATTTGTATCAAATAAAGTTAATCGTTTTAAACATGTTGAGCTAATATAACGAACACCTTGAAAATCCAGTTTTGTTTATTACTTCACTGTATTAATTTTTGCTCATCTGACCAAGGATTGCTTGAGATGAGCTATTGTGATCGCATGATGCTCATTATTCAACATTTTGTTACGTTTTACTCTAATCCTAATCGAAAGATGGGTATTGCACCACCAAATCGTGTATCCCTCTCATCTTTTCGTCATGAATTTTCATTCATTACTCTGAACATGTCTGTGCTTCTGAGAAAGCTAATGTTGAATTATTTTCTAGGTATGTAAACATTGGTTCAGAGGCGATGCATTTTAATTGCTACAAAACTCTTCATCTTGATACAGTCTCGACAGAAACATCTTCTTTCAGAAATAAAACATACAGAACTTTTGTCATTGCGACATTGTACAATGTATTGGACACACTCTCTGTTAATTCTATGAAAATAGGTCAGATGGTTTGTCTCTATGTTTCTTATGCCATGTTTAAAACTTGGTAAGGTGGGGTCAAAATCTGGTCAAGCATTGGCAAAACTTTTCTAACACTATGTCCATTTTGAAACTACAGTAGGTTGCGTGGTGTCAAATCTAAGGTCAGTGGTTCATATCGTAGAAAAACATTGATAACAATTTAAAAGCCACAGTTTCCACCCAATCGTCAAAAAATTACAATACTAGCAAATTGGAAGAACTCTATGTTAACTCAATTACACGTTCTCAAAACCTAGGTCACATAGTCAAATCAAAGACAATCCCTTTTTACACTCTAGAAGCCACATTTTATCATCTGGAAAGCTAGTGAGAAAGTATGTTTTGATATAGTATATAATTATTGTGAACAATCTATAGGCCATATACATTGTCCATGTATGACCCCCGATCATGAAATTTGTCAAAATATTTGTATCAACGACCTCTATATTAAATTTGATACAATCTTACGTGGTCTTTTGGGAGCAAAACTCTATGTCATGCGGTCAAATTATAGAAATATTTAAAGATTCTAAAATCTATATTGGATATCCAACTATCTTCAAAACAACAAAAAAACAAAAATAATATCAAAACTTCAAAACTTGTCGGAATTTTTATGTATCGAAAGAGTATATACATGTAACTTTGATGCCAAAATTGAATGATACTATAAGAAAATGATAACAACAACATTTATATCCAATAAAAAGTGTTAATATCAATTAATGTGACGTCACTTATAAAGAAAACAATGACGCCATCGGTATACGTTTTAAGAATGTAATTTTGTATATTCAGAGCGTAGGAAACTCAAATTTTTGCATATTAATTTTTTCTTAATGTTATAAACATAGTTTATACGAAAACGGAATAGTATCCTTCTTTTCTCGAAGTGACTCATACAGACATGCCCCGTAAATTAACCGTCGATCGGGGTCACATGTCTTTAAGATTCACATTCATTCGAAGCGATACACTTATCAGCAAAGCGCAAGAGCTAGTCGGAGCTTACACATCTCCATTCCCTTATAATATTAAATATGCCATGTCTTCTTTGCTAATCACATTTCTATGGGATATTTACATTGACAAAATTTATTATAGTCCCTGTGTTATTTGCGGAGTATCATTTCGTGGCGGATTTATAAAGTTCTTAACCCGGAAGGACAAAAATGGCGACCCGCAGTAGAAACTTTTAAAAGACACATAAGATAGAAAATTTAGAAAAATATGTATGTGACGAAACTAAAAGAAGAGCTTCAAATGAAAGGAATTAGCGTTCCAACTTCATTCTCTTAAACAACTCGTATAGCTATTTACAAAGAAGACTGTGAAAAGGGTTCAGATAGTGTACAATTCCTCCATCAAAACGTGATTTGAAAAGCAAACGTCGGACAATTCAACAGCTGAGTTTCCTGTATCAGCTAGCGGCCCGTTGAATGCCTGCAAACGTTGAACTCTACAATGAATGCCTAAAAGTCTGAATCTCGCTACTCAACACAGGAAACCCGAGGAATTTTGAATCGGTTTTGAAGATTGTTTGAGTTAATAGTGCTTTTAACGCCACAAATTTCAGTTTATCGAATAGCTGCATCAAGCTTTGAATATCACATACTCGACGATAAAAATGTGTGTGGAATCCGATATCATTATATATGTCATGGAATATATACACCGCTTGATTGTAGTGCAACAAGCATTAGAAGTTACAGCTTTTTATATGCTGTAAAAAGGAATCAGCCATCAAGAACAAACAATACACTCAACAACTTCTCTAAGTATATAGCCCAATTATGTGTCATATCAAAACCATTTTAAAAGATATCATCATGAAAATGTGTCAATAAATTATTGTTTTCATTCTCTCAATACTCGGTATAAAGTTGATGAGCATGAATGGTGATTTCATTGTCTCGGGGAGTTTACATCACCACACCCCTAAATGTGAAATTCACAGAACTGTAAATTATGGTAATTCTAAATTTATTCTAAATTATCTGAAACAGTAAAGTTTTTGAGAGAATACGGTTTCTGGTACAAAAATGTACCAATTTCAAATACCCCGCTTTGATAAAGAAAATATCCTCTCAATACTAAATTTAATGACGGAGTTGATCTGTCTAACCTTATAAGAATTTCCTTTCCAATAAATTTACCCAACAAAACTCGTCAATTGGAACAATTGGTTCAATACAGTGCTGTATTTTCTCCAAAGTGACTTTTCACACCACAAACTGACTATTTGAGATTCATAAGAAGTACCAAATACCAATTCTTGAACACGTTTACACCCAAGCCACAAATGAATTGAAAAAAACAATAGGGTGCTCATTTTCCATCAAATCTTCATGCGATCAAATTGAATTGGAGGATAAGAATCAGGCAAATGTCCCAAAATTGCTTTTTGCACTTTACATCTGCTACGGGATTTGAATGATCAAATATTGTCACACGTCTGCTAATATTATTTTAGTAAATCATAACTGGTTTTCTGTGTTACACATAGATTGATAATAGTCTGGTATTTTTTATGTTTTGTTATCTCTGAATATTGGGGTTATTGTGTTTACAGTGCTGCGGACCAATGAGATTGGTACCTTTCTTTATAAATCAAATCAATCTTTGATCTTATGACTTGGAAATATTTATCAAATATCTTGAAAATTGAATAAGTACAAGATGTCTTTTAGGTGTATACTTAGAAAAGTGGTTGAGTGTAGACTAACTATTGATATAAATATTTTATCAAAGATTATGGAATGCAATGACCGTCTTGTCATGACTTGTTTGCTTATATGCGGTACATTAACAATTACATGCAGTAGATATTTTATTATATGTGGTAGATATGTCATTATGTGTGGTACACGTTACTTTTTATGCTTTACTTTCTTTGTGATATGTAGTTCAACTCTTCTTATAACATATTACTCGTGTGAAACATCCGAATTCGTTATAATCCGGCAATATACAGTAGCGTTCGAAAATATCCTAACAGTCTCATCATAACGACGAAACTACCATATATAATGACGAAACTAACGCATATAAAGAAATTACAAATGTACTACCGCATATAATGTTGGAAGCACAGCCTATAAGAAAATCGCATGTACAGCATATAATCACAGATGCTTAGGGTATGGACTCGCTATCCATACTTGTCCTATGTTGTACGGAACGTATATAAATACAAGATTTGAAACAGCTAAAAACTCCAATTGCATATTTAATATATCACTAACCGGTTTTTCCAATGCAAAACAATTTTCTGAATAAAATCCCACTCCAAACAACATCGAATACGGTTGAATTACGAGAATTTCGAGGAAAAAACACTTGAAAAACACTTGTGTCACTTCTGCAAAAATGACGTTTAGTATATACATGAAGTTGTAAAAAAAGGTTTCCCGCATCGAATTATATGGAATACCTTTGCGGGGTACCAGTACATTTACAGCGTGGATTTTGTCTTGTGCGAGTACTATAACGGTAAATTTGAAAACAGAATTGTATTTTTGTGTCGCGCAATAATACGACTGGCTCACTTTTACACTATCGATAAAGAGCATAGCCGGATGCCTGTAGTTTTCGTATAGGTAATATTTTTAGAAATGACATAAACAGTGTACCTGAGATGTGATAGAGGAAATCGAGTTGTTTCCATCTTGTATTTATATACATTGTCACCATAAACATGTGATCAGTACGAAACTGCGTTAGTTTCGTGGTGGTGTGGTGGCCGAGTGGTTAACGCTCTGGACTACCAATCCGGAGGTCCCCGGTTCGATTCTCAGCCGAGGCACTGGATATTTCAGGAACGCTTTTCAGTGTTTCCCACCTATCTGAGATGAACTGGTTAGAAACCCAGAGGTAGTCTCACGTGTATCGGTGCTATACACCAGGCACGTGGAAAAGAACCAAGGGGTCTATCCGTAAAAGAGCTAGGGTCTGGTACCCGGATTGCCTTGTATCTGCTTCCTTCTCGAAAATAAAGGACCACAATGGAAATAAGAGCTTGCTCTTTATTGTGTTATCCTTGGTACTGAAATAAATACATACATACGTCAGTAGGTAAGAAGAATAAGGAATTGCATCTGTAATTGGTTAGCTTACACGCAGTTGTATGATGTATTTTAGGTACTGCAGTGAGCAGGGGCGAGGGTCAGGCCTTAGGGGATGAGGTCCAGACCCCAAGCATCTGTGTATATAATGCGAGATCCACAGCGGATATAAACACAAGTACACCACATAATGTTATTTGCACTGCATATAAGGATAAGAAACCACAAATAAGAAACCACACTACCATATATATTTCATTTTGCACATCATGTAATGTAAAAAGCACCACGTAAAGCGTTTTATCTACTTCACACAATAACAAATCTACTTCATATATTGGTGTTTGTACTGCACACAAGTTCAAAAGCACTGCATATAAAGATAGTACCACAGCATATTAGAAGAGTTTTGCTACATATAACAAAGAAAGTACAGCTTATAAAGTAACCTGTGCCACACATAATGACATATCTACCACATATAATTAAATATCTACTGGATATAATAAAATATCTACTGAATATAATTGTTTATAGACGGCATTTACGCAAACAAGACATGATAAGACGGTCATGGCGTTCCATAATCTTTGATTTATATGTATATTTTAATAAATAATAGTGGTGTTCATGACGATGCCATGATAAAATCGTGTTGCGCGTAAGCTTTCTTTTGTTTCCTCAGATGTGGTGAATTTAAATAAAGAATAATTTTAAGCTCAAGATAATTTGTGTTTCAGTGATATTACTATCGAGCAGGATACAGTCAAAGTCACATTGAAGAAATAAAAAAAACTGACCCATTCCAGGAAGGTATAAATATCCATATTCATGCGAGTGTCCATTATCGGCTCACATATCTCTGAGGGTAGGTCACAAGGAATCAAATAACTGAAGTGTAGTTTCTGTATTTATATTATAATATCTATATAATTTGTTTCCTTTGTAGGTTCAAGTCATACTGACTAAAAAGGGTATCCTACAAATACAAGAAAACAAGAATAAGCATAAAGCAAATAAAAACATATAAAAGCAACTAAAAGCAAAAGCAAATTATTGCACAACAATAATTTGGGTCAGACATTACTTAAGTAGAAACATAAATTACTTCAAGACAGTAACAGTTATTAATTATAAACAAGATTTGGGTAAAAGGAATTTAACCAAATGTTTAAATAACCAAATTAATTATTAACTAATATTGATGGACAAGCCAAGGGGATTTGGACAAGGGAAAACCTGGATTTACCTGATCTGTAAAATACATTAACTGCTTGTAGAAATAAATACTAAGATGTAGTTAGAAAAACTACATCTTTGCTCTAGCTTGGTATTTGTCCAACTGTGTGAACTTAAAATTCCCCCCAAGCATGAGAAAGAGTGAGATGTTTAATCAGGTGTTACAAATAAACCAATCACCAGTTGTTATGTTTACTTTACACACTGTTAGTAACTAAGAGAATATAAATAGAAGTCACCTGATATCATATGATCACATGACTGAGTTGTCACATTTCATGTACAACTCGTGCAAATATTATTAGGTGTAAAACTACTAATAATCACCACTGTGACATTCTCCCCTGCTTTAAAAAAATGTCTCCTGACATTTCAAAATGTACAGACTATGTTCTCATTATATTGAATTTGCTGTTTCAATACTTTTGACAGATTATAGTATTATATGTTACTATATTTCACTTCACTGTTGTCCGAATACTATGAAAAAGTATTTAAACATTTCAAATGAATACCTTGTAATAAATAGTAGTTTATTCTGTAATGTTTGTTAAACAGAAAACCAAGTTCGTAATATTTACAAAACTTATGAAAGATGAAAATTTTGCGAAACGATAAGCAGAAAGAACATTTCACTGAAATGAAACAACATACTGATGTCTTTGAGGTTTTGCTGATATCATATAATATACCAGCCAGAATTAAGCTGAAAACAAATTTCAACTATTTACATGTTACAATTATACTACTGTAACTTTTGCTTTGGATGAAGGCTACACATCATGAAATGTTATCTTAAGAACAACATTCTTTACTTTAACTCTACCTACTTGCTTGCAAGCTTTTCTTTCCCTAACTATACTTCATCCAAAGTCTTCACTACAATCAGCCAACTTCTGCAGAACAGCTTTAAGGCATTAAAAATTACATATTAGGCAATACATATTGCATAATATTCGCAATACAAAAATTAAAAACATTTAAAAGATTTATTCATTGAAATAACATTATGAAATTATCAGTAACTTCAATGAAAATACACTATGATAAAAATATACTGTGACATTCTCCCTTGACACTTAAACGAAAACTTCAAGCTCCGCTGACTGTTGATACATGACATAATCACCGTACCTCTCAGGCACTTTTCGATTTCTTTTGGGCCGGGTACGTGGTTCAACTGTGATTTCAGAAGCTTCTGCATGTGAAGTTTGATGTGAAGGAGAAGAAAGAACAACTTCAGAAGATTTGTCACTACTTGGAAATAGTTGTGGGACATTACTAGAGGAAAACTGAGTTTGTTCTCCATTAGTACCTGTATTATTCTGCACAGATTGCACAGAAGAACTATTTTCTGAAGATAAAACCTGAACAGTATGACCATCAGAGTGAGAAATATCCACTGTATTGGATTCAGAAGTATTTTCTGACATCTGGGGAACAGATTGCCTAACAACTGGTTTTCCTACAGGATATTTACAAAAGTAAGGTAAAAATATATCTGATGCATCACTGTCAGAACCATCTGATGAAGGACTTATCTCATCCGAAACAACAGCTGTCTTAGACTTAGAAGAACCTTTCTTTTGACTGTTTGACTTCACAGAATGTGAAATAGAAGAACTTGTTGGAATAGTGGAAAATGGAAGCAACATATTTCTATGCAAAAACCTTGTTCTGCCACCTCCATTCTCTTTCACAACTTTGTAAACAGGCAAATCTGAGTAGGGTTTTTCTACCACTATGTAAGGATCTTTGGCCCATTTATCTGCCAGTTTATTCTTACCTTTCAGACCAACATTTAATGTTAAGACGCGATCTCCAATATCAATTGTCGCTTCTTTAACCCTTAAGTAATAATTAGACTTACTTTTCTGGGCTGCCTTTTCAGACTCACTGGAGGCTGTCTTATATGCAAAGTCAAGACGATCTTTCAAAGTATTGACATAATGTTTCTTACCGTTGGTTGATGAAACAGACGAAGAAGGTAAATTTAAGAAAGCGTCTACAGCTAGACGAGGATGTCTTCCAAACATTAAAAAGAATGGAGAATACCCTGTGCTACTATGACGAGTTGCATTATATGCATGGACTAATGGTGCAACATATGAACGCCAATTAGCTTTTTGGTCGTCACTTAAAGTACTGAGCATGCCAATAAGAGTTTGGTTAAAACGCTCAACTTCTCCGTTACCCATGGGATGATATGGTGTGGTTCTGGACTTTTGAACCCCTGCTAGATTACAAAGTTCCCTAATGACACGGCTTTCAAAATTACGGCCCTGGTCGCTATGTAAACGTGCAGGGAATCCATAGTGAAGGATAAAATTTTCAAAAAGGACTTTGGCAGTTGTTGTAGCTTTTTGATTTCTGGTAGGTATTGCTTGAGCATACCTTGTAAAATGGTCTGTAATGACTAGAACATTTTCAAAACCCCCTTTGGAACGTTCCAAGGACAAGAAATCAATGCATACTAGTTCCATTGGTTGTGTTGTTGTAATGTTGACAAGTTCAGCTCGAGTTTTGACTGGAGTCTTACTCATTATACAGCGATGACAATCTTTGATTCTTGAATCAACATCTGCCTCTAAACCAGGCCAATAGAAGCGAGCACGGACTAAAGAAAGAGTTCTGTCACGACCTTGATGACCAAGATCACTATGAAGAGTTTTAAAAACAAGATCCTTGAACCGTAATGGTAAGACTAACTGCTGAACAGTACGTCCATCAAGAGTAGAAGTGCGGTATAAAATACCATCAGTAAATGAAAGTTTTTTCCATTCACGAAGATACCTAGTCACCTCAGGAGTTTCCAATTTAAGGGCGTCCCCTTTTGGAAGAACACCGGACTTAACAAGGGAAATAACTCTACCAATGGTTGGATCTGTCTGTTGCTCTTTAGACCAATCAATATTGCTTAACTCAGTGGCTTGAAAAGTTTCAGGGGAATCTTCCTGTAACTCTGTAGTGCCTAAAGTTTCTGCAAGAGGAACAAAGTCAGTAACTGATGCATGACAAATAGCATTTATCACTTCAGGGAACTGAATGACTTTGGGCTCAACTTGTGGTCTCCGGGAAAGTCCGTCTGCATCTCTGTTTGATTTCCCAGTTTTGTAATGAACTGTGAAATTGTAATTACCAAGAGCTGCCAGCCATCGATGCCCAGTTGCATCAAGATTTGCTGTTGTAAAAGCATATGTCAACGGGTTATTATCTGTGTTTACTCTGAAAGTATTTCCGTACAGATAATCATGGAACTTTTCTGAAACAGCCCATTTTAAACACAAAAATTCAAGTTTATGCGCAGGATAATTTTTCTCGCCCCCCTTCAGACCACGACTGGCATAAGCAATGACACGCTCTTTACCATCCTGGAGCTGATACAATACAGCACCAAGACCTTGACCTGACGCATCTATATTTAGAACAAAGGGCTTATCATAATCAGCATATGCCAAAATAGGAGGTGAAGAAAGTTTTTCCTTCAGAATTTTAACTGCATTATCCTGCGCTTCTCCCCAATGCCAATCTTTCTGGTTTTGTTTACGGCTACCCTTCTTTTTAGTAGGAATACCTGTTAACAATTCATTTAGTGGCTTTGCCAGCTTGGAGTAATCCTTAACAAATTTCCTATAGTAACCAGTAAAACCAAGGAATGAACGAAGTTCTTTGATATTTTTGGGAGTGGGCCAAGTAACCAAAGCACTAATTTTCTCAGGGTCAGTTGCTATGCCATCCCGACTGACTACATGACCTAGATAAGTAACACTATTCTTGAAAAGTTCGCATTTGCTAGGTTTAAGTTTTAAACCATGTTGATCTAACCTTTCAAAAACTGCTTCCAATCTGCGAACGTGTTCTTCGAAAGTTTGGGAATAAATAAGAATATCGTCTAGAAAAATTAGACATTCTTTCAAATTTAAATCTCCCATACACTGTTCCATTAACCGTTGGAATGTTGCAGGGGCATTAGTTAAACCAAAAGCCATCCTATTACATTCATGAAAACCAAGATTTCCAACAGTAAATGCAGTTTTGTACTTATCCTCTTCCTTCATCTCTACCTGCCAATAACCACTACGCAGATCTAATTTAGAAAAGTACCTAGAACCTATTAACCTATCTATAGTATCATCTATTCTAGGTAATGTGTATGCATCCTTAATAGTCCTATTGTTTAACTTCCGGAAGTCAATGCAGAATCTAAGACTTCCATCCTTCTTTCTAACCAGAACAACGTTAGAAGAAAACGGACTACTGGAAGGTCTAATTGCATCAGCTTCAAGCATTTCTTTCAAATGCTGCCTGACTTCTTCTATCATACCTGGAGGTATTCTCCGGTATGCATCTTTAAATGGAGTATCGTCAGACAATTTTATTTCATGCTGAACGATATTTGCTCTACCTAAGTCTGTTAAACCGGAAGAAAAGATATGTGACCAGTTTCCTAGAACTTGCTTAACTCTAAGCAATTGATCTGGAGTTAAATTGTCCTTATCTATCTTAACGCCCATCTCCTCCAAATGTGAAGTTTCACGAGGTGATGACGTTTGCGTTGAAGAAGGATTCCATGAATCAACCACCTTAACACTATGTAATGAACATAAAAGAGTTTTAGGCGGAATATTAATGACCTTGGCAGAAAGGTTACAAACCCTGACAGGTACTCTAACAGTACTACCAGAAGACTTTAAAGAAACCACTCTTGGGCATATGGTAAGACCACCTGATAGGGCAGCATCAATATGTTCAGTGACTGCTGACTCAGTGTTATCTACCTTTCTAACAAGACCATGAATAGTTTTGACCTCATTTGGTTGTATTCTGATAGCATAATTGTTTGTTGTTTTAACAGGTATACTACCATCTAAACTATCCATAGCAGTTTGCCATTCTTCTGGTATACTACAATGTACACCACTCGCTTTACACAACCTGATCAAGTTTGTGCCTACAATTGCAGGAACTTTGTTACCATACTCTGTAGTAGGAACAACTAATACTGGTATGCAAAAAGAACCACTGTTTAAAAATGGGACAGAAATATCCGCCTCAATGTAACCTTTGTAATGTAACTGTGCGCCTGTGGCACTTTCAACTGACAGACCAAAATCGGCTATGTCGTGTAAAACAGGCAAAGGTTTAAGTGAATGATAAAATTCTTCTGAAATTGTAGTGATCATAGAACCTGTGTCTATTAACCCATTTACTTCTACACCACAAACAGTGATAGAACTAACATTGGAAGAACCAACCATTCTATTTAAAACAGTAGACTTTGTACTATCTACTTTTGCATATTCAATATTACATTTTGGGCTCTGCATTGACTCCGTGAAGTCTTGTTCTTCTGTTTGCCCTACAACAGAAGAACATCCTAGTTTAAATGATCAGTTGCATTTTGTGGACCAGCAGAAGTATTACCACGGCCGCCAGTATTACCTCTACTGTTTCCCCTTCTACTAAAACCTCTACCGTAACCTCTGCCGTAACCTCTACCACGACTTCTAGTTTGACCAGGGTTATTGTACATACCCCTACTATAATCATTACCTCTACCTTTGTTGTAGGATTGGTGGTCAGAGTTACTTGTACCTGTTGGCTGAGAGTTTGAGTTACTTACCAAAGAAGACTCCATTTTACTCTCTAACACCTTCATTCTACTCATAAGCTCTTGAAGCTGTTTTAAAACAAGAACATTAGAATCAGATGTATTGTCAACCTGACTACTATGCTGCTGCACTACCTTAGGTTTTGGAGTGCTAGAGTTGCTAACACTTGCTAACTCTTGCTGCTCTACTTTTCTAATTTCCCTAAGTAAAGACTGAAAATCCTTTATATTATTGTACAAGTGGTGAGTAGTCCTTTTTAAATCTTTATTACTCAAGCCAGTCCATAACTTGTTACGAAGCATAGAATCTTTCGCAACTTCATCAATATGACCTTTTTGAACTGCCCTTGATAAAGTTTCTTCAAGGCGAACACCATAACTCACAATTGATTCGGATGCCTTTTGACAATCATTGTAAAATGACTGCATTAAATCCTCACCGCTTTCTACATTTCCATAAAAAGCATCTAATTTATGTAAAATAGCTAAGGGTGTAGCATGTTCTCCAACAGAAACTAACATAGATCGAGCTTGACCCTTTAAAGAGTTTCTTATGGACTGCAGAACTAATGCTTCTGGTATATGACAGTCACTAACTAAACATTTGACCTCAAACTGCCATATGTTATAACTGACCTCACCCTTAGGTACATCCTCTGAACCACTAAATACTGGTAACTTGGGAATATACGGTGTTCCAAGAACAGTATTATTTAGAATGTCTCTCTTGGGAGGACATGAATCTACAGGTACTTTAACCATTGTATCATGTAGAAACAAACTATGTTTAGGTTCATCTACAGGTACTTTAACCTTTGTATCATGATGAAACAAACTATGAGTTGGTTGATCACATGAGGCTGGTTAAATAAACTAGCACCTACACATGAATCTGTAACTACCTGATCCTTTACAGGACTCAATCCTATACCTCTACCTCTACCTACCAGAGGAGAAAAATTTACATGAGGAGTACTTTGTAAAGGATGGTACTTCTGAAATTGTAAAAATTGATCATATTCAGATTTGGGAATAACTCTATAAATCTGACCACTATTTATGTCTGAAATGACTTTACCTAAAGCAGCATCAGACGGGATGTCATCAGGACCACCTGTCGCACCCTGAGAATCAGACATTATGACAATGAAAACACACCAATGTACACTACAACAATGCCAATGTGTCACTTACACAACTAAACAAATGTAACAAAACAATTGTTACAAAAGTGACTTGTAAACAACAGATTTCACCTCAACTTGAAAGTGAAATAATAACAATACAATTTTATAAAAACCACACGGTGTGATACCAAGTACAAGGCTTAATATGAGTTTCTGGACAATGCTAACACACTCAGTATTAATAATCCTGAAAAAGAATCAAGAATGCAGCCGGTACAGTGATTGGGTCAATCCCTACCTACATGTCTCCTGCTACACCCTGACACCATTCAGACAAAAACACTAAGAACAGTCAACAATTGCCCTTTGTGCAAAACGCCTTGCCCAGTATTTTGACAAAACAAAACCTGGATGAATACCGTCCTTGTACAATTTAAAGTTCACTGAACTTCTACTAGTTCTAGAGCTAGATTTCCTGTAATGTAACAGATCAGCTCTGAAACGAAAGGATGTAACACCATGTAACTGGTTGACCGACCTTAAATAGTCATTGACCAAGGCAATGCGCTCATTTAAAATCAAGTCTTGATCCCTAAATTCCTCTGGACTAGAGTGAAAACGACTCTTATTCCAATTCAAAATAGAATATGGCGGTATTTCCAACCAAACTACCTTAACAGATGGAAATCTGGATAGAAATTGAATATATTTTTGAATCCAGTAAACCATGTAAGAATGACAATGAGAATCTGATGAATGTCTCAGAGTAATAAATTTTGTACCATTAATGCGGCATGTGAGATCACAAGTACCTAACCATATATAAAGTGTAACACATCTATATATATACACTTTCTTGTGCAAGTTTTTAACAAGCCACTGGTACTGGTCTCCAAGTCTGGCACCGCCACGGTATACAAATTCAAAATTTACACCATTTCTTTTAAAGAAATTAAAATTTGAATGTATATAACTGCCTTTGCTGTCTGACAGAAGTATTGGCTGTGAATTCAAAACACCATTGAATTCAAATGGCCTATCTACATATTTCTGCAGCTTACCTACTGACATTCAACTAACTAAGTACTACTGCAGCTGAAAATAAGAAATGCTGAAAAATAAAACCAAAAATAAAACCTGTAAATATAAAATCACTCATTCATGACTTTCTCACCATGCTGTTAATTAGCTATGCAGTGCTAGAAAGTAAAAGAAATAGTTTACCCCAAATTGTAAAATATTCTTTCCCCAGTAAAAAAATAATTTACCAGGTTCAGACCAATATAAGGGAACTGGGAAGGGTTGGGAAATTCAAAATTTCCTAAACTGCAAAAATGTAACAAAAATGTAAACAGAATTGCAAACAAAATAGAAAACTGAAAATAATGAAAGCAAACAAAGTTAATACACTGCAAATCAAATAAATGAAAAACAGAAGAATAATGCACTGCAAATTAAATTAAACAGAAGAAAACACAACACAAGCACAGTTAGTGTCAATCACTAAAACACTGGTGAAATTGTTCCCAATAAACTCCTAATGGCTTCCTCTCCAGACTAGATGTTGGATTCACTGAATGTTTCCAATTATATACTAGTATACCGATATGTATAGTACTACATCAGTACAATCATGTACAGTACTAAATTAAATTAATTGCCATGGACTTTTAATTAATTAAATTAAATACCGGTTTTACATGTTAAAATGATTTTAACACTGGAAATTGTCCATCCTTCAGATAGGACACCCAAGTCCCATGTTGGGCGCCAAATGTCACAGGGTGAGAAAAATGTGCAGCCAGACCGGGGCTCGAACCCGGGGCCTTTCGCTTACAGGGCGAATGCTCTACCGACTGAGCTACCGGGCCGCTTACACATATTCTCCCCAATTGTGAACTGAGTCCGAACTGTGACATACTCCCCCACCATACGGGTTAAGAGAACAAGGTAAACATGATCTCGAAGTGTATATCCAGTCACAGTCCCATGTTGGGCGCCATTGTGACCGTTGATATAATTTAACTATACATTCCCATATCTCTGAGGGTAGGTCACAAGGAATCAAATAACTGAAGTGTAGTTTCTGTATTTATATTATAATATCTATATAATTTGTTTCCTTTGTAGGTTCAAGTCATACTGACTAAAAAGGGTATCCTACAAATACAAGAAAACAAGAATAAGCATAAAGCAAATAAAAACATATAAAAGCAACTAAAAGCAAAAGCAAATTATTGCACAACAATAATTTGGGTCAGACATTACTTAAGTAGAAACATAAATTACTTCAAGACAGTAACAGTTATTAATTATAAACAAGATTTGGGTAAAAGGAATTTAACCAAATGTTTAAATAACCAAATTAATTATTAACTAATATTGATGGACAAGCCAAGGGGATTTGGACAAGGGAAAACCTGGATTTACCTAATCTGTAAAATACAATTAACTGCTTGAAGAATTAAATACTAAGATGTAGTTAGAAAAACTACATCTTTGCTCTAGCTTGGTATTTGTCCAACTGTGTGAACTTAAAATTCCCCCCAAGCATGAGAAAGAGTGAGATGTTTAATCAGGTGTTACAAATAAACCAATCACCAGTTGTTATGTTTACTTTACACACTGTTAGTAACTAAGAGAATATAAATAGAAGTCACCTGATATCATATGATCACATGACTGAGTTGTCACATTTCATGTACAACTCGTGCAAATATTATTAGGTGTAAAACTACTAATAATCACCACTGTGACACATGAAATAACTAGAATTTCGTACCAAGCACATAAACTTAGGTCATACCATCGCTCTGTACTTTTCAAACGAAGGAATATTTTTAACAAGGACTAAGTTCATCAGTTACCTTAAGTTTATCTTGCGACAGTTAGGTTTCGACAATGCAAAATTCAATGGTTATAGCCTATGTATAGGGACTGCAAAAACGTGTTCAAAACTCAGAATGGAAGATTATTTGATTAAAATGGTTGGTAGGTGGTCTTCAGATTGCTACACTAGGTCCATACGCACTGATCAAACTACGATTACAACGCACATCTTTCAATGTCGAGATTGACTTGACGAGTTCCATGTACTCTCCCGCAACGGAAT
The DNA here is from genome assembly GCA_022818135.1 of Saxidomus purpurata. Taxonomy (NCBI): domain Eukaryota; kingdom Metazoa; phylum Mollusca; class Bivalvia; order Venerida; family Veneridae; genus Saxidomus; species Saxidomus purpurata. The sequence goes on along the minus strand of JAFMSR010000009.1, from coordinate 42,929,895 downwards.
GGTTATTTATACGTCTATTGCAATATCGTTTATTTCTAATTCAAGTACATTGTATTTCTAATCATTCAAGGTCTTGTTCTCTGCATATTAAAAAGAGTTTATACGCTAGATATTTAATGACGATATAAACACCACTTTATCAAGAAGCTATCCCGTTTATCGTAAATTATCTGAAATAGGTGTATCACTAAGCCAGTACATCGCAGGATTTAGTGGCTATTTGATGAAGTCTTAATCGGTAATTGGTTGTTTTCAATCAATTTAAGATATCTTCAAAATATCAAGAGCACATGTGGGTAATTACTCAAGAATGAAATGCCGCTAATAATGAATGCATCATAAAAGGAAACATGTTTTGGAATTACTTTTTAGTTATTAAAAATGATGTACATATAGAACTGTTTAATCTATACATATTTTAATACTATAAGTTGAGTGCATACTCTGCTATCAGAGAGACATTAACGGTTTGGGATTGACTTGGTATTTCGGACAAGGTGCTAAATTGATATAAATGAGAGTGATAAAAATCATAGCATTTAGCTTTAATTAGTCACGCAGTACGTAGGTTAAGTCAACAGCTTCATATCGTAAAACAAACAGACGACTCTACCAATAAACCGTCACTGTAGGCTTGACTGTTGAGTCTGCCATTTGAGTCTGCCATCGTAGACTCCTGCATCCACTGCCTGCATCCTGCAAGTGTAGGCTAGACTGTCGAGTCTACCATCGTCGACTACTGCATTCACTGCCTACAACCTGCCATATCGTAGGCTATAAGAATCGACGCTGTCATCGTAGACTCCTGCATCAACAGCAAGCAGCCTGCCATCGAAGGCTAAACTGTCAAGTCTACAATCGTATTCTCCTGGATCCACTGCCTGCAGCCTGCCATCGTAGGCTAGACTGTTGGGTCTTCTATCGTAGACTCCTGTATCCATTGCCCGCAGCCTGCCTTCTAAGACTATACTGTTAAGTCTGCCATCGTAATCTTCATCGTCCGTTGACCGCAGCCTGCCATCGTAGGCTTAATCAATCGAGTCTGCAATCGTTTACTCCTGTATCAACTGCCCGCAACTTGCCTATATAGGGTATGCCAATCGAGTCTGCCATCGGAGGATTCTGCATCCATTTCCCGCAGCCTGCCATCGTAGGCTTAAAAAATGAGCCTGCCATTGTAGACTCCTGCATCCATTGCCAGCAGTCTGTCAACGTAGAATTTAACATCCATTTCCCGCAGCCTGTCATTGTAGACTAAAACAATTATTCTGCCATCGTAGACTCCTGCATCCCTTGTCCGCAGCCTGCCATCGTAGGCTTAAGCAATGAGTCTGCCGTCATAGACTCCTGAATTCATTGCCTGCAGCCTGCCTTTGAAGGCTTATCTGTACAGTCTGCCATCGTAGACTCCGCAGCTTGTCATCGAAGGCTATATCAATCGAGTCTGCCATCAAAGACTGTTGCATCCACTGCACCATCGAACTCCAAAATCGTCGAGTCTGTCATCGTAGACTCCTGCATCCACTGCCTGCAGTCTGCCATCGTAGACTACTGCATCTATTGCCCGCAGCCTGTCATTGAAGGCTGTACCAAACGAGTGTTCCATTCAAGTATCCTGCATCCACTGTCCAGCTTGCCATCGTAGGCTTAACTGTCAAGTCTGCCCTCGTAGGCTATACGATCGAGTTTGCCATCGTAGATTCAAGCATTCACTGCAACAGCCTGCAACCGTAGGTTTAAACTGTCGAGTCCACCATCGTAGACTCCTGCATCTTTTGTCAGCAGCCTACCATGGAAGTTTAAATTGTAGAGTCTGCCATCGTAGATTCCTGCATTAACTGCCTGCAACCTGCCATCGTAGATTAATTATTCGAGTCTGCCAACGAAGACTAAAATATCAATTGTACGCCGTCTGTCATCGTAGGCTTACCATGCGAGTTTACCATCGTTAATTACTGCATCCACTACTGCCAGCCTGCCATCGTAGGCAATGACAATAGAATCTGCCATCGTAGACTCCTGAATGAACTGCCCGCAACCTGCCATCGTAGGTTTTAACAATCGAGTCTGCCTTCGTAGACTAAAACTATCCACTGTACGCTGTCTGCCATCGTAGGCTTAACTGTAGGGTCTGCCATCGTAGACTCCTGCATCCACTGCCCACATCCTGCCATCGTAGGCTTATACAATTGAGTCTGCCATTGTTAACTACTGCATCCATTGCCCGCAAACTGCTATCGTAGGCTAAACTGCTGAGTCTGCCATCGTAGACTCCATCATCCGTTGACTGTAGCCTGCCATCATAGGCTTTGACAAGCCAGTTTGCCCGCAGTTTGCCATCGAAGGGGATAACAATGAAGTCTGCCGTCTTAGACTCCTGTATCTACTGCCGGCAGCCGGACATCGTAGGCTTAAACTGTCAAGTCTGCCATCGTAAACACCTGCCTCCACTTTGCCAAGCCTTCCATCGCAGGTTTTAACTGTCGAGTATGCCATCGTAGACCCATGTATCCACTGCCGACAGTCTGTCATCGTAGGCTACACTGTCGAGTTTACCATCGTAGACTACTGCATCCACTACTGGCAGCCTTCCATCGTAGGCTATGACAATCGAGCCTACCATCGTAGACTCCTGATTCAACTACATGCAGTTTTCATTCTTAGGCTAAACTGTATGGTCTACAATCGAATAATACTGTATCTATTGCCCATAGCCTGCCATCGAAGGATATTACAATCGAGTATGCCATCGTAGACTCCTGCATACACTGCCAACAGCCTGCCATCGTAGGCTTAAACAATCGAGTCTTCTATTGTAGACTCCTGCATCAATTACCTGCAGACTGCTATCGTAGGCTAAACTGTTGAGTCTGTCGTCGTAGAATCCATCATCCGTTGACCATAGCCTGCCATCATAGGCCATTCTCCTGAATACGCTGACAGCAGCTTGCCATCGAAGGGTATAACAATGGAGTCTACCAGCTTAGACTCTTGCATCTACTGCCCAGCCTGCCACCGTAGGTTTAAACTGTCAAGTCTGCCATCGTAAACACCTGCCTCCACTCCGCCTAGCCCGTCATCGTACGCTTAAATTGTCGAGTATGTCATCGTAGACTTATGTATTCACTGCCCGAAGCCTGCCATCGTAAGCTATGACAATCGAGTCTGCCATCATAGACTACTGCATCCTTTGTCTGCAGCCAGCTACCGTAGGCTTTACGATTGAGACTGCCATCGTAGACTCCCGCATCCGCTTCCTACAGCCTGCAATCGAAGGCTAAAACTATAGAGTATGTCATCGTACACTCCTGCATCCACTGCCCGCAGCCTGCAATCGTAGGATAAAACTATAGAGTATGTCATCGTACAATCCTGCATCCACTGCCAGCAGCCTGACATCATCAGCTATAACAATCGAGTCTTCCATCATACACTCTTGCATCTGCTGCCTGCAGCATGCCATCGTAGACTATACGATCGAGTCTGTCATCGTAGACTTCCGCATCCACTGCATGCAGCCTGCAATCGTAGACTAAAACTGTCGAGTATGCCATTGTGTACTCCTGCATCCACTTCCAGCAGCCTGTCATCGTAGGCTAAACTGTAGAGTCTGCAATCGTAGACTCCTGCATCCACTGCCCGCTGCCTGCCATCATAGGCTGTAACAATCGAGGCAACCATGGTAGACACCTTCGACCACTGTCCGCAGTCAGCCATTATAGGCTGAACTACCGAGTCTTTCATCGTAGACTCCTTCATCTATTGCCCGCAGCCTGCCATCGTAGACTCCAGCATCCGTTTACTGCAGCCTGTCATCGTAGGCTTAAACAAACGAGTATGCTATCGTAGACCCCTGTATCCACTGCCCGCAGCCTATCATCGTAGGCTAAAACTGTTGAGTCTGCCATCATAGATTTCCATATCAACTGACTGCAGTATTTTAAAGCAAGCTTATACGATCGAACAACATAAATATTTGCTGCATCCACTTTTTGTAGACAATCGGAGTCTTTCGAAGTTATGTTTACATTTTTGCACTCATTGCCTGCAATGTCGTTTACTTCCATTGTTACATATACCATAATACTTTCACGTATATCCGAAATAGGATCTGATCAGTGTTTGTATATAGATTGTTATGTATCTGTTTTTATTACTTGTATTGCTCAATGAGGAAATTTTACACCCCTCTTGGGGATGAACCTCCGCTCTCGGTGCCTCCAACTATATCTATCGCTGGCGGCAATATCGGAGGTTCTTTGGGCATTTGGCTGTCTTATAACAGCCTTGTCCCCAAATAAGTCGAGATGTCACTTGTAATCATTTTAGTTTGGAGATTGTTTCTATGAAATCATGTTTAACAGCACATGTTATCAATTAAATGCAATTGCTTACATGGTTATTTACTCTGAACAACTTTGCGTTTATGCTGTGAAAAAAAATGATACTGATGAAAAAACTATTTTTCTGAATTTATCCACAAAAATAGTATTCTGTATTTAATGTTAGAATGATTTAAACACTGATCATTGAATATATTTACAAAATATTGAAGGTTCATTTTTCAAGCTGCTAAAGGGATCGTTAGAATCTACTTCTTCTTCGTTGAAAGTAGCAAGATAAAATCAATTGTTACAATAAATTTTATGAACACATTAATGATCATCTGCGTGACCATTAGGACTAGAAGCACACCACGCCACCGGACAATCATATAACTTACATGTATTACATGTAAGTTGTCAAAAAGACACCAATAAAAACAACAAATTACAACGACATGATCGTGTAAAACTGTTTCAACGACACAGCAAACAAACGTGTAAAACAAAGAGCTAAGACGTTGTGTTGCAAACAATCCGTCACCAATAAGCAACGACAGTGAAGGAATGAAAATGCTTCTTCGTTAAGTTACTTTACCTTATTTAACCGCTTTGTCTGAATTCTCGTTTGTAAACTGATTATACAATTGTCAGCCAAACATTTTGTCCAAATATATGTTGCTTTTTTATCTTTTAAACTAACTTACACGGGAAATGTTATTTGTCAAACCTCTATGTAATAAAACGTACCTATGTTTCTTCCATCTAGAAAAACAAAAGCAAATGGTTGATATATGGTATATAATTGGCTGAAGCAATTCGTAATACTAGAAAAAAGTATCGGAGTGTGTACCGCTGTGTAGATGAAATAAATAAACAATTCATTAAAATCATAAATAATGTATCTTGTAGCTGTATACGTTATTATGTTAAACTCAAGGATAAATGCGGATTTAAAAAGTATAACGATGCTTAAATATTCTAGAAATTAAGATTAAGTTGCACGTGATATTCTTCAAAGTTTTGCACACTTCATTCAGTTATGATCAAATTCCTGATAGTATAATTTATGTTGTCAAAAACAGTGTGTTACTTATAGAAGAGTTGAAGATCAATGTCATCAATATAAGGCAATTACTTACATGTACCTCTTCTTACATTTATAACCAGTAACGATCGAAACTATAAGCGCAACGAAACCAGCTACTCCTCCGATTATTCCGACGATTTCACTCCCTTAATAGAAAACAAACATTTTTAATGTCTCTCTTTTACTTTTATATACACATGTATATATATTTTTAACAAAGAGTGCCTGAGCACTTATTGAATGGCCAGTAAAGACAAATAACAGAAATTAATGTTTATAAGATTTTCATTGTGTCTTACTATTCAAATTCAATGGAAGGCGATATACAAAATGAATTGCCTTAGTACCTCAATTTGACAAACAGATATCAAGAATCTAATTATTGTCTAAGAATTGTTCAATAATCTTATCTTTTTCTCTCAATGCTTCACCACCTAGTTTTCTATTCTATTTCAGTCGTCTCATTAAGGTAACTTGTCCAAAACAAAATGGCCACAAGTGAAAAAAATATGCTATTACTAAAATGTAGTCTGGTTGTCTTTTGACATAGTACACAATCAAATTTCTGTTATATAAGCTTTTAGAACCTGTTTTAGCGTGTTTTGCTACAAATTTTGTTAAAACATGTCATTTCAGTTATTGAGTTACTCACATGAAAAATATCCAATTTTTGTGCAAGTTTCCTGACAAAGTCAAATGATGAAATTATTCGAACTGGCACTTAATTACTAGTTCAATGTATCCTCCAGATGCTCGACCATAGAAATAGTTGAACAGTTGTTCATTGAGGATACAGAAAAGACTTACATTTTGTTAATTCGTCCTTATCAGCATCTACATTCGGTTTGGAATCTGAAAAGATACATCATGTATGTTCTTTGCAATGTTGCTGATAACCAAGATCAACTCCAACTAAATGTGATCGCTTTTACATGTTTGCGTAATCCTCAAGAAAAGTTTCTAACTTTAAAACATTAAAAGTGACCTGATATCTACAAGGATATTTTCGTTGCCCTACCGTACTATTGACATTACTAAGTTTACTGTGAGATAATGTACACATACACATCTAATTAAGTTTTATTATTATACCTTCCTACTGTTTATCTGAGTTTTCTTTAATATGTGTGCAGTAAAATACAATATCCCGTATCAAATTTTCCGTATTTGATGAATTGAGCCGTATCTTAGCTGTATATCGTGTAAGTTGAACACACATGCATATTCATATTATATTCCTACGCTAAAAAGTGAAAACTAGATCCAAGTTTCTGCAGTAAAATAAGGTTGGTTTTGTTGCTGTCACATTGATTTTAGGTCACATCTGATACGGAGCTATACAGCCAACTCGAATGATACAACCCCGCAGATCAACCGATAGTTATAATAGAATAACAATATCTTATGACTCTTATTCCGCTATTCTATGAGCATTCCCTCTAAACTATATTTTTCATATACAAATACTGAAATGATACGCCCGTACATGTATTTCGTATTTTTGCACTTGTTGATATGATGGAGGGAAATGTCTTCAGTCATTGCGATGTACAAAATCACGTGCTGTGCTATATACGAGTCATAGATATATCATACCTTATAGTGGTAATAATGAGAGATTGAGAAATCATAAAGATTAAATAGAATTTAAGCTGTGCTGGTATATGGAATGCCAGACTTTATGAAAAAAGTTAAATCAATTACAAAACAAAGTATACCGTAACATTGAACTGAATATATAGACGCAACGGTGTAGGTTGTGTGCCCAGGTGGGCACAGTATGCACGTGGTTTGTCCAGTGAGTCCTTGATATGTTCCTTTCAGACAAAAGACACACGCATTTTCTCGTCTAAATGTACCAGGTGGACATTCAACTGTAAAAACAGTGTTTCATTAAAATTAAATGGCGGATATACCAAGAAACATATGCTTCTCTCGAACTGTACAGTGGCGTTACAGTGACTGACACATTATTATCTTTTTATCAAGGCAAGGTCTAAAACAGCAGATCATATAATTTTCCGAGAAACGGTTTTCGGTAGTTAGCTTTCAATGATTTCTACCTTATTTTAATGATTTAAGCGCAGCTCAAAGTAAAACCACACATAGTATAAGACATCTAGAGCAAGAAAGATTAACATACTTTCATTAACATTTCAGTCATAAACATCCCAAACTATTTCATTTATATATTGTAAAATTGTGAATGATACTAATACAAAGTAACTTACAAGAACGTGAAATGATGCTTTCGTTCAAAACATTTCTATTAAGTTATCCCTCTAAATGATACAGTAGAGTACATAGTTTCTGCTCATACCACAAATTCCTTGTACAGGCAAAGTTCCCTCCGTGCAAATGACATATCCTTGCAGATCAAGCGAACCTTCATTCACAGGGTATATAGCGTCATCAGTGTAAATATCAAACGTACTAGCTGTGAAGTTCTTTAGAAATTCAGCTGTTGACTCCAGATCATCTATTGCTGACTGAACTATTCATGATAAATAACTAATGTGTCTTGTTTGGCATGTAGTACACTGCATCAATAAGTGTTAATCGAGTATACTATCATGTCTTTAAAGTTTAAACATAATTAACTTAATCTGAATAGCAGATATACAAACTTTACGATAAACACATTTATATTGATAGTGCGACTAAATATTACAAGTTTAAGTTACAATGTTAGCAAACAATCAATGGAAAAAGACCTGACAAATGTCAGAATGCCCTTTCACCGGAGTGTACGTAAATGTTCATAAAACATTCATATCTTAAGATATTAAGATGTAAAATCATTTTACAACCGATCAAGTGTTTGAAAACATCCACCAACCATTAATCAACTGTAGTAGACTTACTTTCTAGCACATACATGCAACAAATAGTAACGAACCTAAATCACTGAGTTGAATCACGAGACTTTGTTTATAGATCTACTCCACGGAAAATGGCGGATGAATGTTTCCAGTCAGTGCCTGATTTTCGTACGATTTCATTAATACACAAATGTTTTAGTTTTTTCCACACACATTCATGATATAAGAGACATACCCTATCACCAGACCATTTAAATTCTGCGTAGCTTTGTTCCTTTCCCTATGCTGAAGTATGCACAGAGTGCTGGGGTTGCATTCAGATGTAATTGTGGAAAAGAATTCTGGCGAGTTAAACCTCACGGAAAGACTAGCTATTTACCAAAAAAATGCATCAAAACTTATCATAAGACATGCTTTTTTTAACATAATTGAATAGAAAATATTATTGTAACATCGTATCGGTGTGTGCATAAAATTAAAGGAATTCTCACAATTTTCATTTAAATGCTAGATTACACATAAATCATTTTAGGTTAGATTGCACGGGCCGGTAGTGCTATACTACGCAGATGGTACAACGTTGTAATTCTTTTCATAATGGTTACGTTGTTTTGATGATATCTTTATGATATGAGATCATTCTTTGGATGAAAACATTCTGGCATAGCGGATATCAACAAATTCACCCTGAAATAAATTTTACTCATATATTGAACTATTTCGGATAGATCGTAGTAATAATATGTTAAAATGCATATCAAATGATAAGTTGCTATAAAATTACTTTTATTTTACTTTAATATTTTATTGCATATATTAATTCACACATACATTCATCAAACATACAAAGCCTACATGTACTTAACAATATACAAACGGGTCGGGCCAAAACTTTTAACAACATTATCGAGGGCCCTCCAAAGTTAAGGCAGAATGTTTTGCTTAAAGTAATTTCACAATGATTAATGTGTGATTTATGGTCAATATTACATTCATTAGTAGAAGTATTTATATGACATTTATAAGAAAAGGAAATAAAGATAATTACTAAAAAAGACAGAGAAAATAATAAACTAGACAAATATCATTCCGATTACTCCACCAAAACCACCACCGCCATCCCGCGTTCAGATGTTTAACTTGTTTATCAACAAAGACTCTTGTTATCGATAAATTTGTCAGTAATAGATTTTTACTCATTCCTTAAATATTTTAGTTTCATTGATATAGTTATGGACTTCTTGAATCATTTTTGTTTTCATTCTGAGGTTCCGATAAAGTTTCTATAACAAAAAGTTATTTCTTTACACATATAGTGTGATAAACTCGCGTGTTCGAAAAAAGCTTTCGTCTTTGAGTAATATATCTTTTACATTCAAAAACGTTGTGCTCTGCATCTTCTATTTCTGCGCAACACTCACAAGATGGGCTTACAACGAGATGATTATTAAACAAGGTATTTTAAATATGACGGAACTGATAGTGCTTTGTATAATTCTTTCAGATTTCTTTTAAATGAGCTAAAGTTGGGTATATGTAAGAGGGGATTATTCTAAAATTGCAAAGCTGATGGTAAAACAGATTTAGAAAACATTTTAGTTCTCCTAACCACTGAGGCATAATTCTCGTTATTGATTATCGTAAGCGGACTGTATTGTAGGTGGAAATCATTGTTAAAAATTGTTTTTTCCCTTTGTATATCCTGGGGTCATTAGTTCTCGGTACATTAAGAAGAAAACAGCATAGAAACAGGAATGGAAATGATAACTTACCTTTTGCAGTTAAATATCACATTCTTTGATCATATTACTGCCAAGAAATGCAAAACATATCCCAAATAATGCGCAAACTCGTGTTCACATTTTGATGAAAAGGGTGACCTACTTTTTGTTTTCGGGGAATACTGTCATATGTTCTCGAGCTATTTTTAGAAACTAGATTTTCCATGGGAAACACCTTATCACTGTAGTGTATATGCAATAATATAAGACAACTTGTATCCATTCAGTCACATATGCAATTGTATTCATCTTGTCCTGTCCACTCTATCTCTAAGTGTAGACATTGGAAATCCATGCTTTTTTGCTGCAGTGTAAACTGAAACATGTTCATTTTTCACCATATTGTAACTAACCAGACTTGTAGGAGAGTACTGCCTCAAAACCCTTTTTCTGTTAGATGGGGTTAACTGCATGTAAAGGAATAAATCATCTAAATTCTAACGGTCGCTTAGTAATGTTGACGTACCACATACTCTACAGTGAAAATTATACATCATATGGGGATATGGATTACACTGACACACTTCCGTTCTAGTTATTTTGGCAAGACCAGCTTCAATGGAGTAAAAATAAATGTGTTACAGGGATTTTAATGAATGTAAGTAAATGGTATTAACATATTTACTAATAAAGGCTTGGTGGTGAGTATGTTTGGTAATACTTACCTTTATTCTGAACATGTTTGGCTGTTTTTCTTTCTTTTGAGTACAAAAACGCTTTGTTTACGTTTTGCAGTGTTTACTTCCGGGGTTTACGTCATTCACACGACAAATATACGTCATTATGAATATAGCTCGAGAACTTAAGTATGTCGAGAACTCATGACTCGAGGTTTTGTATTTTCACGCCCTATTTCTGTTTGAAGATTTTGATTGGAAAACCGACTTTGTTAGGCCAGACAACCATAGCTGCTTCATACTGTTGTTTATCTAATATTTCTTATTCGTATTTGCGCATAATTGTCCTAAATTAATGAAGCGTATTCTAGATGGGATCGTAGGTAAGAGAAATGTGTGTTGAAATTAAAATTAGTGAAAAGGTACGAAAATCATACACTTACTAGCTACTATCATCCGCCATTTTCTTCGAAGTATAGCAAAACAAAGTCACGTGATTCCCCACAGTGTAAATATTCAAATACAATGGAAACCATGCGAGCGCAAGATTACTTTGTCGGTCGTTTAAAATTCGAGTTTCCTTACATCTCCCTCCTGTTTCAGCAACAAATGTTTTCGCATCATGTCATAAAAACATCGAATATTGAATTTCTTAAAAAGTAATACTTAGGGTCAATCCCAATTTTAGGATTGTAACAAAGATTTTGATCAGTATCATCCGAAGAAAATACCTGAAAATTATTATGAAATATGACTGAAATCTCTGCTAAAGAAATAGCAAAATTTATAAAAAATGATCAGATACCTTCATCTTCAATGGCATTTGATGTATTAATTGTAATGTCATCAAAGTTTCTTTGAAACACAAGCTTTATGTTTGTTTCATTAGCCTCCTCGTCCTCAGTAGACGATATATTTAAAGTTGCAACACAATGGGTCGACTGTATGCAATTTGTGTCATTGATATTATGCGTCACTTGGGTTTGGACGGAAATATATTCAGCCAATGGTATCTTTGTCTGGTACATAATATTACAATCAAGTCGAAGCTCTTCAGGCAGAACTGGAACTGAAGAATTATACTCAAACTAGAGAGCATATAGTATACCTGCATTAAAATATTTAGTATTTTAAAAGTCTATACAATACTTGGAAATATTTATTACTATCATTGATCTTGATCGTTGCGGAGTCCCGGCGAGTGATAATAGCGATCACTTGGGCTATTGTCACTCGAATGCTCTGCAGCTACATTCAATCATAGACATAACTGTTTATTTCATATGATTTTATGTCCCTCTGTACATATCAAATTCTGTGTATAATGTACAAATATTTACATGATTATGAAAATAGAGTAACAGGGATGACGTTACGTCATCAAATCGTAAAGCAACAAAACAAATATGGTTGACAGCAATTACTTGTTGATTGAATAACATGCAGATTACAAGAAGTCGTAATATGACAATCGATTCAGGGATACCTTGTAAAAGGTTAGATACATAATTACATTTTGTATTTCGAAGGAATATATAAATAAAAACTAGGAACATTGAATAACATCTACAAAGATTCTACATCTTATACATGCAGGTAATCATTGTTAATGTTTTCTCTTTTATTTGAAAGCTGTTTCCTTTTGTATTGATTTCCCTGCAATTCAAAGGATTGTGTATTCATCCGTAAGTCCGTTTCCGATCGATAACTTTGATTACATGAATTTATTTCAAATTTGCACAGTAGGTTTATGATAAAAACACAGGTCAAGTTCAGGTTCAGAAAAATGGTGGTTTCCGGTCAATAACGTCGAAGAGGTAGTATGAATTTATAAAATACAGGCCGAGTTTCCTTTTTTTCTGTAGTTCATTAGACTACTATGTGCTCAAATTAGTGGAAAAAATACGTCCTGCACTGTCGCATCGGCCATTTTTTATTGCAGTGACAAGGCTACAATGACTACTACATGTATATATGATCGCTGGGCCGTTATCGCCGGTGTCCAGCGATGATAGAACATTTGTCTTTAAAAGACTGTTTTCAAAGATAGAAGCATTGTATTAATCCCTGGTAAATTACGTTTAACATTGAAATACCAACCAAAACAAGGAGCATGCACAGTTCCGGGCACCCAAGTATGATTTGTTTCCGAGCCGCATCGAAATGTCTCAAAGTCTTTAAACCATGGAGTTAGAAATGTACCATTTTTACAATTTAGCTGACAAGTTTGAAGTCCCGTAGATTTGGTCTCGCACTCAAGGTATGCCATTGATGCATCAGCCAGGTTGAAATTTGGACAAACTAAAATATAGACGTTATTTCGAGTCAAATGTTAATCTTTTAATAGATATGCTTTGAAAGGTTTCATCTAAATAGGATAATATGAGGGTAAAAACATGCACAAGTTTACCTTCACATTTTCCCATCTCGCAAGGTCTAATTTCGGTGTATGGACCATTGCAGTGTTTTCCATATGCATCTGTATAAGGATTATTACATGAGCGGTGACGAGTTTGCACACCATGTCCACACGTTACGGAACACTTCACCCAAAATGACCAATCAGACCAACCTCCGTCAACTAAAAATATATGATATCATGATATTATTGAATCAATTCTAGAATGCATATGACTAATTTACATGTACTGACTTTAGGCTAAACACAATGCTTTGATTCGTTTCTATTAAGAAAAGGTTTGACTTCATGGCATTCAGCTAAGATACATTCCTATTTGCAGTAAAAGCAAATAAAACACAAATTTATGTGCATTCGTTTTTGGTTTTTATGTTCCTGTCAAAGAATGTTGACTTTCCAACTTTATGGCTGTTAGGTTTGTAAGAAAATTTAATTTATCCATGCTTTCAAGAACACTGAACACTCTTTAAACACTATTCGTACCAGTGAAAAGATAACATAGATAGAGCTTTATAATCTTTACTATTCTTATATAGAAAAGAAGACTACTGTCTTTTGGTTACTGTAAATATCGGAGGAAAAGGATTTCGGCCAGGGAAGCCGAGGTTTGCTGAGGCTTTCCGGTCGATGTTCGTCCGAGTTCGATATCAACTGTTATGAAAAGACAGTAACCTTGTATTCTATTTATTATGCAGCTGACTTCATATTTTCATTTTTACAAATAAAAACAAAGAAGTAAATTAAGTGCTAAGAGTTGTATTTATGACGTCATGAACGTTTTTAAACAGCGATTTAAATCCAGCACCGTTAACGCGAAATTCTGATTATCAAAATAATAAATTGACATAGAATCTACTTACATGTAGAATGACATTTGTACACTATATGTGTTATGCTTACCCCTGTAGCGTGAGTGTAATTAAAAGTGTAGTGTGTTAGTGATCCACAAGAAACTTAAATCTTATTTCATAAAAAATGCTAAATGTCTAAAATTGGCGGGGCCTAGAACGTGATATCAGCACAGTGTCATAATAGCACTGTCCTGTGATATCAGACATTGCAGTTTTAACACATATCAGGCCGATGTTATTTTGTCGTCGTCATGGCAGTAGCATAGTAGTTTTTTTAAATACGCAACTGCCATGACGACCACCCGATACGAAACGTAACCCCGGTCTGATATATGTTGATATTGACACGTCTGATATCACAGGACAGTGTTATTATGACACGTTTAGGCCCCACTCACATTAGAAATTCAGTGAGATTTATAAATTTCGGTAGCTACTCTGACTACAGAGGTGTTTTTCATTTAAATTTCAGGGAATACAAGCAAATAGCACTTCACATAAAATCGCAAAATGACTGTAGAAATTTCATGTTTGAACTAAATATAGTGTTGTTGGTATTCAATGTCTTACTTAGATCATTATCTATCCATCTATAGCAATTTCGAAGCAATTTTCGAGAAAATGTTGATTTTCATTTTTTTTACCCCCTTCTTATTTTTACAGTTATGTCTTATTACTTAAATGATATGAGCTGAAACGTTATAAGCCGCCTGTAAAAGGTGTACAAATGATTTCTACGTATGTTATAATATTCATTATTTGCTATAAAGCATAACATTAAAGCGCCGATTTAAACCGTTGATGACGTCATAAATACAACGTAAATCACTTAGTGCACTTCTTTGTTTTTAATTGTGAAAGGGGAAAATTGAAGTCAGCAGCATAATAAATAGAATACAAGGTTACTGTCTTTTGATAACAGTTGATATCGAACTCGGATGAATATCGACCAGAAAGCCTCAGCAAGCCTCAATTCCCCTGACCGATGTAATACGCTTCCGATATCAACTGTTATTAAAAGATAGTAATCTTATATTCTCTATTTAATACGCAACTGCCATGACGACGACCCGATAACACCAGTCTTATATTTGTTGATATTGCCACGCCTGATATCACAGGACAGTGTTATTATGACACTGTCCTGATATCACGTTTTAGGCCCCGCCCTCTTTAGACATTAAAATTACGAAATAAGATCTAGGCTATTGTGGATTTCTAACACGCTACACTATGAATCATATTTTTAGAAGCTAGATATAGGTGCGTTTCATTATTTTTGTTAGGAATACAAGCAAACAGCTCGCCACATAAAATCGAAAAATGTGTGTCAGAATATTTCTTTTTGAATAAGTGTTGGTGGTAATTATTTTCTTAGTCAGATCATTATCTATCCATCTATAGCAATTGCGAAGCAAAATTAGAGAAAAGCTTAATTTTCATTGTTTCATCTTCTATTTTCACAGTAAAGTAGTTTCCGCTCATATCGCGGGTTAACTGGTATCGCGGTAACACCTATATGTCAATAAGAAGTTAACAGGTCACGTAACGTTAAATAATGGAATATTTCATCGTAAATTGGAAGATAAAGTAACATCATGCAATCACCCCATTTCATACAAATATATTTCTCCTCGTCATCCCGCTTATCCAAAGGTTTCTCATTATTAGAATTAATCTGGTTCGAAAACCTTGAAAGGTATTTAAAATTCGTCAGACAAATTGTTTTACAAATAAACTAGTTTTTATAACATCGCTCGACGGTGCCAGTAAGCGTCTCTAGGGGCCATCACTTTAAACACAAAAAATAATAAGTACTAGCACGTGCTCGCAAATGAAAATGACTTATGTCGGTCGGCAGTCAGAAAACAAATCAATTGTAAAGATTTCCTTTAATAAATTGAACAATATGACTTTTGACAACATTTGACAAGCTGAAAAGTACTATATAAGTTTGTTTTCGTTTAAAAGATCCATGAAGTTGAAATGCCCCCTCTGTCCTCGACCAGAAGTTCTTTGTAAGCACATTCTATAAACAGAAAGTACGGCCGATTACAGAGAATTGTGGGATTTTCCTAAAGGTTAAACATGGTGGTTAAATTCCTACGTTTTATTCTTTATTCAAACAACTGTTGCACGAAAGATTGTTTTCACTTTATAGTTAAATGGTTGAGGGGAAAGCTCAAACAGATATAAATTTGAGAGAACTACTTTTCTTCTATTTTATTTTCGTTGGAATCGTTAGTAACGCGATACAAAGAACTCCATCCTAATTTCTTATTACTTGTATCATATGAGCTGAAACGTTATAATCTCCTTTTGTAAATGTACAAATGCCTTTCTAGGTACAATAATATTTTAATGCTTAACATTTCCATTCAAGATATCAAACAGAACTATACTATACAAACTTATTTTTGTTTAACCATCTAATATATAAAATATATTTTAAAAAAACTGACTGACTGTGACATTATGCAGAAGACGTCAGATTCAGAACCTAACAAAGCAGACAATCGATTAAATGCGTACCGTTAATTTGTACTGTACAACGTTTAAGCGTGGAGTTATGACGTCAGTGTGATGACGTAAACGTTTTCATTCATTGTTTTGTCTCGTTGCATGACTATTAATACTGAATGTATTGGCCTTTTTTAAAGGAAAGCAAGGTGAGGGTATTCTAAGGCTTACTTGACGTAATCAAAAATAATATACAACTTTTTCATGCGACTGATGTATTTATACTGATATTATTTCTAATTCTATATTTTATTTAGTGCGCGGGAGTGAATTAGAAAAGTCGGAAGTAGATTCTTCCATGTCCGAAACTCCGCCTACTTTTCCGAGTGCTTTAATCATATTAAAGCACTCGAATTGACTATAGAAATATACCATAGGCATATTAGAATTATGTTTAATGTATAGCTGATGTTTTGGGAAAGTCCACCAAAAACGTGGAGATTTCAGACGAATTGATAACAGAATTTTTCTTTCAAAGGGCACTATTGAACAATTTGATATAATTCATCAATGATCAAATATTTTCACTAAATACAAAATAAGCCATGTACCTATACATGCAGTTGTCCCTGACCAATTTCCACTCTCTTGACACATACTATACATCGGCCCTACTGGTGTGAATCCTTGTTTACAGCTTACCCGACACACTGACTTGAAGGAATAATTGGTGTCTGTACACACCAGCTCAGCATTATCTGGCTGGATTGGGCTATCGCATTTTATTTCTATGAAAAATGAAAAAAAAACTATTCCAATTTAGCATTACAGAAATCAATGCCCGTATTCTATTTTAAAACATATACAATATTTGAAAACAAGCATTAATAAATAATTCGTTATACGTTACAAGTAGATACCAGAATAAAACAGACTGAATCGTAATTTATTACATAAACATCAAAACCAGAACTTAAGATTTCTTCTCTATTCATTTGACATGGCTGTGCATATCACACTTACTGTGCGAAGTCACTTGTAAATTATTTCAAGTGTAATATAAAGTTTTAAGAAGTCACATGTTCTGCATAAATTCTAATGTTCAGTACCCACGTAAAAACTAAAAAAATATTAAATGAGGCACTTATACTTTCGCATTGATTGGATTCGTTCCAAATTGGAAAATTAGAAGTTGATGATGTGTATCCACACATGGCATTTCCACTACCGGAAAGTCTAAATCCTTTACCACAGCTGAAGAAACAAGAGCTCCCAACGGCAGTTCCGTCTGTGCAAGTGTAATGCCCATTTTGCAGAGCTTGTATGATTGCACATGACGGAACTAAAATGGTATTGAATTTAAAGATTAGAGTGAAATTGATACCAAATTGCAAAGTGATCAAACTCAAACCAATGCAATCCTAAAATAACACAGATAACGACAATCTATGAATCTTCTTTGAAAATATTGAACAAAGAAAATGTTTACTTTAACAAACCTACCGAATACAGTAAAACTGAAGAAACAATAGTCAGTTAATCTGTTTCTGTCATTTGCGAGATAAACTATGTTATACATTTTTCCCGCTTCTGAGCCAAAGAAGTCATCACCATTTCTATGTCCTTTTACTTGATATACCCTAAAACAAAAGACAAAACAATAATGACACCCAAATTAACAGTGGTAGGAACAGAAGAATGTAAGCTTTTGTTATGCAAGAGACAAAGTTTAAGGTAGTTCCTAATCAAAGCTAACCTTTTTTACCAATATTTGCAAACTTATGTATTCTTGATACTATGTATAGAAAGTATGTAACAGTATACATAGTGTGTATGGTCTTTCGCAGTTCCTAAACGAATATAACAAAACTGAAGATGGTGCTAATGCGTACATAAAGAAACAGGTCAATAAATGCACTAAAGTATCATATTCATCATGACGTTTTGGACACCGCTTACCGCTGGTACTAATTCCTATACTTTACATGCTTTACGGTTTGTTGCATGAACTATAAGTTAAACTGTTTGAGGGAACTCAGTCACATATGTTTAATATCTGTCTTCAAATACATTTTATGCATTTACATGTTCTGTGACAAGAAGTTATGTCCTCTTATGTTACCAAAATTTTCATTAATTGAAATAAATAAAGTCTTCCGAAATATTTGACAGTGTTCCTATGAGCAAGGAACATTTATAAAATTTAACATATGTTTTGTAGTTGGTTATCCTTGCCTTAAATCTTTTTAGTTTAGACATTTTTTTCAAATTCAGTGACCTACTTCTTTTTGTATTCTAAAATGACCGTCGTCTTTAGTGTGGCTATATTTTTATGCCCCCGAAGGGTGGCATATTAAAATCGCACCGTCTGTCCGTCTGTCCGTCCGTCCGTCTGTCCGTCTGTCCGTCCGTCCGTGCGTCCCCACTTACAAATTCGTGTCCGGACTGTAACTTTGTCATGCATTGAAGGATTTTAAAATAACTTGGCACACATGTCTAGCACATCAAGACGACGTGTCGCGTGCAAGACCCACATCCCTACCTCAAAGGTGAAGGTCACACTTGGAGTATGAAGGTTATGGAATCCTCTATATATGCACACATTCGTGTCCGGACTGTAACTTTGTCATGCATTGAAGGATTTTAAAATAACTAGGCACACATGTCTAGCACATCAAGACGACGTGTCGCGTGCAAGACCCACGTCCCTAGCTCAAAGGTCAAGGTCATACTTAGAGTTTGAAGGTAATGGATTCCTCTATATATGCATATATGCACACATTCGTGTCCGGACTGTAACTTTGTCATGCATTGAAGGATTTTAAAATAACTTGGCACAAATGTCTAGCACATCAAGACGACGTGTCGCGTGCAAGACCCAGGTCCCTAGCTCAAAGGTCAAGGTCACACTTAGAGTTTGAAGGTAATGGATTCCTCTATATATGCATATATGCACACATTCGTGTCCGGACTGTAACTTTGTCATGCCTTGAAGGATTTTAAAATAGTATGGCACAAATGTCTAGCACATCAAGACGACGTGTCGCGTGCAAGACCCACATCCCTACCACAAAGGTCAAGGTCACACTTAGAGTTTATAGGTAATGGAATCCTGTATATATGCATACATTTGTGTCCGGACTATAACTTTATTATGCTTTGAAGGATTTTAAAATAACTTGGCACAAATGTCTAGCACATCAAGCGGATGTGTCGCGTGCAAGACCCAAGTCCCTACCTCAAAGGTCAAGGTCACACTTAGTGTTTAAAGTAATGGAATACTGTATGCATGATTACTCTGTCATGCATGGAAGGATTTTAAAATTACATAGCACATTTATTGAGCACATGGAGAGGACACAGACTGTGAGGCACCTCTTTCGGGGGCATTCGTCACTTGTGAGGGACAGCTCTTGTTTAGAGATTAAAATGCATATCTTTACATAATGTCTTAACATGATAAGACATATATAAACTTTTTCAGAGTTTGGCGAATAAACCTCATGCTATACCTTAAGTTGAACGATGCTGCAGGAAATGTGCAGGACTTTGTAATGTCTTTTGGTCGCTGATCAACAGATGTTAGATAAATTACTATATCGTTTAGTTTGGAAATAACCTATATGCCACTTGTAAGACCACAGCTTTAGTACTGCTCTTCAGTTTGGTCACGACACATGGGTGCCTGAGTTCATACAGAGACAGGCTACTCGCTGGGCAATGCATAATTATACCCGCACCTCTAGTGTCACCAACAAGTTGATCAACTGAAACTGGAGACGACTTTACCAACGCCGCAAAGACTGGTTATGCTCTATATGACTACTCATAACCTTGTTCTCGTTCCATCTGTAAACTACCTAAAACCAAATACAAATCTCTCTTGATGCAAAACAGTTCAGCCAGACAGTGTGCCATGTTGAACATGTGTACCCCTAGAAATCTGCTCTGTTTTTAACCTGTTTTTAAATACAACCTGTATATAATCACTCTTTTTGTGCTTTTATTCTTTTCTCTCTTGTTAGTTGACGCGCGTCAATGTCTTAGTCCTCGCGAGAGGTTTGATAATACAGAAGATGGATGGATGAATTGTTGGATTTTTGTTGAAATTTTATATAACAGAATAAGAGCAATTCTTATCGTTTGCATACTTAAGACCTTCAGATAAATTGATAAACTACTTCACCTTTCTGGAACCTCATTTATGTCTGTAGCCACGGGCGTTGTCCAATTGACAGCTATGTTACTGGATCCGTGCTTTGTAAAGTAAATAGGTTGAACATCTTGAGGAATGCATGGCTGATGAAACTTGGGCGGCGCAATCCATTTTGTTGTACTGTTTTCATCAAAACCTGTACACAATGTGTGTGATTTAGATTGCTACTCTATAGATGCTAGTCTTTGTTTGTCAGTGTGCTATACGAATTCTTTTGTTTATAATAAAATCATTTCGAACATGTAATACTTTAGTTTAGTTTATAATTATATGTTTAATATGAGCTTTCGCCGTGATGTCAATAGCGAAGGTTGATAAGCTATCTTGTGGGCAATAACAGTTGTGTTTAAAACACTTATGTATTGGACAGATATTTCTTTTTTGTAACTGTTTTGCTATCCCCGAATGAATTTCAAAATTTCATAACGTTCCGAAATGGTCATATTTTCATTTTAAGATATCTTGTTAAAATGAATTATAAACTGTACGTTTTATGAGCTAACAAAATACAAAATTGTTGTAATATATATTATGTAATTTGTTTATGAAAGTTATGGCCGTTGAAAAAACGCAAGACGAAGACTACCGGCTTTTATCCACCAGAGTTTTATCTTATAAGTACTGCGTTTTGTTTGCAAATACGATCTCAATGAAATATTCTAAATTTCACTTATCACTTACAAAAATAATCGCAGGTAAATGTTAGAGTATCTTCTGAAGTATTGACCTGTGACAGGTTATCTGGTTTAGCTGGAAAAAAAGAAGTAGATCAGTAGTTTTTACGAGGGCTATGTCTAAATGTAATGTTACAGCAAAATGCCAAATTTAGAAATAACATTCTCTTATCTCAATGCCCTTTGGGCTTTATTTTTAGAAATGTATTTTTGTTTCATATTCCATGTTGCGTTTGGAATATACATGTTAACACTAATAAACAGGATACCACACCAAAACGGATTCTTAAAGGAAAAATATCTAAGATGCCTTTTCAACTAAATAGAGAGATGTCTCATTTCTTATTTTTTCAAAACGGCATGACTTGAACTTGTGGAAAGAGGCATTGTTATGCAACAGAGACATATATTTGGTGTTTTCACATGGACAACAATCAGCATTTCGTTTTGATCCCTTGGGGAATTTTCTTTTGAAAATGATCGCGGCACACACCTACTTCTACTTGAGGCACACGGTTATGTATGTAGACAAATATCTTCTTTATAAAGTTTTCAATTCTTTTAAATATAAGTTATCCTATAAACTAACTCATTCATGAGATACTAATATTTACCTGTCAAAAAAAGTTCCACTATCAGCAGAAACGACAGAAAACTCGGGCCACTATGCATCTTCAGATCGGCAGAATCTGCTCTCTGAAAAGTAATCTTTTAAGTATTAACTTACCTGTTAGTATCAGACAGGTAATATATCTCTCATTTTAGAAAACAAAACTTTTTATGAAACGGTTTATGCCTTTGATATCTAGCAATGTAAAGAAAATGATGTGCACTGTTTGAAAACAAACATTTAAAAAACATACCGTTATTGTCGTCAACTTACATTTTATTCGCTTTTCTCTCGCCTGATAAAAGCGCAACAAAGCCATTGTTGAAAACACTTACATGTTTATGTTTCTAAATGTTGTCTTGATTCCCCCCGGGGGGGGGGCCCCCGGGGGGGACGGGGGGGGGGGGGGGGGGGGGGGGGTGCCCCCCCCCCCCCCCCGGGGCGCCCCCCGCCCCCCCCCCCCCCCCCCCCCCCCTCCCTCTTTCCTTTCGGGGGGGGGAAGGGGGGGCCCCCCCCCCCCCCCCCCCCCCCCCCCCCCCGGGGGGGGGGGGGGGGGGGGGGGGGGGGGGGGGCGCCCCCCCCCCCCCCCCCCCCCCCCCCCCCCCCCCCCCCCCAACCAAAAAAACCAAACAAAACACCCACCCCCAAAAAAAAAAAAAAAAAAAAAAAAAAAAAAACCCCCCCGACCCGGGGGGGCCGGGGGGGCGCCACCCCCCCCCCCACCCAAACAAACAGGGGGGAGGGGCGCGCGCCCCCCCCCCCCCCCGGGGGGGGGGGGGGGGGGGGGGGGGGGGGGGGGGGGGGGGGGGGGGGGGGGCGCCCGCGGGCCCCGCCGGGGGGGGGGGGGGGGGGGGGGGGGGGGGGGGGGGGGGGGGGGGGGGGGGGGGGGGGGGGGGGGGGGGGGGGGGGCGGGGCCGCCCCCCCCCCCCCGGGCGGCGCCCCCCGGGGGGGGGGGGGGGGGGGGCCCCCCCCCCCCCCCCCCCCCCCCCCCCCCCCCCCCCCCCCCCCCCCCCCCCCCCCCCCCCCTAAAACATATCTGTTCAATAGCTTATAAATATTATCTAAATACATTTTGAGGGTCTTTATTTTTTCTCTTAAAGCCACAATATTCTTCAGAAATGGCAATATTTTAATGGTAGATTGGCCAAGCAATTACGTGACACTGACAAGTTTCCAAAATGGCACAGAAAGGGCATATATCTAATAGTATACGCAGCACGATGAATAACGTTTTATTTCCTTGTGTTTTCTTAACAAGTTTATCAAAATTTCAGGCTTGTGTTAAAGACCTATCAAATCCATTTATCTACACACCGGTCGTTGGGGCAAATGTCCATTACGCGCTTTTCCCTATGCGTCATTTATATATACACATATAATTCCCCTGACAGAGAAAAATAGATGTAGAGTTATTTGTAGACATTATGATATGTACCTAAAAACATGTTATGTTGTATAGTTACTTCTGAGCTTGCAAACAGTTTTTGCAGTTTACGTTACCTGTGTCTGACATAAATTAATGTACTATACAGACAAAAATAGGTAAATGCTTAATGATCTTGTTTCAATGTATCAATTTAAGGACCAACATTTTTAAAAAAGAATATGTTTTAAAATGCCAGAAGTATGTTGTTTCTGTTTACAATTAATATGTGTTGTGCTCTTCCTTACAACTAGTCAGTAATTTTACAATGACATTCATTTAACGTCCAAATTCTAAATAGCTTGTTGTTAATTCATGGAGTAATAACATTTATCACTTCATTGTGTTTTTAAGAATTATGAAAAAAAATTAATGGGATATCTCTGAAGCAAACTTTAATGTGTAGAAGTGTTCGGATTGTCATAAATAACTGGATGATTTAAAAACATCACTAAAAGTGTATTTCGGACAAAGCATATGAACGTTTTTGATACGTTAAAGGTCCCATTGATTGACAATTTCAATATTTAAATTTTTAAGGCATTTGTAAATAAAGTGCACTGAACCTAGTTGGGCCGAAATTTCCGACAAGAAACGTGTTTATTGGGATATAAATCACCGATACGAATTGGGCGGTATTTCACCGAAACACAAATACTATGATCCTCGGCGACTTCCGTAAAATAACGGAAAAGTTCCCGTGGGACGTCACTCCAAGTACTCGGTAAATATCCGACACATTGATTATAGTAAGCAAGTATACAGAACTCAGTGTAAAAACACGATTAGCTTACTATTTTTATTATTTTTTGTGAAATGGGAGGCGCTAGGTGTGTTGTGGGTGGATGCAGCAACAAGCGGAGTGGAAGAATAAGCCTGCATCAGTTCCCTAGGGACTCTTACATGAGAAGTCAGTGGTTAAGACAATATACGGACTTACCACAGTCACATGAAGTTGAGATCCCGAAAAATCGTTTTTATAAAATACCCCGGACCGGCTATCTAGCATATATAATACGTATTATATATGTTTGATAGTCGGTCTGGGGTGTTTCATTGAAATGACTTTTCGGGGTCCAAACTTCATGTGACTGTGGACGAATGACTGCGTAGAACAGTCCGAGCGATTCAAAGTCTGCTCAGTCGCTCATGCACGACAATAAAAGACAGAACATGTTTTTTAAATCGGCCTTTGTAGAATGATCACGATATCTATATTTTATTCTCTTAAGGCATAAGTTTCTAATATTAAGGTTAAAAATTTATTTGTTACAAACTTATCCAATCTAGATATAGATTTTACCCCAAGTGCAACTTTTCTCGTATAACTTAAAGCATGCCGAAACACATCATATACGAGAATGTTTGGTTGAAACTTCTGTCACAAAATGTATTTTATTACAGGACAAAATGATAATATTTAAGACACGTATTTGTTTTAAGATCTAGTCTTTATAAATGGCTGGCATTTATATTCAAAATAATTTTTAAATATCATGTACAAAATGTAGTTACAGTAGAGGCCCTATATAGAATTTATGTGAAAAATTACTCTACTTTAGAAGTTTTTATTCACATGTTTCGGAACACTTTAGTTATCCTTAAAAACATTTCAATTCTCGCTTTCAATAAAATCAAATTACACAAACAATATCTCATTTTGTCAATGTTGCCATGGTAAATAATATGCGTAGATCTAACCATTGAAGGAATTTCAGTTGATCTAGCCCAAGGGCTTAAATCACAACAAAGGATGCGATATGATTTGTTGTTGCAATCTAATTTTACTGGTCACACATTATTGCACACTGGTCATGGTCATTTGATAACTACATAACAATATGCAGACTGCCAAATTTAAATTCTGCAACCTTTATTTATGTGATGATCGAGGTAACATACTCAATTTATCTATCACTGTGATGAAAACGAACCAAATATTTAATGAATGATAAGCCTATACATGTATAACGTTTATATATAAAAAAAAATCGCACTAACCTTCGAGTATCATTTATAATGTATGACCAAGTCGGCATAAAAATATTTTAGTCATCTTACATATACAACTTGATAAAAAGCAATTAAGCAAATGAAAGTTTCCAGCAACCCTATAAATGTTCAGAATATACCTCTTTTTGGCTATTGATGACAAATCTTATGTACTCACTTCATTGCGTTTTTAAGAATTATGAAAAAAAAATTAATGGGGTATTTCTGAAGCAAAATTTCAAGTGTAGAAGTGTTAATGTACTAATGTTTTTCTATGAGTGAAATTGGCCATGTAAATAGGTAGATATCGTGATTTTTATTACAATGAGTTTTTAAATAGATTTGACTCAAAAGTTTGTTTTCAACCAATAAAATCGAGAAACTTTTTTGATTTACGTTCATAAATTGATTATAGATCTAATTCTTAAAACTACCCACAAGAAAACATTTCATGAAAAATCATGAATGTCTACCTCATTTTAAATAGATATTGTAATTAAATCGAGCATTTGTGTTCTCATTTTTGGATGGAAGTTTTAATCGTCAGTGGAAATAATATCATCCATAATTGAATAGTTTGTACATCATGTGCATGTCGATCTAGATCGTTTCGATACATGTACATGGTACATTTCTTTTACATTAAGAATGAAACATATATTTTCCTTTTGATAGAAACAAAGAGAAACAGAATTTGTGTCATTTGTATATAAAAACTCGACATAGATCTTAGTGCTGAATTTATATACTTTAATCAAATAATTTTATAACATTACCCGGATTTGCACTATACGTTGAGGGGTCAAACTGATAATGTAACGTCTTAATATCCTCATCTCCACTCTCTAAAGATGCATAATTGGATGAAAAAAAACGCTTTCGCTGTTGTAAGAGTACCTGTTAGCGGCCACGATTGTACTGGGTATGACGTCACTCGAGGTTAGCGTTCCGAATCTGCCGCTCGTAGGTCCGGAAATATAATCGCCACTTTCCGTACAGGTGTGTTATATTGAGAACTTTATGGGCTTATGGACAGGTAACCACTCGGTATTTTACGTCAACAATTATCAATGTATAAGCTGACGAATAATTTTCTAATGTTAAAACGGAAAATCGTCCATCAATGGGACCTTTAATAATTGGAGTGTTTGAGCGTACAGGTAATCTGAATACCTAAATACCCAGTAATTAGTAAAAATTGTTCCTAAAATATCCATGTTGATATCTATTATAAATTAAGCATACCAAAGGGAAAATAAGAAAACCATCTGTTTGTATAATTCAATTACTTTGGTTCAATCATTGAACAAGGTGCTTAAAAAGTAGCTGCATTAAAGAGATGGCGTGCATGCGTCATTTTAATAGCACTAGGTTTAAGAGCTTGCTTTTCAGTTCACTGTCATTCTGAGTACTAATATAAGAATACAGCGAAGAGTAAAGTCACTCATTCACTCAATCCTCCCTTTGCCTTCTGGTGCGTGGCACGAATGCAAGAGACATCCATTAACCTGTGTCAGCTGCTACACGATAGTTCGTCATTAGCGTGTGTCCTCTGTTCTTAGGCCCCTTATCAAGGGTACACCTCCATTGAAGACTTACCTTAGGGAGCGCGTTTGGTTTCATGCGACAAAAGTGTCCCAGCCAGTGCAAGCATTGTTCTTGCAAGGTTTCAGCAATTGTGCAAATCCCTGTCCTGTCTCGTAATTCTACGTTGTGGTTTGTGTTTGGCCAGAATATCTTGAGGTCTTGTTCTAGAAAACTTCTAGTTTCTGTTCAATGATGCACTCCTAACCATATAAGAGGAAACCGACTTTGTTGCATTTGGAGATCATGATCAAAGTGTGTGTGCTGAGTTGAGAACTGCGGTTCTCCATATTGGTTTTTGATAACGGTAACGGCTTTGTTCGCTTTGCCTATCCTGGTGTTAATCTCTCAGTCACAGTTACTGTCCGTGGTGACTTTGCTGTCTTTGTCCTTGACTTCCGTAAATTGCCCCCCGTATCATTCCTGGGTCGCTGTTGGAGGTGTTCTTTCTCAAGACCTATATAGCCAAGATCCTTAAGTGTCAACTGTAGACCTTACCGTCTTCCCTTCGTAACACTATTCATAATCCAGTCGATTGCAAGGGAGAAGAGCACTGGCAACAAAATACTGACCGTTCCAATGCGGTGCCCCACTGTGTTCCTTTTATTGTTCGTTTTGTCCTCGTGTGTTTGCTTTGTGTGCTAGTGTGATGGTGGTGTGTGTTTGTGTGTGTGCGTGGTTGTGTGTGTGTGTCGTGTGCGTGTGCGTGTGCGTGTGCGTGTGCGTGTGCGTGTGTGTGTGTGTGTGTGTTGGTGGTGTGCACTTCTGGGTGCTGTGGGGCTCGTTTTGGGGAGGCTGCGTTTTTGGTACGTGGCATTCCCTGTTTGATATTTTTTTTTTTTTTTTCCCTGCTTCAATCCAGTGTCCACTTTTAAAGGATGTGTTAGCTGTTGTAAACTTAACATTAAAAAATTACAATATTGTGACTAGACGACGTTTAGGCGTAGGTTCTAACGCCTTTTAAAATTCAACAAACACCACGTAGACTGCGCTGTTCCTTTGTCCTCTGCCTGCAACATCTCAGCACACACATCGTCTTCTTGCAGGGTCTTGCTAGTAGTTAGCTTGTCGTTTCGCTTCGTAATAATGATAGGTACTGTATAGTTGTCAAGATTTGCATATTCCTTATTGATGTCAGCGAGTATTTTTGACTCTGGTCCGTTCAGGATGCATTCAAAATACTCCCTCCCGTATTTGGGTTTAGCTTCCTCTTCTGTGAGTCATCTGCCTTCACTGAAAGGTCTTAGTTTTGTCAATTGTCACCCCATTATTTCTTGTGAGTTGGTAAAATGTCGCTATGTCTTGTATTCATCGTTTAGTTTAGCTTCATCTGCCAGTCGCTCAATACATCGTACGCTAGCATTTGTCTTTTTTGGCAAAATTCTTAACTTGCCTGTACTTTTGTATGTACAGCGAGGCAGCCCTCTCATTCAACCTTGGGGACTTAACGTTTAGGAGATAGGAGCTTTTTTCTTAAATTGTTTCCGCTCCTCTATCCGTGTCCTTCCATGTGTCTGCAGACATCCACTCCTCTTGTAGCCTATGACCTCTTAAGCATTTAGAGACATGCGGTCTTGAAATTGAATGAATCTTCGGTGTGACGTAGAAATTAGTCCTTCAGTTTGGCAATATCGAAGAGCTTGTTTCTGCAATTTTAGATACTTTTTTGTATTTGCTTTCTTCACCTTTAGGGTTAGCTGTCCCACTACTGTCGTCATTATTTATTACCCGCACATCTTAGAGTGAGTGGCCTCGCTTATTGTTGATAATGATGTGGTCTATCTAGCTTTTGCTATTTCATCTGGAAAGTCCAAATCAGTAAGTGAATGGTCTTGTGTGCAAAGAGGGTGCGATCCTTGACAAAATCCAACTCCTTTCATAAACCGAGTATTTCGTCATTATCAGGAAAGACGCCTCTTCCTTTTCGGCTCGTGACTCTCTCCCTGCTGCAGTTTTTGCTCCCGACCTTTGAGTTAAATCGTGAGCACAGACGCAAAACATTGTCAAGAGATGTCATCTAGAATCACATGACTATGATGTAGCTCTCAATCTCCTTGCATTAAAAGCAATTATCTTAACCCTTATAAATGATCGTTCGTCTGTAGAGGATTGCAAAGGCGGATACCGGATGATCCATATCAGCAACGCCTTCAGCTATTTTAGGTTTCGGGAGAACTTACAGAACGCGCCCTTCTAGAGACCCTCGACCCCTCCCCTACGATTCATTAACATGCTTGGTGTACATCACCGATACATCGAACCTCGGCTTGAGATCTCATCCGAAATATAATTAGTTGTTAGCGGAGGAGCTACGACCCTAACCTGGATAACCAGTCCAGCGCGATAACCGCTAGATTACTGATCAGCTAGTTTTGTTTTTGTCGTATATGTAAAAACACCCTTAGCTAAATCTTGTTAATCTTTGAAGGGGTAATTGACAAGATGATGATAAATATGAAATGGCAGTAAAAACTACCAATTAGATGTGATGATTGTTTATACTATGAGCAAATTAAAACGTGTTCGTGGACCATAGTGTGTCCTTCCCATCTAAAATATAATCAATACCTACTTTCTTGTTACATCTACGAAAATATAACAATGAGCAGAGTTCTGCAAACAGTTTCAACATCCTACGCGGTATGACTATCACCTTTAACCTACATATTTTTTAACTATGTGTGAAATTTCGTAAATGAGTTTCAATGTTTTTGTCACACCTTCGCATTGATGACCTTGATTAAATTGGTCTTCCCTTCATTAAACAACAGGTAGTCTTTACATAGACTTATCAATCACCTCAGTACTTAGTTTTCTGTAACTCGGTTTTTGCCGATGGTAATCAGGTGAGCGATGGAACCAGCATACCCTTCTTGTTTATGTATTCTCTTATATAAGTCTTATAAAACGTGGCCAATGGGCGGGACCAATTTGACTTCAGGAGCCATTGGGTGGCACACCAAATACCTCAGCTCTAGGTCTTGCAGTTTCATACCAGAAGACTGTTATGTTTTAAGATATATTTCTATGTAAGACATGTGCCACCTCACAATCTTGCCCCCAAGAAGTATGACTTGTACACACGTGATAGAGGATCATTATATAATGTCGGACGTCTAAGATATAAGCTCTTCTAAAAGGTCTTACCTGATTTTCTCAGAATTCCATGTTGCATTCTCTGGCAAAGTAAATCACTGAAAATGCAATGTTAGTGCAGAGTCAGAAAACACTTCGATCACCAAATGCTGACATAACTAGCAAATATTATCCGCATCAGAATTTAGAAAGTCTAGATTTATTCATTCAATCACTACCTTGCACTCTTGTCAGTTATATTTCTTTATTATTGAAGTTCATGGAAAATTTGGTAAATATCTTAGCAAAAATATGCACAACTCGCATCTTTAAACTTCATCGAGTCATTTATCATTTATATCATAATTCCTTTATATATACATGTATTTGTTAATCATTTTTATAAAAATATATCCAATATTACTAAAAAAATTGAATTTTCAGACTATTAAAGTCTGGTTTTCTTTAACATATCCATTGTTGGTAAAGAAATACAAGTTGCTGTGCACACATTGGTTATATATATAATACTCAGAACGAGGCTTCAGTAGCATACTTAATTAGGTATTGCTTTATTTCTTTGTTTAGCAGAACAATGTAGTGTTAATATCATTTAATAGTAACAATCTTTAAATATTATATGAAATTGGAAGCAAATTGAGATTTAGATAATTTATCGATTTGCTAGGTTGTTATTTTCCTGGATGTCAAAGTACATTCAGATCTGTATAGAAAAAGGGTCGTCAATTAATATTTAACAAAATAAAATCCCAACTTTTGGTGTTTATGTTGTGTACAAATCATTTTGCTGGCTGAAAACAAACTTTTTTGAAACTTTTAATTTGTTTGTTGAAACTATGAAGGATACATAACCAATTATGGCAGAACAAAACAATTTTTAATAACAGCACCAGGGTGTAGTATACTTAGTTCGTTCTGTATTGAAATAACAAATTATTTCAGGTCTGACGGGGTAAGTTCAAATTCCAGTAACGCGAGATTAAGAACCACCTCACACATACACACACGGGGTGTCTATTGGAAAAAAACACTTTGCGTGTAATGTACCTTTGACGATATTAGACATAACGTAATCGCTTCATTAAATATGTTATCCCGTCTAACACAATGGACAAAGAGAACAATCTTTAAAATAACATGAATCAAGAATAGCTTCCTCTATTCGCAAAATCAGGCTAAAAAGCATTGTATCCGATGTCGATTCTGGGCTCATTGGCCCACATGAAGCAATATAAAACGTGATGGCGGAACTGTACAACGCCGAAAAAGATATACTTTTTGAAGTCGTTAGAAGCTTTTGATGTGTTAAGGCTTTATTTCCTTCACTTTAGTTCCCATTTCGTCTCATGAATTTTCTATTCAAAATTGAAAATAGTGTTATTTGATGTAAATACGATTTCATGACACTGAAAAACTTAAAATATAATTTTTAAATTGCGAAAATCAATGACTTTTGCTATTTTTTCCGACAGTTTTGGATGAAAATTTCTGAAAGTCCTCGGCAAGATTGAGATCTATTATAAATAAAGAAAAGGTAATCATCAAAGTTTCGAGTGTCGTTGTGTTATGTGTTCAGGTGAAGTAAAGTATTTCCACATTGTATTACTGAGTATCATATATAACATATCGAAGAACTTTCAACACAATCGGTCAAGTGATACATGACAAGGAAAAATGTTTTAGGCAAACTTTTGCCATCGTTTTAGACTGTTCAAAACCATTGAAACATCCTGATAGGATTTTATCAGACTTCTAGTCTGTATCTTCGTGTTTAAGACTATTTGTTCAAAATAAAGCATTTGCTTTTGGGCTGAAATTTGTAAACTCGATCGAGTAATGAGACCACCCTGTCTAGAGTGTTACTGTTAATATGCGAAAGTAGAGAGAATAATACGAAATTAATTCTGTTTCGAACAGCTACCTTTCAAATAAATGATATGAATTATGACTGATGATGATTGAAAAATAAAGATAAGAAATGAAGACAAATCTTAATCTCCGACTGATAAAAAATGGATGTTATTTTTATTTCGTTCTTATTTTCAATGTAATTGAGTACAAAACGTCGCCTTCTTGAATGCTCACATGCTCTTTCTATGATTAAACCACACGTGACAAAGACAAACGCCGGACATCAGGCAATCATAATAGCTCGATTTTGAGCACTTTATGCTTAATTGGGCTAAAAACATAACAGTAAAAATGTTATGCACAAAATCTAAAACTGCTTAAATTACTAACAACTCAATAACTGAATATGTAAATTGTTTTGATCACTTTGAGCCAAATATACTAGTATTGTATTGTATATGTAACCTCATTCATGAGTGTTATAAAGCGATTTGATTGATATGATTGGTAGCGGCTAATTTTATAGACAATGAAATCCTTAATTGTGTTATGACCCCTAAGCAGATAAAATGCTGTCTGATTAGGTGTCTTTTGACTAGACATTTAGTACAATAGACTATGTTTTAGATTCTCATATATTACCCAACGGTGAAATATTTTGTGCCCCCGAAAGGTGGCTATATTAAAATCGCATCGTCCATACGCCTGTCTGTCCGTCCTTGCAATGTTTCGTGTCCTGGCTGTAACTTTGTCATGCATCGAAGAATTTTGAAATAACTTGGCACAAATGTTCAATACATCAAGACGGCGAGTAATGTGCAAGACCCACGTCCCTACCTTCAAGTTCAAGGTCACACCGAGGCATTGTAAGGTAATGTAATGCTGTTTATATGCACACATTCGTGTCCGGACTGTAACTTTGTCACGCACTGAAGGGTTTTTTAATAACTTGGCACAAATGTTCGGCACATCAAGACCACGTGTCGCGTGGCAGACCCACGCCCCTACCTTAGAAGTCAAGGTCACATTTAAGGTTTAAATGTGCTGGGTTTCTGTATATATGCACAGTATATATATATATGCACACATTCGTGTCCGGACTGTAACTTTGTCATGCATTGAAGGATTTTACAATAACTTGGCAAAAGTGTTCAGTAGATCAGGACGACGTGTGGCGTGCAAGACTTACGTCCCTACCGATAAGATCAAGGTCACTCTTAGAGTTTTAAAGTAATGGAATCCTGTTTATATGCAAACATTCGTGTCCGGACTGCAACTTTGTCATGCATTGAAGGATTATGAAATAACTTGGCACAAATGTTCAGCATATCAAGATGACGTGTCGCATGCAAGACCCACATCCCTACCTTAAAGGTCAAGGTCACACTTACAGTTTAAACGTAATGGAGTCCTGTCTGCATGGTAACTTTGTCATGCATGGTAGGATTTTAAAATGTCATGGCACAATTTTTAAGCTCACGGAGAGGACACAGACTGTGAGATACCTCTTTTGAGGGCATTCTTCACTTATGAGGGACAGCTCTTGTTTATAACAAAAAAGCATTTACTTCAATGTTTTACATGTGTTTTCTTAGGCATATTTAGCAATGTCTGATACCTTGAACACATATTCTATGCAGAAAATTTATTCTCACTTCAGAGAATTATGTTCAATTTGAAAAGTTTCTTCAAAATTAAATGTTTTGTTTAGGAAAGATATAAAAGAAAAAGCAATTTTATCAGACTTTAATTAAATAAGATGCATTATTAAATGGCATTATATTGACAATGTACTGACCACTATGCATGTTAAATGTTTGTAGATGCAATTGAAAAGCATAATTAAACTTGAAAATGTTCTTTATTTCTATTTTTGTTTTCAAATAAGAAGTTTTTAACCTTTTAAAACATGTATACCATCATTTATCAACTTTAACCTACTGCTAATGTAACTATGCAGTAGCTGATTATAAAAAAGGCTAGTCAATCATTGGCTAAGAGCCCTACTGTGAATACATTAGTCTGACTGGACCCCTGTGGGCACATATCTCACATTCCTGTTCAATTCTCTTTAAGCATAGTTGTATTTTGCATTGTTCAATTTTTTACATATCCCACAGGTGGCGAAAAAGGCCCATTATTAACAATGGCAAAACTATCCCAAAGTCAGCATATAGAAATGTATTCAAATGACAAATACACATTTAGAATTAAACAATATGAAACTAATCCAGTTCAACGTAGATATAATCAACTGCTATTGTATTCCGTGGAAAATGTCCAAACAACTTGAAACTTAACAATTAATGGTCTTGTAATCAAATTTGATGCCTGAGAAAGATAAATAGATTTTAAATCCTTCGTCAGCAGTCATTTGACATGAATTACTAAATAATGATAGATGCCATGACGTACGTATTTTTATTAATTGATCCATATGACCAACGCCCTCAGTCATTTTAGGTCACGGATGAACTTGCAAGATACAGAACGCGTCCCGTTCCAGAGACCCCCGACCCCTCCCCAACGATTCATTAACATGCATGGTGTACATCACCGATACATTGGACTTCGGTTTGAGATCTCATCCGAAAGATCATTAGTTATGATAGCGAAGGAGCTACCACTCTACCGTTGGTTGCCAGTCCAGCCGATGACTGCTAGATTACTGATCTGCTAGTTAGGTTTTTGTCGAATATATAAAAACACCTCAAGCTGAATCTTGTTAATTTTTAAAAGGGGTAAATGACAAGATGATATTAAACATGAGACGGCAGTCAAAACGACCAATTAGGTGTGATTGATGGTTGGTGATTGTTTATACTATGAGCAAATTAAACGTGGCCTATGGTGAGCCCTTCCCATCTGAAATACAATTACCATCAATACCTACTTTGTTTTATAAGCTTCATCTACGAATATATTACAATGAGCAAACATGTTCAACATATCCTACGCGGTGTGATTATTACATTATAACCTACATTTCTTTTTGTGAATCAATAGTCCTGAAATTTGACTTTTTGTGAAATTTCGTCCATTTGTTTCAATGTTTTTGTCACACCTTTGCATTGATGATCTTGAGTTAACTGGGTCTTCCCTTTATTAAACAACAGGTAGCCTTTACATAGACTTAACAATGATCTCAGTACTTGGGCTTAGTTTTCTGTAACCCGGTGTTGCCAATGGTAATCAGGTGAGCAATAGAACCTGAATATCCCTCTTGTTTATGTATTCTCTTATACAATGTATAAGACTTATAAACGTGACCAAGAGCTTGGACCAATTTGACTCCAGGAGCCATTGGATGCTTTGTTACATACCAAATACTTCAGCTCTATCTTAACAGAGGACTGTTATGTTTTTAGATATATTTCTATGTAAGACATGTGACACTTCACAATCTTGCCCCTAAGAAGTATGACTTGTACACACTTGATATAGGACCACTATATAATGCCGTACGCCTAGGATATAAGCTCTTCTAAAAGGTCTTACCTGATCTTCTCAGCATTCCATGTTGCATTCTCTGGCAAAGAAAACACTGAAAATGCAATGTCAGTGCAGAATTAGAAAACACTTCGATCATCAAGTACGGACATAACTAGCAAATATTATCCGCATCAGTCTTTAGAAAGTCTAGATTTATTCATTCAACCCTAAACTTACTCTCTTATCAGTTATATTTCTCTTTTAATGAAGTTAATGGAAAATGTTGTAAAGATCTTAGCAAAAACTATGCACAACTCGCAGTTTTAAACTTCATCGCGTCGTTTTTATTATAATTCCTTTATATATATTTGTTAATCATTTCTATAAAAAATATATCCAATATAACTTACAAAATTTCAACTATTAAAGTCTGGTTGTCTCTAATATATTCGCTGTTGGTTGAGAAATACAAATTGCTATGCAAACATTGGTTTTACATGTATATATAATACTGAGGACGAGGCTTCAGTAGCGTACTTAATTAGGTAATGTTTTATTCCTTTGTTTAGCAGAACAATGTAGTTTTTATATCATTTAATAGTAACAATCCTGAAACATTATATGAAACATTGGAAGCAAATTTAGATTTGGTTTCGGTTTAAGATAATTTATCGCTTTGCGGAGTTTCATTTTCCTGGATGTCAAAGTACATTTAGATCGGTATAGAAAAAGGGTCGTCAATTAATATTTAGCAAAATAAAATCCCAACTATTGGTGTTTATGTTGTGTACAAATCATTTTGCTGGCTGAAAAAACTTATTTTAACTTTTTATTTGTTGAAACTAAGATGGATCCAAACCCGATTATGGCAGAACCAAACAATTTTGATAACAGCACCAGTGTGTAGTTTACTAAGTTCGTTCTATATTGAAATATCCCATTTTTTCAGGTCTGACGGGGTAAGTTCAAATCCAAGTACCGTGAGATTAAGAACCACCTCACACATACCGTCGAACCGAGGACATTTGGAGACAGTGCAACAAGCGCGGGAGCGTTATAACACCGAAACCAAATCCGAAAATCTAAAATACATGGATAAACATGGATGAACAGCTTTAATACTGTGTACAAGCACAGGTCGAATCCGAACCGAATATAATTCGGTTATTTCAAATGGCCTTAAATGTTTCTGACATGGATTGTAAAAGACATTTTCATTACATATACATCTTTAATCTTCGTTTGTTTTTCTGTATTTAAATTATTTACAACACATGAAATATATCTTAAGTGTGTTAGTTTGTCACGGGAATACTTAACTTATTTCACATTGCGAATACTGGTTTCCATATCCAGCAGCTACTGTTTATGTTTTCCCAATCTACATGTATGATCTAGATTTAGGTCGCTATCAACACCTTTTGTTTTGATTGATAATTGTCCACACGTGACTTACCTAAATTTACATTTCTTATATAGAAAACCAGTGTTTATGAAATATCATTTTCAGAAAAGGAAGGGTTCCATATCTTAAGAGGAATTGCCCACTCATTCATAAATTATGTTGCAGTATCTTGTTGGTTGTTAGGGTCCGTAATTTTGCTTGCTGAGATCACATGATCTCTGCACTGTATGAACATTACAAAATGAGAATAATCATATCCAAACTTTATAATAAATATATTGATGATCTGTATCTATTTGTATTATGTTTGGTAAGGGTATCGTATAACATCTATAGCGTGTTTGACCGAATACGATCAAAGTCAAAATATTGATTTTATAATACTCACAGTGTACAACCTCCGGCGTTGACAGCAGTTCCGGTGTTGACAGCAGCTCCAAATTCGAATGCGCGTTTTTACGCAGGGTAGGTATTTATAAATGTGGTTGCTTTTTCTGTTGTCTTTGTGAGTAACGGCGAGTTTATATTGTTCCAGCATAGATCAAGGAATATAAGCTCACTTGAGAACCGAAACGTGTTTGGCATTCAACCCATTCGCTGAGCTTGAATGCAGATTCTTTTCTATTCGATCACGTGAGAAAAGTTGATGCTGGGAGAATAATTCATTCTTATATGGAATGAAGATTAAAGATGAACATAATGTAACAGAACAATAACCTTCTGCCAAACGTACAGACAAACGGACGAACGAACGGACATATATATGTATATAGATCCATGGTGTTAATTAGAAAATGTTCCCATAGACCGTTCCATTATCAATAATTTGACGGCCGCCACATCGCCAGTCATGTGACTGTCCGCCAGTAAGCATCTTTAGTATCTGCAAGTCGACATCTATAAATACTACCGAAATCTGAATAATAGACGTGTGTAGATACAAACACGAACAAAGCACACCACATTATTATGTATAGGTTTGTATGGAATGCCGGTAGGGACATGCCAATTTGCTTATTTGCCAACTGCTGAATTGCTTATTTGCCAATTGCTGATTTGCTGATTTGCCAATTTGCTTATTTGCTAATTGGCAAATAAGCAAATACATAAATCAGCAATTAACAACTAAGCAAATCAGCAATTAACAAATAAGCAATTAAGCAATTGGCAAATAAGCAAATTGGCCAATAAGCAAATCAGCAATTGGCAAATAAGCAATTCAGCAGTTGGCAATTAAGCAAATTAGCAAATCAGCAATTTGCAAATAAGCAATTCAGCAGTTGGCAAATAAGCAAATTGGCAAATAAGCAAATCAGCAATTGGCAAATAAGCAATTCAGCAGTTGGCAAATAAGCAAATTGGCATGTCCCTACCGGCTTTCCATTCTTTTTTGCGTTAAAAATGCTTGCCAACAGTCGCCGACTGCTTACAACTGCAGTAAGATAACGTTTTCTAATAGATGCATCTTTTAGTTGTTAAATGCATAACTGCTGAATTGCTTATTTGCCAATTGCTGATTTGCTAATTTGCTTATTTGCCAACTGCTTAATTGCTTATTTGCCAATTGCTGATTTGCTTATTGGCCAATTTGCTTATTTGCCAATTGCTGAATTGCTTATTTGTTAATTGCTGATTTGCTTATTTGCTTATTTGTTAATTGCTGATTTACGTATTTGCTTATTTGCCAATTAGCAAATAAGCAAATTGGCAAATAAGCAAATCAGCAATTGGCAAATAAGCAATTCAGCAGTTGGCAAATAAGCAAATTGGCATGTCCCTACCGGCATTCCATAGGTTTGCGTAGAACTGCATCGTAAATTTAAAATCGTAAATACCGGGTAAAGCTGCAGAAAACGGATAATGTCAGAAGTGCCTGTTCTAATAATATCTGCAGTAGATCTATGCAGTAAATTTAAGCGCTCTTTGATGATTGACTATTTGCTTTATTTATAAACTCGCCACTATACTGGGTGATGCCCCCATCCCACCCCCCACTCCCCCACCCCCAAAAAAACTACATGAACAGACCCATTTTTCTCACAGCGATTTAAAGATTACAGGCCAAAACGTCCCCAAACTAAAACGTACCCAGTCAAAAACGTCCCCAATTTGGCCAAAACGTCCCACTCAAAACCATAACGTCCCCATTTTGACCAAAAGGTGTGACACCGGTCAACAAGTACTCCCGGGTCGTTGTTCTCTGGGAAGTAGTTCTTTGAAGATTTGAAGTCTCCATTCTAGAGCTTGGTGAAATGTAAATTGTATTTAATGTTGTTCTGTAAATATTTGGCAATTTTTTATTACTCTAACAGTTGTTTTGTTTGTCTTCTTTGGGACTACATTTTGTGATGAAAGAGTTCAAATATTACTCCACGCCGGCATACATGACAGCTGTGTATTTGAAATTTGCACAGCGTCTCCAGATATTGAGTGATAGAAAAAATGTTCATTCTTGACCATGCAACTTTTCTGGTGTATATTATGGACAGCTGGTTGCTTGAATTTTGTTGTGAAAGTCACAGGATATGTGCAAATTTGAAGTGCTCTAATTACCATAGAATCAAATGGGACACAAAATGACCGGTGTAAACTAAAACGTACTCAGTTTTGGAACAAAAATATCGTTACTATCGTTTCAATAGGTTTTGTTATACTTTTGGTCGAAACGCTCCCATTTCTTCAGGTCTGAAGTTTTATACTAATTTATTTACTCTCGATTGCGAAACATGTTCTTATAACTTACATTAACCGCTCTCGAATTAATTGCTCGGTGAAAGTGAACGTTTTGGGCATTTTGTGAACTTGGTAAATTGGGACGTTTTTGACATCGGTGAATGGGGACGTTTTGGGTATTTGGGAATGGGGACACTTTGGACAATAAAGGTGTGAAATTTACAAATATAATGTTCCCCCATTTACTGGTCACATCAATGAACCGAATATATTGCTCTACGATGATTAAAGATTATCACATTATTACAATCCTTTTTTAGATGAAATGTTTTAGATGTTTAGACGAGACTACTTTTTTAACATACAGTACCATCGGTTATAACCTCCCTTGGACTGACGGTTCTTTCGTTTTTTTGTTGTTTTTTTTAGATATGAATTTGACTTTTTTTTGGAAAATGAGAGCTGAATAGAAAAGATTTAATCAGTAAGGGAAAATGTTCGTCACTTGGGATTTAAACTATAGAACTATATAACTTACGCTATACGCTATTTTATTCAACATGTACGCCGTTCTTAAACAGAATTATGACAGGCAGATAAGAGGAGAGCATGGATCACACTAACTAGTATTAAGACTAGTTGTGTTGTCTTTAACTACAGTATACACCAAATAAACTCTTTAATCACTTACCGCCTTTAATAAGTTTATCTAATGAATAGTACCTGTGAATTGGCTAAAGGGCACGTGTGTGAGCAATAAACATTAGCGCCGATGTTGCATGACACCAATATACAGTTGAAATCGATTAAATGGATTTAGTCGAATGTTTTATTTGATTAAATTGCATTTAATTACTGAATAAGCACGCTTGGACATTAAAAGAAAAAGACTCATATTTTTCTTGTAAAACAAGGCTTTTACTCAACATTTTTACACATCTTTGAACTGGGGACGTTTGGTTTAAATTGAGACGTCATGGTCATTATGAGGGGAGGGGAGCGTTTTGGTCAAAATGGGGACGGTTAGGACAGGGGGCGTTTTGGTCAGCTTCGGATTTAATTGGTTGAGCTCCGCACTCAAATCACTGCCTTCATAATACCACGTGGTTTCCAATTAAAGGACCCTCTTGTTTCAAAATCGATGAACAGTTGCATATATGATTTGTTAAGATAATACACATACATATATAGGCCCGTGATTATATTAAGGGGGTCACTGGTGAGGTTTTGGATTTTTGCACTTCCGGAAATTTACATTTGTTATATTTAAAAACAAGATGAGTTAACTGGAAAAAACAATTATGTAGTTGTGAACTTAGGCACAATAGCAATATTTTAGTGTAAAAAAATTGAACATTTTTGAGAAAAAATACTTTGACCTCACATTTGGTGACTTTCTTTTGTCCCTAAAAAGTCACGATAAAGTGAATTTAGCAGAAGAAATATTCAGATTTTCACGACGTCTGAGACTTAAAGAGTATTTTTATGTTGATGGAGAAAATGACAACAACCAGTATGAAGGTAAACATTTTTTAATAAAAAGCAATCAACATTTATCCCAAAACAATGGCGTGATGAGTACCTTGACTTCTATATCGAAGCTATTCACCAAGAAATACTACAGTCGTCAAAACAGTCAAGGTATAGTTATATTACAAGAGAAGAATATTTAAGTCTGCAAACTTTGGCAAAGGACAAAGACATTATCATCAAAAAGGCAGATAAATCGGCAAATGTAGTGATAATGAACTGTAGTGATTATCAAAATGAGGTGGTAAGACAGCTAAACAATGATAAGTATGATACCAAACTTAGTCATAATATTGCAGAAACAGTGAAACAAAATATCTGCGACTGCATTGGCAATTTATCAAAATGTGAGGACTATGTAGAGGAAGAATTTGACACTTTCCCAGATGAAATACGAACCCCACACTTTTATATTTTACCAAAAATACATAAGCATCGTGATCATACTTTACCTATTGGCTATCCTGGTAGGCCCATTGTATCGGCATGTATCCCCTACTGATAACATTTC
The DNA here is from genome assembly GCA_022818135.1 of Saxidomus purpurata. Classification (NCBI taxonomy): domain Eukaryota; kingdom Metazoa; phylum Mollusca; class Bivalvia; order Venerida; family Veneridae; genus Saxidomus; species Saxidomus purpurata. The sequence continues at coordinate 42,888,536 of JAFMSR010000009.1, read as the reverse complement.
CAAATATTTGGATTATGTCTTAAAGCCCTACAAGCAATCCCTTCCCTCTTACGTTAAAGATACGACGGATTTCCTTACAAAAATCAAGAACTGTAAGTTGTCTCCCAGTAGCTATTTGGTTACGTTAGACGTGAGTTCATTGTATACCAATATACCTCATACTGATGGCATTGACGCCTGTAAGTTTTTCTTAAGTAAAGATAAAAGTCTGTATAATAGTAAATTATCTATCGATAATGTATGTGCACTTATCGAACTTACACTTAAGAATAACCACTTTCAATTTAATGATGACAACTACCTTCAGATTATGGGGGCGGCTATGGGTGCCGCCATGGCTCCGGCCTATGCGTCCTTGATGTAGATATATGTAAGGATTCCGGTAATAACATATCCACAATGGTTCATGTTAAAAATACTAACATTCATCAGTATCTTGTAAGGACGGGATACGCTACAGTCAAGCTAAAAGGTATCGTCGTATTAAATCTGATGATCACCAATTTACCGAATCCTTAAATAAGTTACGTTAGAAATTACTCTGATAACACTATTGACAAGGCGTTTAATAGGGTGCGTACTTTGACACAGGATCAAGCACTGGTTTACAATAATAACCATACACAGACTAACATTGTGCCGTTTGTTGTAGAATATAACAATTCCCTACCAAATATTGGCCGTATTTTACATAAATACTGGGATTTGTTCAAGCTATCACCAAATCCATCGGTCCAACAATTACACTCTTATAAACCAGTCCTGGCCTATAAACGAGGTAAAAATCTCAAGGATTTTTTAGTTAGTTCAAAATATACGTCTGCACCCCTTACCCCCGTCAACGCCCGTTCAAGTCGATGCAATAGGCCCAGGTGTACACACTGCACTAGAATTATTCAAACTGATGAATTTATCAGTTCATGCAATATGTCTAAGTTTAAACTTAGAGTTAATACAGATTGTGCATCTACAAATGTAATTTATCTCATAACATGCAAAAAATGTAAAATACAATATGTGGGCCAAACACGACAACAAGTTTCGAGACGGATGAACAGTCATAAATTTGATATAAATAATTTCAGCGATCCGGCATTTGCTAGTAATGTTGCTACCCATTTTAATAGCTTTGATCATAATATGGATGACTTTAGCTTTTTACCAATTGATGTTGTTAAAAGCGATTTGGACAGACTGATGCGCGAGACTTACTGGATCCATACTTTAAATACAACTTGGCCCAGTGGTATGAACAGTAGCGTATTATTTGATGTGTGAACTGAACATATCTTATATTTATTAGTAATGGTTTTTCATATAGACATGTTGGGTTTTATATTTATTTATCGTGTATTGAATAAATACATTTCTTTTTAATAAAACCCGCCGCATCAGTCTGATCCATATCTATATTATAAACCTTACGTTGTTTTTCATCACGCGGACGTTCGCGTCCTTTTTAACGGACGTGACGTCTTTTTGTTTTGTATACTGTATGTTGTATATTTTCTGACGAAGACATAAAGTCGAAACATGTAAATTGAAAACTTCGTGTTGTCTTGATTTTATTTATACTATGTGACTAAATTGACAAATTTTGTCATATGCCAAAATGGGGGTAGGGGTACAAAAATAGTCATTTCTCAAAAACCATTTAAGATATTTACATAATTCAAACTGTATTACAAGAAGAATTGTAAGGATATAATAATTCAATAATAACTAGTTTCTTTTACAGTTCTTTGTTACAGACATATGCCGTCATATCTCAAAGCTCGCCGAAATCTAAAAAACACATTTTTGTCAGTTTTTATTGAATTTCTTTCTTATATGCACATTGACCCCCATTTTTTATTTTTGCATTCTAAAACAAAGGTTTTAATTAAACTGTAGACAAAATATCTGAAAAAGCTTGTTACTCCTTTATCATGAAATATTCATTTATCAAAAATTGAAAAGACGAATTTTAGTAAAGTGGGTGGGGTAATAATAAGGAGCGTAATATTTATTCAGATGATGATAGAAATACCACTGTCTCCCATTTTTCATCCTAAAATATAATATACTACATAAGAAAAGATTAGAGAGTGATATCCATTCTGAAACATACACAACATACATAAACGTTTGTAATACCAAAATTCTAGCTAATTCTGCATTAAGCGCCTTGATCTGACAGTGTACATGTATCACTAAAGATTGATATTGCAAAAAAGTTAAGTCATTGACCCATCATTATTTTTCCAGAAATTAACTAGCAATATGTTAGTCTCCATAAAAAAAACAGGGTCAATAAAATTTCTTGTTATTTTGAATTTCAGCAGTGACCCCCTTCATTAAAACACTATTTTGAATAAAAAATTGTATTTGACATCTTGACATTTAACTATTTTATCAAATTAACCTTACTGCAGAAACTGAATGAAAACCTAAAGCTCAAATTCAATTTTATTTTTTATTTTTTTCGATATTTTACAACGGTTTGTTATGTATATACACTATCGGCTATCATTACATCAGGGGGGGGCCGCAAGGGGCAGTAATCGCTGCGGGGAGTTTGGAACAGACCGTACCTTTCAAGTGATTACGAATCTTTGGCTTAGTAATAATATTTATTATCCAATCAAATGTTGCCTAAATCTTAATTCCGGTGTGCAAGAAGTCAGACTTCCGGTCATTAATTCTCGCCGAAAAATCGAAAATTGATGACTTATTGTTCCTACAACTGTAGGAAATATCAATATTTTTACAAAAATGGCTTTCTGACGTTTTTTTCTAACAATATTTCTAATTCAACGCATTAAATCATGTAGATTTCATATTTGCTTTTCTTTTCTTGGATGTTTTATTTTTTTTCTGGTCTGACAGATTATTTTGAGACCTTTAGGCTGAATGTATGTCTGTTAGAATGATCGTTATTGTACATGAATTAAGTTAAGACGATTACACAAACCCAAGTCATCGCAGCTAATTAGATACAGACACTAGAATGCTTAAATGTATACACTCAAAACATGAACTGAACAGTATTGACTGAATCAGGATCTTGAATCTTGATTTCTTGAATAAGAATCCGTAAACCTGTACATAAAAAATGGGGAACAAATACAGTTGTTGTGGCTATAAAAGCTCTAAAAGGAAGAATAGAGAGGAGACCTACCTGCCATCTGCAAGACAGACTTCCCAGCAGGAGGAATCATCCCATGCAGCAATCCAACAAAGTTACTCATCTTTACCCGGTGTACCTCATATCAGTGATCGTGAAAACCTTCCAGAAGGTATCTTAACTTTCTATGTTAAAATAGACTCACTTTACCTTTTGACTGTAGAATTGTTGTGCAAATCTGTAACTTAGTGTAAGCTCCGCATGTGCCAGTAGATAAGTGCCAGCTATGTGCCAACTGGCGTGTGCGTATTTTTCATTGAGTATACAGGGCACACTCTGGGCTGAAAAAAGTTGGATCCACTTTTTTTTGGGTGATAGGTAGGGGTATCCACTCTCAAAAGCCAAAATTTTCACTTCCCAAAGGCAAATGGTGATATTCTAACTATACTTACTATGAAAGACAGTGTGTATACCTTTGAAGCAAGTTTTATATTTTAAAATGTACATTTCAAATCCAATCCTTACTTCTAAAGGCATACAAACTATTCTTTTTTTTTAAAGATGTTGCCTGGTTAATGAAAGCTTGTAAGAAGCCATTGTAACAGATGTTGACAAGCGGCGTTTTTGACAAGTTTCTGTACCTTTTTATAGGCTGTGAAAGTCGTATTTTTCAGGAGTTTTTCTTTTTATATTGTAAAAGTTTTTCAAAAAAATATTTTTATCGACAGCAACTTTACTAATTACACACAAGATAAGACGGCGGCGACAATGTTTGCAAAATCATGAAACCGAAATTAAAGGCATCAAACATCTAACCAGCTGTAATTACAACTAGGGATCACGTTTGAGGGCGACGTGGACGAAATAGTCGCCGTATCTCCGGCCATTTTGCCGTGATCGCATACAAAGCAAAAACAAAGTCGCTCTATTTTTCGTTAACACTGACAATGTTTTAGAGTGTCAATCTCGATACCACACCGCCTACTCGCTACCGTTTGTTACATCAGCTTTCATTGGTCAATAAAAAACTCAATCAAAAGCGGCGAGACAACACAGCGATTTAAAGGTTGACATGTGCGTTTTGACATGTGTTATTTGTTTATTGTAAATTTAATAGTAGAGTAAACATCAATTATTAAACAGATTATTTGGTTGCTAATTGATTGCAAATTGTATTTCTTGCGTGTCAAGATGTTTATTGAACACAGACTGGGTTATGATTTAGAACAAGACAAATATGACGGTCTAAAATAAGATATTTTTAGCCACACTTTTTTCGCCACTCACAATTTTTCTTCGCCACTTTGACCGAAGTTTCGCCAAATGGCTCGAGTGGTGAACGACAGCGTGTCGATTGGCCCTGGTATACGGTGTTCGTAGCTGCTTTTAAATCATCCAATGTATTTCAGATCCCCTTCTGTTTTGAAAAATGGTTATGCAGTGCTCATGGTCAGCAAATGCAGAAAAGATAGATAAATAGTATTTTGCCCAATGAAGGGATAATTTGGACTGCTGAACATTATCCAAAACTGAAAGAAGTTTGAAAAATTTTATGATGACAGTCACAGAGATGTGTGTTTTAATATCCCCCTTCTAAAAACACTTGTTCCTAGAACATTAAGAAGCAACCATTCAGCTTATCAAATAATCTGAAACTACAGCATAAATTTGTTTCATCAGTTTTTTTTCAAGTGAAAGCATTATTCTGCACATTTCATATAAGTAACATGCATTGACGGACCATAAACATGGAGTGGTGTGGATGTCAGGTGGTAAATGCTTCAGACGACCAATCCTGAGGTCCCCAGTAACCCAGTTCGAATCCTGGCCGGGCACTGGAAATTTCAGAAACGCTTTTCAGTGTTTCCCATCCATCTAGAGTAGAGATGATCTGGTTAGAAAAGCAGAGTAGTCTCACATGTATTGGTGCTTTACACCAAGCATGTTAAAGAACCAAGGGGTCTATTCGTAAAAGAGCTAGGGTCTATTACTCGGATTCCCTTGTGTCTGCATCTGTCTCTCTTCAACGTGCGCCTGTCAGGACTCTTGGCAAGTTCACCCAGGGAGAAGTCCCAGGGTCAGCCGAAACTTATAAACAATCAAAGAAAAAAACCTGATAGCACAGTGGAATTGAAGCATATTTTTGCAGTCTGCTGTATTCTGTATACGAAAAACTTACAGACAGTGTACTTGCTTATGCTGTTTGGTGTATCAATACCCTTTAAATTACAATTTTGTCACACCTTGTTTTCAGAAATTTGATACTTTTCATGGAAACTTTGTTGTTGTAGTTATACTTGTTTAAGATTTGACTGCTATCGGGGTAATGTGCCAGTGGCCAAAGCTTTCAGATGTTTAAGACTTGTGTCAGTAAAAATAATTTTGTACAAATCTTACATATGTACAAGATTTTGCTCTGTATGCCATTACATGCCTAGGATTACTGCTCCATAATGTACATGTACAATTATTTAATGATTAGTTTGGGCAAGCTTACATGTAGGTTCTAGCTCTCTATATACCAAGCACTACTTAGTAGACACTAGTTGTTTGTCTATTAGTTTATTTCCAAATTTCTTTGCTGTTAATGAACAGTTACACTTGCTCAAAAATATCTTTCCTGTAATCTTTTTTTCAGATAACATTGGCGACCCGTCAAACAATCCCTTGGAAAAGACCATGTTTTACAGAAGGTCACAGATAGAAATTAACAAAAGTGAGTTTTGACGAAATTGGTTCATTAATTTCTCTACCTTTTATGCATAAAAGCTAATAGAAATGTACATGTTGTATTTGTAATATTGTCATTGAACCTTTCATATTTAAACAGAACATGTATTTCTGTAAAGTTTTGCCGTATTTAATTATGAGGCGGCTATTACATGTTTAGTCAGTCCAACTTGCGGTTCAATTACCAAAATATGTCATATTTGAACAATGCAAAATTATGTCCATTATATTAAACAATATCCAGGAATTTTTAAACCCTGATTTAGAGTCCAACATTGGGACCCAATCCAATGCAAAAATCTATTTACAAAATTTTGAAGCTGAAATTTCCAAAAATGCATCGAATTCCAAATTTGTATTAGCTCTAATTTTACCCATTTATGTCTCATTATTGTACAATCCCTCCAGTGTCAAAGTCACAGAGCTAACAGCCTTTACTTTTATTTTGAAAGAAAACTATAATAAAGCTTTGAGATATTACAAGTCAAAATAAAGGTCATAATTAGAGAAGTAAAACTAATTTTCACCAATTTTGATTTTATACGCATCATTGTTCCCTATTGAAAGAGATCCGGACCTAGTCATGCATCTATATATAGGTGAAGAATAGTCTGATTTGGCTCTTTGTTGCCAAGGTTAGTCTTTCTGACCTTTGTAATTAATGTATTTTCAGATGACAAGAAAAGAAGGAGAAGTCAGTATGATGACCATAGTACTCATATTCATGTAAGTGTGACAGAAATGACTTTTCATGTGTGCATCGATTCTGACTGCACTAAAATCTTTAAATAGACCAGTCCATCTTAAATTTGGAAAATACCATTTGTTATTCTTAGGGGTGCACACTTAATATTTACTGGCTATATGTATATAGCAAACAGTGCAGATCATGATCAAAGTGTGCATATGCATCCATTGTTGAGTGATAAGCTGCTGACTTGAAATTTGCTGTAACCTCTTATATATTGAGGGTCATGAGTTTAAGCCCTGCTACTAACCATGTCACTTAATAGGAGAAAGGTTGATAGTTTCTAATGGAGGATTGGTTTCTAGTACTGGGACAAGTTTCCCCAGGAACAGTGGTTAGGTAAACTGTTTGACTGTAAAAAAAGTATGGTTAAAATGGCGTTAAACCCCTAGAAACAAACAAACGTTGAAACTGCATATAGATGTGCAGGCTAATAATAATCTACACTGGTGGCAAAGGCAACATTTATTGCAAGCAGGGTAAGAGTTAAACTTGTTTGTCTTCAACACCACTTCATGGCTACCATCAATAGAGTGGTATGCATGAGAAAAGAGGGTAAGATAAATATTGGTGAACCGTATGGACAATGAAAGTAAGACAAAGAAATACGTACATGTTTTAATAAAGCTTTTTACACCTGAGACTTGCAGGCCTACAGGTGATTCTACCTTTACAGTATCTGTTGATAGTTGGTAGTATATTCCAAACCTGTATCTTCCTGTGGGAGAGGTGACTCAATCCAGTAGTCTCATAAGTGTGCATTGATACAATATTATATAACAGTTCTATGCAGGGGATCCAGTGATGCTGGAACTCGAAGGGTCATGTCCATCAAATACATCCTGAGTATCAAAACTGCACATGTAATTACAATAAATGATTTATTGTAGTGCTTCACATTGACAACAAAATTTTCACAACTGTATACATAAAAGTTTTGGTTGTTGATGTGGGGCCAATATTTAGTTGTTTTGCTCAGATATTCAGGAAAACACACTTCTATTACAGATGAATGGTGTATCCTATGGAAGGTTGAAGAAATACAGCTCTTGTTCTACCATATATATTGATGACTCAACAGTTAGCCAGCCGAATCTTAAAAACACAATCAAAGCCGTCACGTTAGCTGTGTATTTCCACATAAAGAACCGAGATAGCAAGTACAATGTACGAACGCTGGAAATCTTTGATGAAAAACTACATCCATTATCAGTAAGTGTTACTGTAGCAGTAAATAATAGAATATTGGATGTCATGTAGATTGGTGTACATGGTAATTTGTAGCTGAAACTCTGAACATAATATGCATAAACCATACAGTGATAAATCCTCTTTTGATTATGCATGTGCCAAGTAACTGATACCAAGGAAAGTTCTCTGTTTTATGATACCCGCTACATGTATATCTGCACTTAGTTTCATATAATTAAGTCCCGTTTAAAAGGGAACTAAAGAGGAAAATACATAAACGTTTTAGCGTATTTCACAAAAATTTAGGCATTTAACTTCCCTGGCAAGTCGTTGTCTTAATTTGAAAGCCACTAATATTGTCACATCCAAAATTACCAGCCATCTGCTTTAAATGGTCATATTTGTTGTGTCACCTGATTGGATGGGTTATACTGGTTGTAATTTTTGCTGAAGTATATATGTACCGGTAACGGTATAAAGCCTTGCAAAGTTGTGCATAGTAGTACTGCGACACAGTCTATGTATAGTCCGATTTCGAGCACTGAGTCGTGAATGTACTTTTAGCTTATTGTAAAACAACGGTAAAGACCATGGGTACCATAGAAGTCTTCGCTCAATAGTCAAATGCATAAAAGCCAGACCATCTCAGTTACTGTTTAAGTCGACTTAAATTTTAGCTTGCTACAGAAGTTACATTTTAAGTTTATAAGGAAATGAAAAAAGAAATATATAACAAGAAGTTTTAAGATAGGTCAAACCCGTCCTGAATGATGAATCAGCAGCTTTAATTTGTGTGTTATTAAATGCTTTATTTACTGTTTCAGCGAGAGCCAGTTTCTGAAGATTATGACAAACGTGATCCTGAACACAGGGTTATTTATAGATTTGTACGAAACTTGTTTAACGCTGCCCAGTTGACAGCCGAATGTGCAATAGTTACCTTGGTAAGTTGTTGCATTATGCAGTGTATAAATTGGCTTCTGTCGTACAGTCCTTGAACAGTGTTTGTGGTCTGACAGATTGAGAATTGCATCACATGACAGATGTGTCTTTTTTTTCCATTTTCCAGCTGATGTGTGATGCTTACTCTTGTTTCTTTAAGTTTTAGAAAAAAATAATTTTGTACTGAGGGATTTGGGTGTTCAGAATTAATAGCATTTAGTTATAAATATTTTGAATTTGTCTGTCATCTATCAGATATTTACCCTCCACCTAATGGCACTCGAACTGAAAAATAGACCGTATTATATGTATTTAATACATATGTATTTAATACAGTCAGTGTCCCCTTTTACGGCAGGCAGTGGTTGCATATCTCCGTTAATTTTAATCATACAAAAAACAAGGTATTGCACATTGCCTGTACTTACTGTAAATCGTGAAATATTAGTGAGGAATTTATTTTCTTGTTTGTTTTTAGCTCACCTGGCTACGCCAGGGTGAGCTTTTCTGATCGATGATTGTCCGTCGTCCGTCAACATTTTGATTCAAATGACATCTCCTCTGAAACCTCTAGGCCAATGTTGATAAAACTATGCAGGAATGTTCCTTGCATGAAGCTCTACCAAAATTGTTCAAAGAATTCCATTCCATGCAGAACTCTGGTTGCTATGGCAACAAATAGGAAAAACTTTTAAAATCTTCTTCTCTGAAACCACAAGGCCTAGAGCTTAGATATTTGGCATGTAGCATTGTCTAGTGGACCTCTACCAAGATTGTTCAAATTATGACCCCCGGGTCAAAATTGACCCCGCGCGGGTGGGCACTTAGTTTTTGCATAGGCATATATAGGAAAAACTTTAAAAATCTTCTTCTCTGAAACCACAAGACCTAGAGCTAAGATATTTAGCATGTAGCATTGTCTAGTGGACCTCTACCAAGATTGTTCAAATTATGATCCCCGGGTCAAAATTGACCCCGCAGGGGTGGTCACTTAGTTTTGCATAGGAATATATAGGAAAAACTTTAAAAATCTTCTTCTCTGAAACCACAAGGCCTAGAGCTTAGATATTTGGCATGTAGCCTTGGCTAGTGTACCTCTACCAAGATTGTTCAATTTATGAGCCCCGGATCAAAATTGACCCCGCACCGGGGGTCACTTAGTTTTACATAGGCTTATGTAGGAAAAACTTTAAAAATCTTCTTCTCTGAAACCACAAGGCCTAGAGCTTAGATATTTGGCATGTAGCATTGGCTAATGGACCTCTACCAAGATTGTTCAAATTATGACCCTCAGATCAAAATTGACCCCGCACGGGGGGCCACTTAGTTTTACATAGACTTATGTAGTAAAAACTTTAAAAATCTTCTTCTTTGAAACCACAAGGCCTAGAGCTTAGATATTTGGGATGTAGCATTGGCTAGTGTACCTCCAACAAGTTTGTTCAAATTATGACCCCCGGGACAAAATTGACCCCGCACCGGGGGTCACTTAGTTTTACATTGGCTTATGTAGGAAAAACTTTAAAAATCTTCTTCTTTGAAACCACAAGGCCTAGAGCTTAGATATTTGGGATGTAGCATTGGCTAGTGTACCTCCACCAAGTTTGTTCAAATTATGACCCCCGGGACAAAATTGACCCCGCACCGGGCCGAGGGGGCGACTAGGGCGAAGAAGTCGCTCTCACATGTCTCACTTCGCCTATTCTGCAGATCAAAGCGAAATCAAAGTCGCCGCCAAAATTCCGATGACATATTTTGCCGTTTGACCCAATTAACTGTCTGGGGAGTAGTCAGCATAGAAAATATATACTAACTTGAATAAACAACACTTCCAATGAATCAATAATCAGTCTGCCCTAAATACATGATATTTGTTGTCCCTTTAATTTATTGCCTCAGGCGCCTGTCAAATTTTTGACACGTCTCCGTGTATTCAAAATACACATGATCTTCCCATTTCAGTTTTTGTACACCGTTAGCAGTTAACATTTAGATAATGTTGAGTGAAGAAATTATTAAAACATTTGGCTAATTTTTATTATTTAACCAAAGAAAACAATCACGAAATAACGAATTTGTACCGATTTTCGGATAATCAAAATTTCGGACGATGTCAATAATGAAAGAGATTTAATTAAAAATGATTATACATTTAACAAATGTTTTAATATGATTATTGAAACATTGACTTTATTGTTAACAAAATTACAACTACAAAATTTGGCATCTGCACTGATTTCTGGGTAGACGAAATTTCGGACATATATTAAATAAATATAAAGAACATTTAATTAAAATGAATAAATGCTAATACAACAACAAAACATCTTTGGTAAATTTCAGAAAAATCATGGTAGATGTGGAATTAAAAGCTATATCATTTGTGAACAATCTAGAGGCCTCATTTTACATCAAGCCATCATGAAAGTTAATCTGTAAAATTAATGCAGATGTTTCTCACTTCTCTCTGTTCCTGAAAACTTCTCCCTATTTTTCCAAGAGGGAGAAGTCACTTCTCCCTAAAATCTGGGTCTAGGCCGATCCCTGTCACTTAGTTTTACATAGGCTTATGTAGGAAAAACTTTAAAAATCTTTTTCTCTGAAACCACAAGGCCTAGAGCATAGATATTTGGCATGTAGCATTGCCTAGTAGACCTCTTCAAAGTTTGTTCAAATTATGCCCCTGGGGTCAAAATTGACCTTGCCCGGGGGGATCATTTGTTTTACAAAGGCGTATATAGGAAAACTTATTTGGTATATAACATTATCTAGTGATCTTCCACCAGGCAAGTGGACTTGCAGGGCTCATCCTAGGGTCAGATTTTAGGGAGAAGTGACTTCTCCCTCAACTCAATTTAGGGAGAAGTGAAGCAACTATAGGGAGAAGTGGGTGTTCGCAAAGTGGATTTCTTCAACGTTATCTTGTCTAATGTGCACTCATTACTGTATGTAAAATAACTTGGAGATTTACCAGTACTTAATATCTACTCTATGCATTCATAACAACTTAATTCAGTTGTGTATCAGTAGTGGTTCTAAATAGTGAATAAAGTGAAAATGTTGCATTTTATAAATTTTATTACATGCATAAACATCAAAATAATGCAAGGTAAATACAAACAAATTGAATACAATCAATCTAGCAATGCAATGAGAGTATCAAAGCAGCAACTTAAAACAAACATATAACAGTTTTAAGCATTCATAAAAGCCAGATAATGCAGTGGCAGTGGTGAATAATCACAAACAAATTGAATACCATCAACCTAGCAATGCAATGAGAGTTTTTAAGATGAGCAGCAACTGGTTTTATAACAAACACATCCATTTCAAAATGTATGCTTATATAACATGGTACATGGTGAAACATACTTTGCATGACTGTCATGTTAATGCTACATCAGTTTCACAATAATAAATTCACATGGTGTATAGTTTCCTCACTTTTTCTTTTTTCCATTTCCTAAGGGCTTTCCCAAAGTCAAACAGTTCCATTCTAGGCCCATCCTCTGAAATTCTCATCAAGGCATCCAAAGTTTTATTGTTCATTGATGTTCGCAACCTTGACAATATGCGGTTTTGTGTAGAGAATCCCCTTTCACACTTGACACTACTCATTGGCAAAACAGCAACACATTTCAATAGCTTCACCATGTTAGGGTATTCTGCACTGTACTTAGTGGCAAAGATTGTAGCAACACGAGACAATGGTTCATTTTTATATGAACACTTCACAAGATGTTTGTACTGCCTGTACTCAGATACACATTCATCTACACTTCCTAGATGTGAGCTGTACTGTTGAATTAAACACAAAAACTCATCATTGCCATATTTGGCCACTGATTCACATTTTGCTATGTTGTCAGGTACTAAAACTTTCATGGCATCAATGACTCCATAATCCTGAAACCTGCTTTCAAGGTTATCAACAATCTTGTTGAGGTATGTAGGTGCTACCCTGTCAAGAATATTCTGTTGCTGCTCGTAATAGCGCAGCTCAGGTGCAAACCCACCATCGTCCTCATCTTCCGAACTGCTCTCATGAGAGTCAAACCCATCAAATGTATGGTTGTCCTTGATACCCAGATTCACAGTGCCACTTTCTGACTCCTTGTCTGGTCTGTTGTAGATCACGCTATTGTCTTTCTTTTCTACAAAGGTTTTAAGTTTACTGACAAAGACACCATCAACTTCCATCAAGTCCCGTAAACTAGCACAGGTACTGGTAACTTGGGACTCTACACCACTGAAGTCAAGAATTTCAGACTGAAAGTGCTTAGACAGTCTACCTACAAATGGTAGCACATCCATCATGAGGTGGGTATAAGCGATGAATCGGTACTGGTTGACTTCAAGGAACAATCCCTTGGCTGCTGCATCGATAGTTGCTTCACGTTCTAAGCACATCACCAGTGCCGGATAAGAGCGGTAGATAGCTTTGACTGCGGACTCCATGCTCAACCACCGAACAGAATGCACCTCTGAGAATTTCAACTCTGGCAGGTTCAGGATTGACTGTATATCTCGGAGTCTGTTGGAGCGCAATGCTGAGTTACTAAAGTACCTGAACACATTAGACACAGTCCTTGAATAATTACTCATTTCAGGAATGTCTCTGGCTGCCTGAGATGTTGCCAGGGCTGTCCTGTGTGCGGCACAGTGAACCCCAACAAGGTCAGGTGTGTGTTGACGCAGCAGGGTTACTACACCTCCTTTCCTGCCAGTCATGACACTGGCACCATCAGTGCTAATGCCAACCATCTTTGTAATGTCTATGTTCTTCTCTTTGAGATCTTCCAACACTAACTGAACAATGTTCACAGCACTAGCCGAGCCCATTTTGATCTGTTTATTTGACAACAGTGCATATCCTAGTCCTTCATCTCCAGAATACTGTGCATACATCAGTAACCGTTTCTTATTCCCATTGTCAGTACTTTCGTCTAGCACGAGAGAGAACACTTCTGATTTAAGAATAGCACTTACTTTGTCCTCTAAGATCACAGAAGCAATTGCACTTTGCAACTCGGAAACACTTTTGTTACTACAGTAGGTCACTTTGGCATTTTCTGATAGGAGTGAGCCATAGTTTGCCCCAACTGAAATAGCAAACTCAAGGTGATGTCGGAATTCCTCCTTCGGTAGCTCGCGTTTGCCAATGTGGTAGGCAGCCTTGAGGAGTTTGATGCCCAGCTCGTCTTCCTCATTAATTTTGGCCTCGACCATCTTCTGCAGTGGTTTCTGTGACTGCAGACTGGATCTGGCGATGGCATCCAAGTGCTTCTGGGCTGGAAAATAAAAAAAATCAAGTAGATAAAATATGACATAAAAGGTTATTGTAATTGTAAAGAAACATTGCAAGTTATAGAGCAGCTTAAATTTGTACATACTTTTATATTCTAATAATGCACAACATTGTTGTTTGGTCTTTTTTTTAAAACTTCTCTTTTTTTTTGCAAGTGCCGTTTCTTTTCTAGTTACTTACAAGTTGCATGTCGATCATGGTTTGTGGTTTTGGCGGCGATCTCGTGCCCACGTGCGTACGCATTATCAAACTTTGCTTTCCTACATAAAGAGCAATGCCAAATGCCCTTGCTGTCTATTTCATACCAGTCGTAAGATTTCTGACTGTTAGCTTTCTTGAATTTTCTCTTTGGAGAATTGTCATTTTCATCAACTTGATCAAGTTTTCGTTTACTTATAGGCTTGGGCGAATCGCCCTGTAACCACGATGTTAGCGACATTTATTCAGACAACGCTCGTTTTAATTTCGATATGAACTGTTTAAAGTCTATCTAGAAAATGATAATTTTAAGTTAAAATAATCATCAATTGGCCTGATTTAATTGATTTTAAACAATCTTTTGTTACTTACTTTTTCACTCTCAAACTGCGACAAATTCGTCCGCCTTTATTCTACTACTCGGTCAAGATGCCGCTTTCAAGAAACAAACAAACAGATACATTACAGACAATTACTAGTTAAATACGTAACACCTACAAAGTTTGCATCATAATTCTGCTAATTGTCCGTTAATTATATCAAAATTGATCCCGAAATGGACGATCTGCTACACCTGATTGAATATTCATGACGCACATCTAAACCGATAGCGATTGGCTGACTGCTTCGCCCTGTCTCGCGACAAGAAAAGCGACGTCGTGATTGGCCGTTATTTGTTTTACATCAGTTGTTTGCCACGCCAGTAGGTGGAGTCGTATCGATAGAATCAATAATTGACATCGGCGAGTTAACAGACGTATGTTACACGCGTCGGCTAATCAAAGGATCTATAGCGATGTCACAAAATATACGGCGAAGTCGATTTCGCCCGGATGTAATTAAATAGCGAAGTCAATCAGCTCAAGGCGAAGTTATCGCCCGAATCGCCCTGTCGGATGAGCCCTGACTTGTACCAAGGTGAGCGATATAGGGCCATCTTGGCCCTCTTGTTTTGTGAGAGCACTCCTTCGCAAATTGATCAGTTCTCTAATTCAAAGTTCTCCGAAAGTGATTGATATTGTTTCAATAGTGTAAACCAGCAGGATCACATTTTCGCAAATTCATGGTCTCGTGAATTGACTTCGCGGATAAAAAATCGCAAACTTTTTGTCTCGCGAATTCAAAGTGACTTACAGTAATGAAAATTTAGTTATTTCTAAAGAATCCCATCATGCACTATTTCTTTTGTTGCAGGTGTATGTAGAGAGACTGTTAACCTACGGAGAGATAGATGTTGCCCCGTGTAATTGGAAGAGAATAGTTCTTGGGGCGATATTATTGGCGTCCAAAGTCTGGGATGACCAAGCCGTGTGGAATGTTGATTACTGCCAGATCCTTCGGGATACAGCCGTGGAAGACATGTGAGTAGTGACGTCCACCCAGTTGTTTGAAACTTTAATTGATGATTAAGCTGACAATCGGTTAACTTTAAGATTTGTATTTTTACAGTTGGAAAGACCTACCGTATTAAAACAATTTTTTGCATTCAAGAGGATAAGAACTAAAAACTCTCCAAAGTCAAATCAAAACATTTCGCTAGTGTTGCCCACAAAGTATTTCTGTACAATCAAAAATTAATTGACAACTGGCTAAACAGTCTTTCCAACAACCGGGTCCTGCTGATTGTAATAAATGATAAATGATAAACAACTTAGTATCAGTTCCACATGTCTTACACTCTGACTTCAGATTATGGTTTTTAGTTAGGCTTTAAAAAGTAGGTTGTTTATTCAATGAAAGTTAGTAGTTTATGGCATTGAAATCAGATAGTAGTTAATAGCATTGAAATCAGAATTTGGTTTATAGCATTGAAATCAGAATTTGGTTTATAGCATTGAAATCAGGTTAAAACTTTGTAGATCTACAAAGCAAATAAAATATGAACTATTACACTTTAGTATACATGTGGTATTTTAAAACTAAAAATAACTACAAAATATGCTTTAGATAGTGAAACTACTTTTGAAAGGGCGGTTATGCAAATAGAAGCAGTCTTATTTTATGTCAACACAAAAATAATATGTTCTATTCATACAATGTACGATAATAGTCTTTTAACAGTTATATTGATGTGTAGAACATTATATAACTGAAATGAGATGTTCTAAGGGGTGATCTTGCTTTCATTGGTAGGTATTGTAACATATTGTACCATGAGGTTAGAGAAATAGTAAGTACAAGGTTTTACGTAAACTGCGGTCAGTTATGGCACTTTATTTCTAGTAATAAACTTGCTCTATTTTCAGGAATGAGTTGGAGAGACAGTTTCTGGAAATGTTACAGTTTAACATAAACGTGCCATCTGGCGTGTATGCCAAGTATTACTTTGACCTGAGAGCTCTAGCTGGTGATAATGACCTCAGTTTTCCCCTCGAACCTCTAGATAAAGAAAGGGCATTGAAATTGGAGGTGGGTGTTATACCTTAGTAAGAATATCAGATAAAGCATTGTTTATCAGCTAATAAACAATGGTTTTTTATGTGAATTAACCACAAAGGTCCTGAAGCCGTAGCAGTTTGTAAATGAGCTTCAGTTTGACAAGCTGTCGGATATTAAAACACTATTCATATCAATTGTATTGAAGTATGGTGTGTTTCCCCTCTGGGGTGGTGGGGGGGGGGGGGCAACTTAGGTCATCAATACAAAAATGCAAACCATTGTTGGGTTTCATTGTCTGAGAATCAAGGTGACCTCATTTCCAGTGGTAATCAGTACTGACCAACAGCTTGAAAAGAAAGAGATACAAAATCTGTTCTTGCCCCTGTGGTGTAATGATTATTGGGTACAGGTAAGCAAGTGCTGGTAGCACAGACCATGTTCACATTATGAAGATATACCCATTCCGATATAGGCAAGATCTGATTTGCCAAGTGTGGTCTGAATCTATACATGAAGCACAACGCAATGGTTGGTTTTTTGTACTGTCTGTCTTTATCTTGTTTTGCAATAATGACAGTCTTGTGCACATAATAATACAACCCACTCCTTTCATTTGGAATGATTCCCTCTGTATTATTTTGTCACGTGTTCCATCTTTATATAGAGGCAGGGTCCCCCCTGGCTGATTCATTACTTAAATTCTTGAAAAATAGTGTCATTTTCAAGCATTTTTGTTGCCAAAACAGAAAACCTATTGCCAGATTTGTGTTTTTATCACATTTGGCAACACTGGTGATGGCAGAGGGAACCCTGTAGAGGCATTTAGGGGATTATAGATTGTAATTGTTGCAATTTTATCGAGCAAGAGTTTAAAGGTATAATATATGTTTTGCAGGCAATGTCTACAACATGGGAGGACAACTTCAAGATGCTATCTAAGCCAAAACTTGCAAGATCAAACAGTTTAGATGGTGTCAATCACAGTCACAGATCTAGTATAGCCATATTGTCATGACGACAGTGTCACATGACTAGGTCATGTGATCAAACATGGCTGACTTTGCTTGGAATTGGATCTATACATTTATTCTGCTGTTTCCTAGAGATATATAAAACATATAATGTAGATACCAGCTGCTTTTTGTATCCAGTTACACATAAATAGAATTGGAGCTTATCTGTAAATTCCAGGCTGTAAATAAAAGCTGGAATTTCAAGAGTCAAGGTCAGTCAGGAAAGGGTCACATGGTCTCAGTCACCTCATAGTTAAGGGACTAAATTTCAGTTGGCATTTAATGTATTTATTAAACAGGTTATGTGCAAGTTATCATGTATGTAGTGTTTAATCATCTAGACAAATAATCATAAAAGATCTACTCCCACTTTTCTTCAAAACACATCAATTTTTTTAAGTCTTTTTTTTCTTTTGCTGAAAATTGTTACACAGACAACTTGTTTCACAGAATAGATCTGTATCCAGTTTGCCCTCAGAGTTGTTGCCCTTTAAAATGGCTGTACTGCATTATGGGAAAGATGCTTTAAACATGTACAAAAAACTTTAGACTTTTTATACCCACTATTAACTTCTTCTTCATTTCCTATTCCTACATTTTGATAATTTGGAGAACATTCAAAGATTCACTTGTTATTAGCTCACCTGGCTACGCCAGGGTGAGCTTTTCTGATCGATGATTGTCCGTCGTCCGTCAACATTTTGATTCAAATGACATCTCCTCTGAAACCTCTAGGTCAATGTTGATAAAACTATGCAGGAATGTTCCTTGCATGAAGCTCTACCAAAATTGTTCAAAGAATTCCATTCCATGCAGAACTCTGGTTGCTATGGCAACAAATAGGAAAAACTTTAAAAATCTTCTTCTCTGAAACCACAAGGCCTAGAGCTTAGATATTTCGCATGTAGCATTGTCTAGTGGACCTCTACCAAGACTGTTCAAATTATGACCCCCGGGTCAAAATTGACCCCCGCAGGTGGGCCCTTAGTTTTTGCATAGGCATATATAGGGAAAACTTAAAAAATCTTCTTCTCTGAAACCACAAGGCCTAGAGCTTAGATATTTGGCATGTAGCATTGTCTAGTAGACTAAGATTGTTCAAATTATGACCCCCGGGTCAAAATTGACTCCCGCAGGGGTGGTCACTTAGTTTTGCATAGACTTATATAGGATAAACTTTAAAAATCTTCTTCTCTGAAACCACAAGGCCTAGAGCTTAGATATTTGGCAGGTAGCATTGGCTAGTGAACCTCTACCAAGATTGTTCAAATTATGACCCTTGGATCAAAATTGACCCCGCACAGGGGGTCACTTAGTTTTACATAGGCTTATATTGTAAAAACTTTAAAGTCCTCTTCTTTGAAACCACAAGGCCTAGAGCTTAGATATTTGGCATGTAGCATTGGCTAGTGGACCTCTACCAAGATTGTTCAAATTATGACCCCCGGGTCAAAATTGACCCCACACAGGGGGTCACTTAGTTTTACATAGGCTTATATAGGGAAAACTTAAAAATCTTTTTCTCTGAAACCACAAGGCCTAGAGCTTAGATAATTGGCATGTAGCATTGCCTAGTAGACCTCTTCAAAGTTTGTTCAAATTATGCCCCTGGGGTCAAAATTGACCTTGCCCGGGGGGGATCATTTGTTTTACAAAGGCGTATATATAGGAAAACTTATTTGGTATATAACATTATCTAGTGATCTTCCACCAGGCAAGTGGACTTGTACCAAGGTGAGTGATATAGGGCCATCTTGGCCCTCTTGTTTTTTATCTCACCTAGGATTGATTCCATTGTCAATCTTATATTCTACTTTGTGCTTCAAATGGTATCTTCTAAACTTTTAATGAAACATGACTAGAATGTCCTTCAGGCAGATGGTCTTACTTCAGAGTTGTTCAAAGAATGCAGTTCTGCTAAGAGCTCTTGATACTGTTACAACAGAATGGAAAACTTTGAAAGAATGTACCATTTGGAATTGTGTACCAAGAATGTTTGAAAGATGTTGGTATCTCCAGAATACCTGCCTGCTGGGGGTCTTTTCTAATGTCTTAAACTTAATGGTAAACTTTAAAACATTTTTCCCCTCAAAACATGTCCAATTTACAGCAAATTTTATAGAAATTGTTCTGATATGACAGTCTGTATCTAGATAACTGATGAGATATTGTTCATAGGAGACTTTAGTTAGTTACAAGTAACCTCCCTTGATGAGTGAAGTCCAAGATAATGAATTTGCTAGTGAGTCATATCAGTTGGGTACCTCTGATTTTTTCGTTGTTTCTTGTAGAGGTACAATGTATAACAGTTATCTTATTTCTGTGTAATGCAAATGAAAGGACTTACTTACTTTCAGATGGTGAATCTATAAATACTTAAGTTTCCAATTTCTATTTTCACTTTAAACATTTTTAGATATCCTGTTTACACAAATCACACAAGTAAAAAAAATGATTTTCAGAATTTATCACTTAGTGAAGCAGAGATTAATACAGAAAACAGTGTTTTTGTATACTGAGCATTTTGTAAATATTTCATTCTTGTACAGATTATCAGCTGTGACTAAGTCACACAGTCTAAATCTACTATATTCAGAGTTTAGATACATGTATTTAGACACTCTGGACTGTTATGGAACTTTTCTATTTAATTCATTTTAAATTCTGTCTCACTTTTTTTGCCCATACATTTGTTGATTCTTCAGTCAAACATAGTTTGATAAAAGTTCTGTGTCACATTTTCTCTGGAGGTCATAACAGAAGGAATGTCACACTATGAATGTCACTTAAACTATTATTTGTGACAGCATTTTTCAAACATACGTGGTAATGCATTTTGTGTTGTGACATCAAAAGACATTTTAAAAAATCATTATGCATGTGAACTAGAGCCACTAGAGTGAGTGTTAGAAAGGTAGACTTTACGCATATGTTTTACCAATACTTAAAAACACCTCATTGTTCCCATTACAAGGCCAGTATAATCAGATTATTGGTGTAAAAACTTTAAAGAAAATTGTTTTTTCGTAAATGTAAACTTAAATGCTTCTGATTGTACTGTTAAAAAATGCCACAAGCAAATGTTCTTGTCTCCCGTGAGTGAAGGAAAAACCTTTGTTAAATGAATCTCATTTTTTTTTTTTTTTTTTGGTTTCTGATTTTTGTATGATATTACTGGTAAATCATTGTGAGTTTGTTACTGATTTAATGACCTTCGTAGGTGATTTATGTCTTAGTTTTGTTGTATTTGCTTTGTTTACTTGCTTGTAAAAGTTCCATCACTAAATGGCTTGCCTGAATCTGTATTACTGGTCAACCTTAGTTATGCAACCACTTGGGCCTACCTTACAACTGGTACATTATTTTCTCAAAATATTATAAATAGACTAAATGCTCGTAAGATGATAAATAACAGCGTTTTTAAAAAGAACATATATAGAGAAATGTCTCCTCTCTTTACAAAATGCCTAAACAGCAATCTTTTATAAGAAATCGTTATCTACCAAAAAGTTAGAATCAGCTATAAAGTAAAGGTTTAACAGCACTGCAACATGGCTTATTTCCCTAATATTTCCAATCGTAACATATTTTGTGGTGTTAATTGATGGGGATGATTCTTTCCATTTAACGTATTACATGTAGTTATAGTTTTTCAAAAGTAAACTGGTTTTAGGGTGTGTCTTTTTAAATAGCAAATACTGTATATGAATTGGTCAGTTTTTATGAGAAATACATCAATATTTAATAACCACTTTCTTTAAGTGGTCAGTTCTGATTTATCCTAGTCCTCCTTCTTGATAAAGTAGTTAGGAGTGGCGGACTTGAAATCACTGTAACCTGTCAATGATTGAGGCTTACTGGTTCTAGCACTGGCCTTTCTAGGGGAAAGATGGTTAGGTAAACTTCCTGTCTATACTAATGACTGAAACACAGTTGCAATGGGCATTAAACTTATAAAACTATCCTGTAACTGCCTGCTTTGGCAAAGTACCTTGTAAATCCAGGAGTCAAATTCATAAAGCATTATAGCCATATACAGTCAAACATTTAGTTTAAGTTTCTTTTTTGGATTAAGATTTTTGTTTAAGACTGTTTTCTTCCCTGAGTAGTAGCCACTTGTGCTCAGTGAGTGGATGGGTCTGTTATACAGGGCGGGTCTTCAGTTTGGCGTCTTGTAAGCAAGTAAATAAAGTAAATAACTTATAATTATTGTATTGATACTGGTGCTTTTAGTTGAATATTGTCTGTGATTTCATTTGTTTTAATTGTGTATTGTCCTAGGTTCATTCGTTATCATTCTTTCTACAAGTCTCTTGTATAACTGGTTACAAGTTATTATCGTTTACAGCCCAGTGCTTATCAGTTTCCTTAGAGGATTGAGTTACGGACCTTTATTATAGTTATGGTAAGATAAATTATATAGCGCCATAACAATTTGAGAAAATGTGTTGAAAAAGTTGTTGAGCTTGGTTTTACCACACGGCAACACTGTGTTAACTATGTTTGTATTGAAATTTTTAACGCTTAATGATTTGTTAGCGTATAATTTCAAAAATACAGCAACACTTTACAGGAATTTATACTGACACTTTTTTATTCCATGATTTGTAATTTCCCCCAAATCTGAGAGCAACCAGCTTTAAAATCCAAAAGTTATTGAATTTGTTGGAGGTAGCAATTTGTACATCATTTCTACACATTAACAGCCGGATTGAAAGAGTGAACATTTGTGAGCTGTTTCTTCCCGTCTAAACATTTTTATTAAAGGCCAAACAAAAAAATGTATTTGTTTCAGGTACCTTATCAATCAAGTTAGGGTTGGTCAGCATTTTTTGTCACAGGGTTTTCACTAAAAACACTAGAAAATAGGGCGTTTTTATCATTTTCTTATATAAAAAAATTGTGAGGTCAACAGTAAAATGTTACAGTCAGTTGGGATACCCAGAACACACATGTTTTTTGCCTAAAGATGATTATTTTGTGCAGTGAACTTTTTTCAGGCCTTTTAAATCATTAAACTGTTTCTTTCTGGTGGAAAAAAAGGCACTGTTGTATCTATGAAGAGGAGTGGTCTTGTCTCTTGTGTGTCTGGAACCTTTGGCCTAATTTCAGTTGGCTACAAAAGTTAATGAATGTCTCTGTGCATTTCTCAATTTCTCTGTTATGAAATTACTTAGGTCACTAGTCAAGTTTTTAAAATACTTAAACATTGTACACGTGAATTGAATTTAGGAAGTCAGTCTGTCTTTTTTACCTTTTATTGACAAGTTAAGGTTCTAATGTTGTATTGAAGAAAAAGGGTACCAAAAATGTCTTGCCTTTCATAAGAGAGAGTACAAAACAGTATTTTAATGCACTAACATTGTTAAACTGATTCTGATTATGTCACTTAAATTTGCCACTGTTAAATAAGATATTATAAAGTTGCAAAGTTGAATGGTCTGTTATTATCGCATATATATAAGTGATATGTTGTCACCATTAAAAATATTTGCAACCGTCAAAAAACGTATAATTATACATTCCCAATATCAAAATTACAGAACAGTTTGATAGATTGCTTGTGAGATCATGTTTAAATTGTGAGATCAATTGTTTTAAACAAAAATTCAATCAACAATATTGAAAGTGCAGCACACTTGGTTTTAGGATTTTCTGTATTAGTGGTAATTGAAGATAAGAGGGGGCCACAGTGAAAATGATAAATGATATTTCATGTGGAGTAACGTAACCAGGACAACACACCTGCGGACCAAAAGTAGTTTTGAAGTTTTTACTTACTGACAAGAAGTCTGTAGTAAACCTGAGTATTTATTTATGGAAACTTGATCCACCCTGTCTCAAGATAATTTCAAATGATCATGAGACAGGGAATCAGATTGTATTATAGGTGTCCTTGAGCTTTATAAGTGCCAAATAGTAGAATCGTATTATATTAAGCAATATGTAGGATGTATGAAACGGTTGTGTGTGTGTTTGTTGCCATGGTTTCAGGAAAGTGTGAAAGTTTGCAAAGGGTGTGCTGGTCCTTGCTTTTGAATAATTTATTACAGATAATTGATACAAATAATAGAAGATTTCTAAAATCAGGTTCACTTGTTGTTGAAGTAAAATTTGATCATATAAAAGAATTTGCATCTTATGGTTATGTAAGCTACAGAATTCCTGAAACCTACGCTAATTTTGTGATAGTATACAGTATGAGATATGTAAAATTTTCAAATGTTTCTATGAACAAATTATTAGTCCATGCAGTCTGATCATGATCTGCAGGTTTTCAGTGACCACCCCTGTCAACAGGTAATCCACCCCTGTGAACAGGTAATGGTACTGTCAAGCAGGATAAGGGTTAATATAAATTCCAGCTGAAGGCTGCAGCTGTAAATAAATCAATATAATTGTGATGTCACAATCACTGTGATGTCATCATTAATTACCATAATAGATATTGACACACCACATCCACCATATCCTGCTGCATCTGTGAATTCTAGTTAAAAACTGGATGGTATAGTCATTATGCATTTTGTATTTGTACAAACATGGAAGCTGGTTTCTTCCAGAATGAAAACCTGAGCTGTATGTGTCTAGGAGATACAGTGAGTCTATTACAGAGACATTACGCTTTAGATTAGCTTTTATTTATAATCAGCACACATTTTGATACCACTGCATTTATAAACTATTTGTGTATAGTGACAATTCAATTTATGAACTATGTATATACTGTTGCCAATACACATAAAGATTTCTGCACTTCCGTCACAAAAGATGTATCAAATACTGTACATGTTTATTGGGCAATTCGTTGCATCACTAGTTTTACTTTTCATGACACTGATAAAGAAAGACTCTGCAAGTATTAATTTATCAATAGATTTTGTTAGAACTTTATGCAATCCTGTAAAATGTAAAAAATAAATGTAACACAATCAGGAAGTTGTCTTTGTGTTGCCTGTCTTTGAGATGACACCTGCAAGTCACATCTTTAAGGTGACACTAGGTGATCTCTTCTCAAAGGTGACATATGGGGATCACTTCTTTGAGATGTCTATGAGGTGTCACCTGGGAATCACAACATTGTTGCCTGCCCTTGAGGTGACACTTTAGGATCACAGATAATTAATTAAAAGAAAGTGCATTGCAAATTGCGCATGAAGAGTTGTCCTGTTTTCAGTAAACATCTCCTTGTTTAGGATTAAACTCAGTATTGCAACTCTGTTTGAATGTGTTCAGAACTACTTATTTGTAGAGTTTATGCCTTCTCAATCATGTCCTTCAGCATGCGACACATATTCTGTAAGAGACTGAAGTACTACAAGATACAATTGATGTATTCTATGAAAAAATATTGAAAAATAAATTTTGATGCATGTTTAAGTATTGATTTATATACTTGAAATTATTCCTTTTAATTAAATATAACGTGCTTTCAAGAAATAAGACAAGCTTGCATTTTTTGCTGTACAAATTTTGTAGGAAATGTAAACAGTCATGTATACTGTACTGTAAACCAATTAATTTTTCCTGCCAATTAATGTTCACATTTTACAAGTGTCAGACTGATAACAGCAAGAATGTTTTAATTTTTGAATTTTAAAAAAAAACTTACTATTTATTTATATATTCTAAAATTAATGGAAAACTGACTTGAGGGATTATATCAAAAAGTAAATTGCATGAGAAAATCAATTGGTTTACAATATATTACTTCTTAATCAAGGCATCCCGTCTTTTCATCCACAGTCATTCTGCATGTTTTTTTGAATAGTATGTATGTTAGTGAACTTTTTGTAAACATTTAATGTGATATTTCTTGTATATGTACAAATAAATGTAGAATATGAAATGACTTGTTTTGAACTCGCATCCTACTGGTATGGTTTGGTTATTCCCTCCGGAGTAGAGGGAGTCTACAGATCAGCTGTCTTTTTCTGGAGTAAAGAAAACTTAAGTTTCAGAGAATAGTATAGAGATTTTGGTCAAATGTGGTTGAAATGTTTTCCAAGAATAGATCTGGAAAAAATAAATCAACCAGCTTGAAACTTTTTGGGTTAAAAATAGTTTTCTATATGAACATCAAATTCGTGTTTCAGTGGTAATTACTCCACAGACTCGTGTCTCATTCACCTCGCTGATCTCATAAGAAATCAGACTGCATAGGTATTTTACATGTCTGATCACGCTCGACTTTTATAAGGCATTTGACACTGTTGATCGTGTGATTCTGTGCTATAGGAGTTGAGTCTTTGGATTGGTTCCACTTGTATCTTACAGACCGGGCTCAATCTGTACATGTAAATAATGTAGAGTAAGATTTTGACATTATTGTCTGTTGCATTCCAAAGGGTTGTATACTGGGTCCTTTATTTTTAGCTCACCTGGCACTTTGTGGCAGGGTGGGCTTAATTCTGGAAAACCTTGGACACATGGCCTAGAAAGTTTTAGTATAAACATGGTCTGGTGGCCTAAACCATGTTTTCTCTCATCAGGCCCCTGGGCTCAATGTTGAACCCACCTAGGGCTCGTTTACCAATAGTGATACAAAGGAAATCCTTTAAAACTCTGCCAATACCACAAGGTAAAGATCTTAGAATTTATTTTGTATACAGTGCTATTGGACCACTTCAAAGTTTCTTCAAACTTCATTGGAAAACCTTGAGGGCCAAATAGGCCTAGGCCAGGATATCTTTGTTAAAAGGATGGACTGGTAAAACTCTACCTTGTTAGGGTATTGTATCAAATTTGGCCCTGGGGTCAAAATTGATAGACCCACTTGGAGGAGGGGCATGTTGTCTTAATATAGACCAATAGTCCTAGAACAACCTTTAATGACTTACCAAGCAACCACTAACTTCCTTAGCAACCTTTGTACTTCCCCTTGTGAACCAGCAACTTCCTTTTGGAACAACTTCAGTTTCTTAGCAAATAGTGCCTGCGCCTCAACCATCGACTTCCTTAACAGTCACTGACTCCCTTTAGCAACAATTGATTTCCTTATGTAAGTGCACTGATACTCGGGTGAGCGATATAGGGCCCTCTTGTTATAATTTGTTAATGACATGAACACAAGCATAAGTGCACTATGTTAACTGATTCTCTATGCCTATGCAATTTTCTTCTCACAGAGTCGATCAGATAATATTAATTCATGAGCTAGAAAGTTGAAGTAAGTAGTCTCTCGCTCCGATGCCGATCTTAATGTGAATGCAGCTATAAGATTCTGCTTAGAGCTTTTTTTGGCGGGGGTGGGGGGAAGAGTTGGGGCCGTGGGGAGAGGGGCGGTTTAAATGTGTATTTTTTAGATCTAACAAATTTTAACAAAACTAAATATCAAAAACGTTGATTCAAGTTTTTTTCGTATGCCATGAGAATCCCTGAGAATAGCAGAAATAGGATATGGTAGACCTAGCATGCCTATATAGCATAAAAACGAGTTCATTTAAAAGGTCAGCTGATCCAAAACCTACCTTAACATTATATTATTAGTCAATGAGGACCGGTAAACTAAAATCTTCCCCTAAAGTTCGTTTTTGACAGATTATGTTGTACTTAACTATGCAACTTAAAAGTAGGAGATGTTGTGAGAAAGAAATCGCGGTAAAGTGACGTGATTTTGTATAACTACGCAAGGAGATAGAGGAACAAAATAGTGCACATATTAGTGAATAAGATGAACTTCAAAATGATTGAATATAATGTGGGAACATGTTAGAAAATACTACTGGAGAAGCTATGTATTTTTAGTGCAAGATATAAAATAAAATTGTTCGTCGAAATAGGTCCATGTTCGGATGGCATATTTTGGAGTTTCGAATGTGTTTAGGGTAGGCATAAGGAAATAAAATATATAACACCTTCATTAAAATGGTGTCATTTATAATATATACTTTTCGTTTTGTTAAAATGAAATGAGTCATTTCTGTTGTAGAAACTTTAATTCGAATGCATGTGTTTTCCTTCAATGAGATTTAAATACCGTTAATAGTTTTACTCGTCGTAGTTACTTCCCCTTGGCCGCAGTCAATGGAATCACATATACGTAACAGTAAGCAAGAAAAGACCAACAACATACTTTATAAATTACTAACAGGCGCTTAGCTGCCGTTACTCACAATACGCACGTGCATACACATCGCCAGCAAAGATCGAAAACTTAAATGTCCCGAAAATGCAATAAATGTCAGTAACATTATCTCCAAAGTTAATTCAAGACTCAATTTTTTGTACAGACAAAGTAAATGTCTTTCCTTTAAAAGCAGAAAATTCTTATGCTCTGCATTAATACAGTGTCACTTTGATTATTCCTGATCTTCGTGGTATAAAAGTCTAAACAAAAGCCTGAAAAAGAAACTGCAAGTAGCTCAAAATAAAGTGGTTAGATTTATTAAAGATTATCATCCTAGGACCAGTTTAACTCATTCAGATTTTTCAGAAGTGAACATGTTAAATATTGAAAACAGAGTAAAGCAGCTAAGGCTAAATCACATGCATAAGATTTTTTTACAATAACTGTCCAGAATATATGAAACAAACCTTTGTTCGTCTGTCTGACATACATAATCATGACACTAGATCAAATAAGTATAACCTTTTAATTCCGCATTGTAATACAGTGTGTACTGGTACTTTCTTATATAATGGCATTAAAGACTGGAATAGTTTACCAGAAAATATCAAGTCTATAAAAATATATCTTTGTATAAAACATCAGTTAAAAGCCATATTGTAACAAACTGGAAAGCACAATCTGAAAATTGTTTTTTTATAATAGAAGACTTAAACATATTGTGTTCTTCTTGAAATTGTCGCAATCCGGATATTTCTCAGATCTATCAAAACAGACTAAAATGATTAAAGAATGCCAAATTTCCTCATTCTCTTTGTTTGGGCGAGCTCTTGAGGACTGTGCAAAAAAATTGCAAAAATGTCTTTGCAAAGGCGCGTAATCGTTTTTGCGCCTAGTTTTCACACCTTTCGCCTCGGGCAGTCAAGTCGCACCTCATTCTCTTTGTTTGGGCGAGCTCTTGAGGACTGTGCAAAACATTTGCAAAAATGTCTTTGCAAAGGCGCGTACTTTCGCAGTCTTTCGCCTCGGGCAGTCAAGTCGCACCTCATTCTCTTTGTTTGGGCGAGCTCTTGAGGACTGTGCAAAACAATTTGCAAAAATGTCTTTGCAAAGGCGCGTAATCGTTTTTCGCGCCTAGTTTTCACACCTTTCGCCTCGGGCAGTCAAGTCGCACCTCATTCTCTTTGTTTGGGCGAGCTCTTGAGGACTGTGCAAAACAATTTGCAAAAACGTCTTTCTCTCTGGACATGATTGACACTTGGATGACATGTTGGTTGAAATCCGTGTTAAAGTGTCCGTCGTCCGTCATATGTCATGTTCTTGCGTTCGATAACTTTTTCATTCAAACGACATCTGTTCTGAAGCCATTGAGCCAATGATAATGAAACTTCGTAGGGATGTTCCTTGCATAATACCCCTCATAGTCATTCAATGAATTTTACCCTATGTATAAATATGGTTTCAATGGTAATGGAAATGATGAACTTTAAAAATCGTCTGCTCAGGAATGAGCCGAGATATTTGTCATGTGACATTATCGAATGGACCCCTACCAAGATGTCACTTGTTGTCATATAGGCTTATATAGGAAAACTTAAACATCTCTGAAACAACAAGGCATAGAGCTTAGATATTTAGCACGTCGCATAACCAAGTAAACCTCTTTCACGATTGTTCATATTATGACCCTGCCCTGGGGGTAACCTGTATTTACCTTGGCTTAAATAGGAAAAAAACTTTTAAAATCTTTTTTTATTGAATCTGAAAGGCCTAGAGCTTAGCTATTTAACGTGTTGATAACCTAGTCCACTTCTACTCAGACTTTAAAAAAAAATATGACCCGGGTCAAAATTGACCCCGTCCGGAGGCAACTTGTTGTTTTAATAGGTTTATATGATAAAACCTTAGAATATCTTTATCTCTGTAACCACAAGGCCCAGAGCTTAGATATTTATCATATGGCATCACCTAGCGGACCTCGACAAAGTTTGTTAAAATTATGACCCCGGATAAAAGAATTATTCTGCCTGTCGCTTATTTTTATAAAGTCTCATGTAGGAAAAACTTCTACTCTGAAACCGGGAATATTTCTCTTGAATTAATCATTGGACGATTACTCTCTAATAAAATGGGGAGAGAAAAATGAAATGAGAAGATAAAAATCTGGACATATAAAATACAACTGAAATATTTGGTATTTGAAAATACTAATAATTTTTCAGAAACCGGCGAGTTTGTGTAGTCTCACTGGCCGAAAACCTTATAATGTAAGTCTATGGTAAAGTATTTAGTATACCTACACCGTTTTAATTTTCGTCTTGACGAGTTGGTAGCGGAAATTAATAACTGGATCTTTAGGAATATGCTGAATATTTCTATATATTCTCACCTATTTAGCATACTTATATCCTATGTCTACATCTGGCCACTTTTTTTATAATCATGGATCATGTTTATATGTGAATAAATGTTTAAACTCACATGTATGACTGTAACAAATTTGAACACATATTTACCCTACAGGTCAGAAACTCCTATTGTTTTCCCCCTATTGACTAACATTATAAATCTAGTCATAGGGTGACCCTGTATCATCGAGTGTTGACCAATGAAATATATTTTTTCGATCAGCTTAATCTCTTGGACATCAGAAAATGTTGTTTAAGTATGGACATAACCAACAATGTTGTTTAAGTTTTGCATAGGAGACAACCACCTCGCTGAGCATGGTGAGATTTAGGGGTCTAAATCGCAAGTTTGAGGTAAAAGTCTCATTTAATCTCATGACATCGAGAACAAACTGAGTTATGGTTCTTCAACAGCAAAAATAACACTACATGTAGCTCTTATACAATTATTTAATTGTTTCACCAAACCTGGTCTCGATTTCTTTGGGTTAATTTAGCCCATGTTGGAGAGCGTCTCAGTCACCTTAAATCATGGCCATCTAATTGGTAAAATTTGGTCAGGTTACCATCGTCCACTTGTCTATCTTATACCTTAGCTTTGACCTTTTTGCTGTAAAATGTACATGGCGTATCGGTCATTTCAACGTTTTGTATTATGGATCTATTGTCTATAAGCGGAAGACACTTAAAATCCCTTTAGTCGAAATCCCCTTGGTCCAAAGCTAGCATAGTAGTCATAATCCCCTCGATAGATTTTACATTGTATTTTCAATAATTTTAATTCTTTTAAATCATTCGCTTCAGTAAAGTAAAACTAGAGACAAATAAAATTTTTGATAAACGTTTTTCATTCAATTATGCTTTCCCACTTAAAATCCATCGAGGGGGTTATGCCTACTATGCCATTTTTGGACCAAAGGGATGTCGCCAAGGGGATTTTGAAGTACATTCTTATAAGCATTTACTAGCAATCATAAAATGGCAAGTGAATGATTCAATTATGAGATATCGGTGGCCGTGAAGGTCGCAGAACTGGAACACTCAACGGGAGGTTGAAGGTCAAAGATTCAAGCCATGCTGCCGATCTGTTGCGTTGTAAGAAAGTTAACACTGCCTTACGGAAGAAAGGGGTCAATCATTGGTCCTTCTAAGTTCACGATATTTGCGAGGAACTGCTGGTGTCAATTGAGCAATAACGTGTGTAAGAAATGGCTCTTTGCAATCAGAAACTGGAACACACTCCTGTATTCAACTGAAATTTTGAGATCAGTTTTCTGTAGCTTTACTGATAACAACACAATATTTGTTTCTTTCGTTTTTATTATCATACAATAAAGGTCTGATAACTTCACAGTGATAATTTGGACGGGTCAAGGTCAGAGTGGAGATAGATAATCTTTTAAAAAAAAAAAGTTATATTCAATACTGCAGACTGGGAGAGATTTACCATAAAGAAATATAAGCTTGGTATTTACAAAGTTAGGTTCCCGACCTTTTTGTTAAAAACACCAACAGTTGTTACGTCACTCTGAAATTATCAGACCATTACATGTTTTCACTGAGGACATGATTTATAAATACTATTTTATCTATCTAATATTATATCACATTTCAAAACCATGAAAGCTGTTAAAGTACTTAATATTTCAACTTTAACAA
Organism: Saxidomus purpurata; assembly: GCA_022818135.1. Classification (NCBI taxonomy): domain Eukaryota; kingdom Metazoa; phylum Mollusca; class Bivalvia; order Venerida; family Veneridae; genus Saxidomus; species Saxidomus purpurata. The sequence goes on along the minus strand of JAFMSR010000009.1, from coordinate 42,856,785 downwards.
AGTTGTTGTTAAAAACAAACATATAAAAGTGTCAAGGCAGGGGTAAAAATATATAAAATGGATGTCGCCAATGAAAACTGATTTAGTCTTCAAGTATAATCAATTTCCATTTACAGATTATAACTTTACATTTTCAACTAAAACCGTATTAGCCATGCCATCCATCATTTTTCATTTGACATCAAACAAGCACTGGACTTAAAAATACAACCTTCATATAACTCACGGAAACGGAGCAGTCCTACATTTCAAATACCCAGTTTGTTGTAGAATTGAATTTGTATGTTTGCGTGTATGTGTAATTATTAAACATCCTGTACGTGCTTGTTTAACATTTCACTATTATAAAATGGCACATGAAGAGGTAAAACATCAATATAAAATATCATATGCATAATATACTCAACAATATTATGATTCTTTGAAGCAATGGTTATTGTTTGAATCAATGATTTGTTTACAATTACCCTGTTACAAGTGGTACCCTGCTACCACTATATCTTCTAATGACATAATATACAATGGCGGGAACTGAAATTGTAAGCAGTACGCTGACAGGAAATGACATCAAACCACAAAATGATAGGTTATGATGAATTCAGCATAATGTGACAGGAAATGACATCATAAGCAGCAAAATGACAGGAAATAACAAAGTAAGCAAATCGTGACAGGAAATGACATCATAATTAATCAAGACAGTCGGCACATATTGACAGAAGATGATATCAGCATTAGAAGACATTAGCAGTTAGTTACACTTAGTAACACAACAAGCAATAGTTAGTGTAATAATATTGTATGGAGACAGGAACTGACATCATTCACAGTAAACTGATATAAAATGGCCATTATCAGCAATATATACCAGTACATCAAAGACTGCAAACACTGGCTGTCACTTGCCACAAGTACTTCATGATTTGATTTTGAATCATACTTGCAACAAAAAAAACCCCACTTTTTTGTGACGCAGCTAAATGGTCATTTTATCATGTCATTGTTTCTTTTGCTTTAAAATCTTAAGAAATTTGTTATCAATCTTAAGTACTATATATCACATGAAGTTTTAAATATTTGCTTGCAAGTAAACTCTAAAATAGTGAAGATTTGCCCTCAAGATCGAAGTAAATAATGCCCACTTTTCTTACGAAAAGTTGCTCATTTCTTGTTAGAACAATTTTCTTTGAGATTTCTATCTACAGTATGAGCCTCTACATGAAATTTGTACTCATGTGATTTTCTAACACCATGTATGTACATTCTATACAAGAAAGAAAATGAAATTATATGTGCACGAATGTAGTTGTGTCAAAAATATTTCTCCAAATTGGTTTTATCTAATAAATAATGTAATGCATATAACGGAAAATGAATAAAACTATTAACATAGTTAAAACATTTGTCTTTATAAAGATATTTGACAGATCTGAAATACTTTCTTTTCACAATTACAAGAGATATCAATGTTATTCAAAATGTTTAGCAAACCAGAAAAAATGGGTTTATTTAACAGCTTTCTATGTCAGAATAAAACTAGCACTTTTCCCATAGTAGGAAACTTTATACAAAGTCTGTAATGTATATGTTTACAAATAAATAACTGTAATAAATAATTTAATGAAAATCACTAACTTGGGATTGTAACAAAAATATACAGACAAATTCTTGCTCTACAATTTTTCGAAAATGTTCCTGCAGAATTTACAAAATACCTCTGAACATATACAAGAGGTTATCTCAATTAAACAGCCACCTGTTAATCTGCTACTCACTTGAAGTATTTTTTTCTCAAAATATTTACTTCGTATAGCTTCAAAGCAAAATAGTAACCCAACAATACACAATTTTCACAGAAATTGGCCTAGTAATCAGTAACGTACCTATAAACTGTTACATATTGTCATCATAGCACCTAAAGTTTTGTCTGGAATATGTAAATGTATATCAATAGTGGACAATGAAGGAGATTACCCGATATAAATTGCATTAAAGGTAGGTCATTTTTGTATTTGGCCTTGGAAGTTTCTTTTCTTTATTGCTAGTTCCTTCATCTGACGAATAACTGTCACATAAACTGTCACTTAGAGAAATATCTTCATCATTAGATTCATCAGCAGAAGTCGACGAAAATTTACGTGTTTTTACGAAACCCTGATTATGTATCCCCACTTTTGGGTCCTTTCTGGTCCGTTGGCGTAATTTCCTTCTCTGTCTTTTCACTGGAGAGGTTCTAGATTCACTAGATGTTGTTGATTGGTTCATTTGATTTTTATATCCACCGTTTACAAATTGTCTCTCCCCTCTTCTTAAGTGTTGATCATGTGGCATTTTTTGTTGTTCATTTGACTGGTCAGAAGTTTGCGAAGACGACATATCATTGAGGAAGTCAAAGGCAGCCATTGCCTGGATTTCAGGGTCATCGTATCGTGCAAACTGATTATTGCTGAAGTCCAGTGGTGGTCTTGTATTCTGGTGTGCTCTATTCACACCATTTTGACCTGCAGAAAAAATTTAAGCGTAAAATTAGCTTTGTATACATCTGACATATTAAATTCAAATGTTACAAAATCAACAGCTACCAAATATGAAACGCAAAATGCTTGAAGCCATATAAGTTATTTCAAATAGTACATGTATTTGAAAGACCGTGAGCCTTATGAACATTCGATCATATTCTATTCCTTTATTATTCTTGGAATTGTCTGTAGGAACTTCTGACATATTGAATTTAGTTCCTTGAATAAGACGACTAAGTCTGTCTAGATCTTAAGGTTACATTTATGATAAAAAACATATCAATACGGAAAATGCCACATGTGCACTATCTTTATATAAAAAAGAAATGAAAGTCACCTTTACTACCAAGTAGTCTGTGACACATGACATTATCGACTCCAATATTGTCGTCAAGGCTGTCCTGGCTTCCCCCATACAGCATCATCTTTTCAAACATGTCCGTCTGCCTCTACACAGAAAATAAATATACAGTGGTTACATGAATAAGTTATCTATGAACAGAAACGTACAAATTTATTTCACCTTAAAAGATACCAGATTTTCATAACAAATAAATCTCAAAATAAATACATCTGCATCTACAAGGAAACTATGTAATGTTAAAATCTCGAAAGATTAATGTCTGTTTATTTCAACCTTTATCTGAAATACCTTTAAATTTCATTCAATGCAATGTATTTTTGCAAAGGAGATTGCTTTAACATAACAAAGAGCAAAATACTGGCGTAAGAAGCGAATGTCTTCGTCCTTGAGGAAGCAGAGGGTTTACTCCTTGGAAAAGAAGTAGAGAGGCAGAGGGTTTGGACCGATGTGTGAAGTATTTATACCTTCGAGGTAGAGGGTACACATCCTAAATGTAATGTCAGTTCCTAATTCAAAGGTCACATATGTATATCTTTACAGTTTTCGAGCTGGCAGTAATTTTCAAATCACCTTTCTCTGAGACTAACAATCAGACACACAGGCAGAAGTTATTGAGAATAGAAACAAAACGACTTTCATAAAACTGATAAATGACAAACAAGATTGATAAAGAAATAAAGGGTCAAAAGTCTTGGTGTTATGATTGCGAATAACAAAACAGTTGCTATTTCACGGTGCCTGTTTTAACAAAATCTTATTTTACCGATGATCTCAAACACTGGCAGCAATATTTAGAATTTAGTGTTTCTCATTCCTGTCTTAGTCAACAAGAAAGTTTTGCTACATAAGTGGGGTTGAATAGACTGCATGGTATATTAATAATATGCTTTTTTGATTTCGTTACTCTCTAAATTCCTTTGAAGTTGCTCGTATCTTTTCAGAGACTAGTATTTATGCCATTAAACTGGAATGGATTATTTCACCACAACCAAACAAGGTTTTGACACGTCAAACACATCTTACTGTCTGACAGAAATACCAAATATACCTCAGTCCTAGTCGTTTAAATTAAATATCCTGCCATCTTGGTTGCTTGAATCAAGTATGTTACCAACCTTGTCGTTTAAAGTAAGCATATCACCTTCATAGTGGTTTAAATCCATTATATCTACATAATGCTGGTTTGAATTAAGTGTACAACAACAATGGTGCTTTGAATATTATGGGATATTACACCTAGACAAGCTCAATTAGACAGCGTTTTAGGAAGGATCTAACCAACCCCGCCACCGACAGTTAAGCCACCAAAATGCTGTTCCCAAATCTATGAAAATGTGACCATTCAAAGTTAAAACCCATTATTTGATGAATCAATAATTTCCAGTTGCCCAGTATTTTATGTGACTTACACATACCTTGCTATCAGGCCTTTCGGTATCATCTGTGTCTTTTTCTGGAGTCATTCTCAAATCTTCCTTCAGTAATGGCCTTGACCTCAGTACTTCACTCATCTTTGACTCTAGCTTCATTAGCTGGGGCATTGTTACATCCATACATGTTGTGGAACTGTTATCAACCGTGTGTCTTCCTTTCCTACGCTCCTCCTCTAAGTGCAGACGACGCGAAATAAAATGTTGACTGTCAAAATTTCCTTCTTCGTCTATTGATTCAGCAATGATTGAATTTTGCATAGGATTTCTTTTATGGTTGACAGTGTTTTTATCGAAACCTAGATGTATATCTATATCGGGCTCTTCCAGTAAAGCTTCTTCTCCGCCAATTTCTTCTATCTGCTCTACAGTTTCAGAATACTCATTTATCCAATCACATGATGCACCAGTTTTTGAAAAAGGAGAACTGCCAAGGATAATTTCTCCCCCATACGGAGACAGAAAGAATTCGTCCTCAACCCACTGGTATCCATCAATATCTTTATTTCCGATTGCACTAGGTAAACCAATATCACCTTCATTTGATTCCGAACCACTGTCCGAATTCTCGCTATTCAGACTAGATAAACTTCTATGAAGTTGATTAACAGTTTTTGAAAGACTTTCAATCTGTCGGGAAATACTGTCAAATTCATTCAAATTCCTCTCTTCCTCGCACTTCTTACAGCATTTATCTCCCTTTTGGCATGTATGAGATTTACTATTCTTCTGAATTATTTTGGAACGATTTCCAGCACTTTCACTATTTGGATTCTCACTTTTTTCCGAAATACTTTTGCTTGAACCGGTGTTACAAAGACTGTAGAACTGGCTATTGAATTTCTTTTGGTCCTCCCACAGGGGAGGCAATTCTGCTTCAGGTCTCTCCTCAGAGACGAAAGAGTTCGGGCTAGAGTTTTGCCCCTTTGAGGAGAAGTTTGAAACAGTCATCTTGTTCAGTGCAGCAGGAGTCTGAAAATAATATTGTGAACTTTTTTCATTTCAATGTATAAATATATTTATTCAACAGCTTACAAATTTTAGAACAAGAACGGTTTGTAGAATCATACCAAAACAAAACAGTTGTATTTACCTCAACACCTGCATCTTTTGCCTCTTTTAGTGGAGATGGCGAGTCAAGTACATGCCCCCGTTGTACAAGTAATTCTACAAAACTTGTAAAGGTATCACCATCTTTATCTGCACTCTCGACATTTTTGGTTATCTGAAATGACAGAATAACATACCAATAATATTCTATTTCATTGTTCTGATACATAAATATAATAATTAAATACTGGCTGAACAAAGTCACAGAAACTTGTCCGAAAGTTGACACTTTCTTAGTTAGCAAGTTTATTTACATAGATGCACTGTTTTCATTGCAAATGTTCGGTGTTTCAAAGTTAGCCTTTCAGCACTACACTGTGTTACAAAGGTACTTATTTAGGGATACCAAGAAAACTCTACATGTTATTTAGATGAATAGAAGCTTTTTTAATTTCTCGAATTCTTAATGGCACTTTGACAATGTCAAAACATACCTCTTGCATCATATGATGTTTCAAAATTGCCTGTAATTTTTCTTCAACAGCCATTTCATCTATCACAAGGTTTTCTGCGCTCTTTGACCTTGGTAACCTTGGCAACAGAGTGACCTCTGGTTTGTCTCCCCTTGTGTATATATCTGATTCCGAAGAAGATCTTTCAAGAAGTGTTTCAATATTTAAACAACCTGCATATAGCTCATCATAATCTGCCATCTGCTTTGCTTGTTTTTGTTTCTCATAGTCCTTGTACGAAATTGCACGCACAAGTCCTTGTTGAGATGACCAGTAACGTTTCAACGTTGTTGTAAACTTAAATTTTGCAGATGCATGATGGGAATGCCCGCTATGTGTCGTCTGCTGCGATTGTTTTTTCATATTTATTGCAGGAAGAGACGAAACTGATGTATTTTCACTTCGTATTCCAACAGAGCTTTCATAACCATCTTTTTCCTCTGGAATATCTGACAGAATATTGTCCTCGGAAATGTGAAGTGACGTTAAATCTGAGCCTCGATCAGACAGGGAACTATTGCTGTCGTATCCTTCCACTAGCACCTCCATTTTGTCAAACGCTGGCGGGAAGTAATTTAACTGGTTGAATTCTTCAACTACAGTCTTTGTCATATTTTGCTTTGTGTACTTTAGATCAGTATTGTCACTAATTAAGAAATGTTGAGTATTGATTCTATTTTGAGGCACTGTTACAACTGGTGGACTTTTAACACAGAATGCTGTAGTTTCAGTAGGATGTGACGGGACAGTAGATTTCTGGGCACTATCTTTGATATTCCTTTTCTCTTGACTTTGAATATTAACTTCAACTTTAGTTATCACATGATCTTTTTTGGCACTGACAGATGTTTTTGGCAAAGGTATTGCACTTTTTGGTTTACTTTGACTTGCTTGTATACCCTTTGCTTTGGAAATTTTGCTCAGCTGGGATGCACTTACAGTGGACTCCGTAGCTGAACTTTCTACTGAATATTTAGTTGTTAATCTTTCTTGCACAGATTTTGGGGACTTCAATAATGATCTTTTAGGAGATATTGGTGGCGACTTAGTAGGAGACATTTCTGGCGATTTCTGATGATCTATTTCATATTTCATTTTCATCGCTTTCACTCTTCCTATTGAACCATGTCCACTGAGGCGGTCTTCACTCGAGTATGAATTTTGTGAACTGAGACTCAAATTGGAGTTCCTAGCTTCATTGCTGTTAGTTGAACTTTCAAATGCGTCTGAGTATTTTTCAAGATTTTCAGGTTGAATATCGCTTGACATTGTGGAATATCCGTCATCTTTACTACCTGATCTTTCAACCTTGACCTCATCAAAGGTTGTGTTTGAAGTCATTTGGGAGTTTTCAATATTTTCATAACTTTTAATCAGACATGTTTCTGACTCTGATTTTGAGAAATCACTACAGCCTGCGTCATGAAAAAGTTTGGAATTCACTGACGACACAGCTGCAGTGTTCACACAAATTTCAACAGATTTGGGTCTTGGCACTTTAGGATCAACTGAAACTTTATGTACTGGTTTATTTGCAACTGGTGGTGGAATTCTAGATGACTTTTTAATAACGCCCGGTTTCGGTAACTGAGAGGATTTTGTAAATTTTGTATCTCCAGTACTGGCTTTGGATTTGTTTGACGGATAATCTTTTTGTGCACTGGAAGACTTTGGGGACTCAATCACCTTTGCTTCCCCCGATTTCACACTTTTGGCAACCATTGATTGTATTTCTTGTTCTTTTACATTCTTTGCGTAAGAAACTCGGCATCTATATTCTTCATCTGAGGTATCAGAACTTGAGGACGACCCATACTCACAGTACAAGAATTTCTTTTCCTTTGCCCCAAGAATAAGAGACTTGGGACGTTTTGCCCGGTACCCTGGGATGGAAGACCCTGGTATCTGAGATAAAGTCAGACTTTGCTGCAACATTCGCTGTTCACATTCCTCTGTATCCTGGACAATATCAGGCTTTCCCATAAGTCTATTTTTTGCTTCTTTTTCTTTTTCAGAAATCCTTGAATTAGTCTGCTTATAATCAGTATTTTGTGAACTTCCACTTTCAGTAACAGTATTCATGTTTTGCTGATTATGCTTTTCACTCTTTGAAATACTTGCGTTAACATTAGCACCAGATTTGTTTTCAGTTATCCTCTGAGATGGTGGGTATAAAAAATATCCTGAACTAAAATCACTATCTACTTGTGTATCAGTATTTTCTAACGTTCGATCTAATAATTCGTCTAAAGAAATGGTTGATGCAGCACTGAAGTCTGTTGAAACTGGCCGCTTTAAGTCGGCATCTCTAAAGTCACTATCTTCATCACTATAATCATAGAAATACTGGCCTCGTGTTAGAGTACTGCATTCATTTTGCTCGCTACTTTGCTTAACAAGCTCAGTTCTCATTTGAATGGAAGAAAAACTACTTGGCACTTTGGTAACATTTGCATAAACATTTGAGACATCATCGTTTTTTGGACTCGTATGACTTAATGTAGTAAGGCCCATGATAGGAAAGTGTGATTCAGAACGATGGCCGATTTGTTTATTTCCACGCACAGGTATCGCAGGTTTTTTTGCGTCAGACTTTCTGGCATCACTAGTTTTAGAGGACGTATTTTGGCTGATTGAATAAACTGTTTTAAGATTTGAACTTGAACTAGTTACAGAACTGGTTGATGTATTAGTCTTTGTATTAACACCAGAGTTTTCAGACTTTTGCACAACTTTACTATCTGTTTTTAACGTTGTCCGAATTCCTGTATATCTCATATTTGGAGATTTAGGTGGGATTAATTTCGATGGAGCGCCTGACTGCTGTTTTTCATTCCCAAGTTTTGATTTATTTACTACAGAGACATTTTCTTTTGAGGATGATTTTGAAGTAGATTGTACACTTATTTTTGAAACTGTAGGAATTTTAGACCCCACTGACTGTGACCTTCCAGAAGTCACAGAGGGCGACCTTGAATGACTTTGCCCTCCAGACGACACTGAAGATGACCTTGAACTCTGAGCAGATGTTCTTGGTTGAGGAGGCTTAGAGTTTGGACTTGGGGATGGGCTGTTACGCATTGCAGGGGACTGACATCCCATTCTAATACTGTACTCTGCTTTTAATGAATTTCTCCTCACCCGAATGTCCTCCTTTGTTTTCCCACTAGGTAACACTGGAATCTTTGAAGATGACTGAGACGTTTGTCCCTGAGACGATTGATTTGAAATGGATGGATGTGATTGGCTTAAAGGCACAGTAATTTTTGTAATACATTTAGGATTGGTCGGAGTCTTTTTTGAGCTTTTTTGATTGGCTGAGACAGCCATGCCCTGATTTAAATTTGAATATTCATTGGTCGCTGCATTCTGAATTCCTGAATCATGTGATTTAGACACAGTCTGAGGTGAAATAAGGCTCAGTCCACGTGCACGACTGAGAGAAGAGGTAGATCTAGTTCGTTGTCGACTTGGTCCACAATTAGGCGTTTCAAGCGAAGATGTAGAGGAGCTGCGTTTTGTCTCATTTTTTCGTTCTAAAAAGCTAACATGTTTTGATTTGGGACTAGAAGGCGTAGCTGGAAACTCTGTCTCTATTTCTGTACGACAGCGAAATTCGCTCTGATCAGGTGACAGCTCTAAGTCCATGTCCGGAGTGGATACAAGACTACCCGTAAATGACACTATACTCTGTCTATCTCCTGGCAAGCGCTCTTTGAGCCACAATGGCGGGGAACTCATTTGTGGAATTCCTGCTACATTGTCTGTTGTCTGGAAAGAAAGATACATAACCTAGTATGATGAATCAGTTGTGGAAATTATAATCAGAACGATAACACAACAACATAAAGACAAAAATATAGCTAGGGAAGGGAAAATTGCAATGCTCAAACCATTTTGACACTGAGAAGATTCAAAATTATAAATTGGTAAATTTGAAACATTCAAAGTACTTTCAATATCATGCATTACCTATAAAATCTATGTTACAAAGAATACATGCGGTAATAGAAATATATTTATAACCTCCAGGCTATAAACACCTACTAACTTATGTCTTGCATCTTATCAAAAACCACTTGAAATAATAAAACTTTGATTTCTAAATGACGCTCGAAACTTCGACAAGTTTTACAGATCATCAATTTCTAACTACAAAGTCAAATTTCCTACAAATTTACTTTGAAAAACACATACTGTGAAAAAATCGTAATAAACCATATTTTCAACTTGCAAATGACAAAATGTGCTGACAAATTATTTCAAACATAAACAATGTTGTGATTTCAATGTATATGGCAGGCTTTTTTGAATGTGCCAAAATTTTCACAAATTTCACTCTAGATTTTAAAATGTCTCCGCACCAATTATTTTTTCTTTCTACCGTTTCATGACTGAAGGAGATGTATCAGTCAGAAGAGATGTAACTTTTTAACAAGTTATAAATGTACTTGAGAAAAAAACAGGAATATTGAGGTAATCTAAACAGACTAACATTATATTTATCGATGGAAAGGTATAAAGTGCAAATAGTATGTCTAAAATAACACTACATGTACCTGTTCACTAAACATGCTATGTAAGGACTCCATACTGCCTTCTATAAACACTCCAGCATCCTAGGTAGGAATAAACAATGTGGAAAAAGGGTTTTACTATCATGAAATACATGCGAACACTAGAACATACTATAATAATACAGCGCTGTCACTAAACTACCAAATTTTCCCTGAAATGCTGCCTGGGTAGCAAGCAAAATTGTCTTAATAAAGAGACATGGCTCTGTAAAGCCTGGACATAACAACAGAAAACATATGTCACAAATGTATATCTATTTTCCTTAAAGATAATGTTTTCAAAGTATCATTGCAACAAAGCAGTGCAGGTCACAAATGTTTGCAAAAGAAAATCAGTCGATTACTTTTCATTTTGCAAGAGATCAAATAATAATCATAATGTTAGCCTATACATGTATTTGTAAACATCATGTGCAAATGTATATAATATTAATTTTCTTGGTATAACTAGATACTTTTCTTATGTGACATAGAGCAATCAATTTTTATAGTGTCTTGCAGAAATGTTTCGGTATGTATAGTAGGACAATCTTCTTCAAATAACAAATCAACCAAACTAAACAACGGAAATTACTCATTGATTTCATTGTAAAAAAAGGTCTTGAATTTGTTTACATTTCATATTAATTACAAGACTATTGTTTTTAACCCTTGATTTTGATAAATGCTCAACAATATAACAAATAACCATAGTATTATTCTGTTAGAACTCAAATAATGGATTAAGAGTACTTGCAATGCTTGAAAAGTCAAAACACATCAATAAAATCAGCCAAGTAACAAATTTTCAGGTCCAAACAATGTTATAAAAGTATATAAAGCTACCTGCATATTTCCTTCAGCCATCATTTTCAAACGTTGTTGGAAGAAAGTACATAGTTGTCTTTTCTGGTGCTCAAGGTCTTGAACTGTGTCTTGCAGTTTCAAGCATTCTTCCCTCAACATCTTCTGGGCCAACAAGGCTTGAACAACCTGGTAAAAGTATGTCACCAGATCTTTAGTGCAACTCATTTAAATCATGAAAACATATACTTTTACAATATATTATCTTGCTAGAACAATTTGTGGTAAGGTTTTCGTACACATGCTAAAAAAACCTGTCACATGATTTAACTATTCCATACTTCATGGCATCATCCAAAATTCCCTAGAATTCAACTTATCAAGTATCACGTAAGAATTCCAAGCAATCAATTGGCAATTTAATGTTTACTGATGAAATCCTATCAACTGATTGGCTATTACATTCACCATGTCACAGTTCCTCTCATTTGATTGGCTATTTTGTTCATCATGACAAAACTCACCTGATTGGCTATTTCATCCAGACATTTCTCATACTGTCCCCTTTGCTGTTCATTTTCCAGGACAAGTGAGGAGTTCTCACCTTCCACCATCCGTAACCTTTCCAGGAGTAATTTATACCGATCCCTTCCATCTGTTTTGTGGTTCATCTGTACAAAATAGATAAAAATATTCTTTCTTCAAATTGTAAAAATCAACAGCTTTCATACAAGCAGTATCACTAGTTCCTCAAAGAAGCTTTTATGATCAAACTATATTCCTTCAAGCACTTTAAGAGAAACTGTGGCAGGATTATGCGTCTGCCTACTTGTTACAAAACTCAACCATCGTTAGGCCTGCTTGACTGCACTTCCACTCTTGACATTTTGCAATGAATTTTAATTGCATATTCTGGTACAGAAGACTGGATATCAAGTGGAAAAGCATAAAATGTCAAAATATTCATGTGTGCATATATTACTCTACAATGCATGTATTCTTACATAAAATGCCTTTTGTATAAATATGTATGTTTCTCGTGACTTCTTATATCACCTTTCCACTTTATACATATAGTAGTAAACAGTTCAAGGCTTCATCAAAAACACATGACAGTTAACTGGTATATAAAATTGTGGTAAAAATTACAGAATCTGATGTATCATCAAATATTTGAAATGTTTTCATGATCAGTATTAATCAATATTGAATTTTTTTCAAAACATACATGTATATATCACATTATATAATTATTTTGAAATTTTCACAATTGTTTCAATGCTAAGAGAAGAGGTTTTAAGATATGGTTGTCATTTATTCATCATTTACAATACTCATTATTGAGAATGTCTTTGAATACACCTCTGGACAGTAACTGGTTTCAGTCTAGCTTCAAAGTTGGGTACCAAGTCTGTCTCCATGGTCGAGTGGTTAGAGTCGCTGACTTAAATCCACTGATTGAGGGTCATGGGTTCGAGCCCTGCTACAGGCCATGTCTCTTCGGTTGAAAACTTGGCAGTTTCTTATGGAGGATTGCGATCTAGAACTGGTTCTTCCAAGGCGAGAATGATTATGTAAACTGTCTGCCATATAGAAATGGCTGAAATATGGTTGAAATGGGTGTTAAAATCAAACAACAAAGATGGGTACTGCATGTCCATTTTAAAACTTCAGCAAGGTCAGGATTAACATATACCTGTGAATCCAGCTTTTTGACCTCATTCAACAGCATCATGTTCTCTCTCTCCAACTCTGTGATATGACTTTTAAACTTTTCAATATTCACCTGAAATAACAAAAAATACAATAACGTTTGTCCTTCAACATCTTCAATTATCTATCTTGATGAACAGTTTTGAAAATTCTATTTTTAGACAAAGACAATACTTGTGATTTGGTGATTAGTATACAAAAACCTTCTTGCATAGGTTTTTTTTTATTTTGCAGTAATCTTTTAACAAAGATGACAACGAAGCAGTCATGTAACAGAATAATTATAGATAGCAACAGATCAGCACAAGATCACTGTTACCGAACATCTTCTCTAATGTTACTAACTGTGACCTTGACCTCGTTTGGTATCTGTTATACCCTTCTGTAATGGGCAACAAATGTGTAAAATTATTTGAAAATTGGTCTATAAAATTGTAGATGTTACAGCAGAGACACAAAAGCTTGCTATATATCAATATGTAAGACAAATTGAACATAAGCGTGACCTACTTACCAGTATTGTTCAAGATCATCATGACCTTGACCTTTGACTTACAGACTTCAATATCAATGGAGGTCATTAGTAAGTTCTCTCCTGAACATTAGGAACGTAGGATGGAGAATTACACAAATTTATATATATACTGGTTGGAAACTTTTTTATTGTTCAAGGTCATTCTGTGACTGGTCATACCTCGTATGTTGTAGATAGACTGGACTTTTCATGTTTGAGCTGGTCAATCTTGCTTTTATACTGAATCATCTCATGAACCATACCCTCCATTCTGAAAAGATAAAACACATTCAATATAGACAACTATATAATGTAGCCAACCTTTCATACTGAATATTTTGCTTTGGTCATTTTGCACTGATCAAAATCTTCATACCGTTGGAGTAGTCACCTACAGTAAGAGACGTTTACATTTAGATGTACATGCATAAGCTATTCTCCTCAATTCTAACATTTGTTCTGTGAACTTGATTCAATAAATATTATTTATACTAAGAAGGTACTCTTTACCCCCATAATTATTATTATTATATCTTTAATGTTGACATTTAAAAGTAATACCCCTTAAATGCCTTAGAATGGTCTTTAAAGACTAGCTGGTTTTCACACTTTTAATAGAAAATGGTTCTTTTGTTAATTAAAATATTCCTGCATGTTTCATCTTTGTTACTAAACATTGGTTTTCAGTGGAAAATTTCTGTAACTTTTTCTTTTATTTAATCTTGGGACTTTGAAAACACATCATTCTGTTAAATTTCCTTCTGACAATGTTATCAAAGCATGGGAAGAAAAAATGCACCAAATCCAGATGCCACCTTTGTCCCATGATTCCTTTTTTCACAATTTCCTATCAGGAATAACTTAGCAGCTATTCTCCCGATTTTATTGCTTATCATTTACCTTCATAAAATATTCCAATATAATCCAATCAAGAATACACATTCCTGGTTTTAATAGCAAAATCCTTGCAGTTTTATACCCTAATCCTTTTTATGACTCATTTTTATACCTACATTGACCACTACCTGTTGATTTTATTGCCTACTTTATGGCCAGTCATGAAAAATGTATAGCTTGTTTGAGACATACTGTTGGGAACGAATTTCACATAAAAAATCCATTTCAGCCTCTTATATTGAAGTCATGGGTATCTATTAACAGCCAATATCTTACAGAGTTCACATGAAGTACTTATCTTTAACTTTATTGGAATGATAAGGGAAAGGGCTTGTCCTTTTGATGTAGGGTATTAATACATGAACCTGCAGAGGTCCAAAAAGAATTCTGCAAAGGTCAGCTGGTTGGCATGTACTTAGAACATTTACTAAATGGCTTCTATAAGTACAATTTCATAGGTTCAAAGCACTTGGAATGGTTATCTGTTTAATTATATCAAAATCTAAGAAAATCTAAATTATCAACACCGAAGTCTTAGAAAATCTACATTATCAAAGAAAAGGGACACCATAAAGCAGAAAATCAAGACAGATACAGCCCAGGTATTACCAGTGAAAGCTCTTCACTTTGGAGGTAATGCTCTTGACTTTGGAGGTAACTAAAGTATACATCTCTTACAAATAATAAGAGCATAAATGATTTGGAAGCAGTGGGAAAAGGTATTAGGAATTAAATGATGAAGCCATGCACTGGCCTGGTTGAAGTCATTACAAATAAACTTGTAACAGTAGAATTATTCAGGGATCTATAGCATAAACTATGAAATACTGTTAATATTGCAACTTATTTCTCAAAGGTGTGTCAAGATATCATCTAAAAGACTTATCAAAAAATGAATGTTAAAAAAACCCTGGTTAAGTTTCAAGATTCATACTGCATACTTCATATAAATGACATAGAGGAAACAAAAATACATTTTGAAAAGTTTGCAAAATGTTATGAATGTTTTACATTAACTAAACTATCATTTGGCAGCTACCAGTGTAAAACTGGACTCACACAGCTTCAGGTTCCTGCGGAGTGTCTTGCTGTTGTTGTTTTTTAGGTTAATTTACCCATCCTCCCTACACCACTTTTATGAATTATGACAGAGCAAAAAGGTAACACTGAGTTCAGCGGAAACCAAAAAACCTGATTTATCTTCGCAAGATCTTTCTGTATAATAAACATCGGTAGCTGTGTGTTTACTGAACACTGACAGATGAAAAAACTGAGGAGAAAAATGTGAAGAGATTTGCAAGTTATGTACCTGCATCTTAATATGTTATGTAGTACCTACTTTTACTATGCAACAATGTTTTGTTTCATCAGAAAATTGTCACACCCTCTTCTGATGATGCAAGAAAAATGTTGTAACTTTGTGATTCAATTATACAAGTTATCTTTGATATCTTTGTCAAAACAAAGTCTGTTCTATTTAATGCATATGTTACAAGATGGAATTTACATAGAATTGCTAAGAATCCACAACTGTTCAAAGGAATATAACAGAAAATAACAAATTATCACTATCAATTTGCTTGTTTTCAATCAGGCATAGGTGATTTAGGTGTTTTTTTTCACCACTTTAATTCATTTACCATATATAATTATGGCAGTTTGCCTCACACAAGAACTGGTTTTATTTTCTCTTTGAATAATTAACTTTTTTTGCAAATTGCTGCACATGAAAAAAAATCAGTTTAATTTCAATAATCAGCAAGAACAAATTTTTCAAGTCACATTTATCTCCCTTTAAAAGATCTCAGCTTAATAAGGCGACTATTAAACCAAGTTCTCTTCAATATTTAATTTCTGCTTTAATATATTATTGGATCCATAATAAATATTAGATCATTTTTATTTATTTCATCTGTAATTAATTTCTAGATGTTACGGTATGGTACAAGCTCAAATCCTGGCCCGCTGCCAAGAAATGACTATCATTAAACAACACTGCTATTTTAAATTTATACTAATTTATTTATGCTCGATTGCGAAACAAATTCTTATGTACAACTTAGATTATTTGTTCTAAAGACTCATTCCAAATAGAGTTAACCTCAAAGAGTGAGGGGCAATATGGAAATATCTGTGTCTTACCCGAGGACACAATGGCCACGGCACTGGTGGGGATCAAACACGGGACCCTCTAATCCTGCACCACTGCAGCACCACTATTTTTGCCTTGAGGCGACTAACAATCTCTCTGTGCTTATAGTCAATGTTATCATGTCAAAGACATGTATTATTATTTACCTCACCTTTTTAATAACTATCTATTAAAATGTGTTTTAATATGTTATACCATCCAAAAAATACAGCTATGTATCTGATACCTTAACTAATTATATACAATCATCATGTTTTTGCATCTTATCTTATCTATTGAACTGCTTAAAAAACAGGCTTCCTATTTCTTGTATCTAATCATTTTGGAGAGAAATCCTCACATATCCCTCCTAACCCAGCATTAATCTTTTCCATTTTTTTGTCAGCATCTTTTCTCTGATTATTACATTAATTCTGGATTATCAGCTGATTCAAGCAAGGCTTATCATAATGTGAACAAAGTTCCAGGATGAAAAATTAGTCTTCCATCAACAGATTAAGTTATTTAGAGCTGAAGGCTGAAAGCAATGGCACCACAGGTTCACCATATAATTATGGTGTTTAATTTCTTGCAACCTATAAAATCTTTTACTGCATAGGTATTAACAGCCAGCAGAATAAACTTTTATACTGTAAACTTCCAACCTTTAAACTCTAAGTGATAGTAAAAACATTGCTAATGTTTTTATAAACTTAAAAAAATAAAAACAAAAAAGCCTTTTTATTACTGAAATAACATTTTTTGTCTTTTTATATATAGTATGTGAGTCAATCAAGACCCATATTTTTAAACACTTTTAATCATAAAAAATAATTTTTAATCACTCCATTGTAATAAAATCTCAAAATGAATTTTGTGAAAATACGAGATATTAATTTTTCAACGAGATAAAAATATGAAAAAGTGATTATTGTGACAAATTTTCCATTTTTTTCAAACGTTAACACAAAGAACCATTAGCGTACAACTTCTTTATCATAACATTTTCCAGGAAATGTTTTTTCTTCATAGATTTGTATGATAAAAAAAATCCATTACCATTACAAAAAACTGTGATATTATGATATCATGGGGGAAAAGTCATGCTGGGCTGTTTTAATGGTCATTGCACTTTGGGCTACGTAAAGTTTTTAGCGTTTAACACAAAAAAAAAGCTATTAACCCTTCTGTATTTGATATAAGTTACCACTGTATGACATCGAACATTACACTTACTCCTAATTGGATCTCATAAATTGATCATTTAATGACTTTTTTGATTGGACTGTCATTATATTAATGTTTTCTATCAGTTGTGTGTAAATTAAAATGATTTTTTTATGTTACAAGATAAGATAGAACATCTATTATTTGTAAGTGTTTTCTTGGAGTCTAGAAATGAGCATTCTTATCATGTCAAAAGAAAAGGGGTTTCACTGAGCAGCTCTGGATGGCCCCTCCAAACTATAAAAGTCTGGTGAGACAAAGAGAAGTCCATTTTTCTCTTAGAAAAATATCTCTATAAAAAATATGTCAAAATCTAAGCTCATTTCAACGTTAGAGGCAAAGGAAGGAGAAATTGTACAGATGTTGAAAAAAAGAAAATAGGTAATGAATCTAAGGACCATACCAGTCTACCTCTAAAAGAAAACAAGAAAATTCACAGCAAGCACTAACAACCAGAAAACTAGATGAGTGTTCAGTAGAGTTACAACACTAGCATCGCCCTCTTACACTTGGTCAGAATAACCAATAATTTTGTGACAAAATCTAAGTACAAAAAGGGGCATAACTCTGTCAAAAATGACCTTGACCCACAAAATTTGGCATCATCACAACCCTTTTGTCATAAGCAATGCAATTTGAAAGTTTGATGAAGAAATCTTAAAAAACGGCAAAGTTATAGCCAATGTTAAGTTTTTGTGACGGACTGAGGAAAGGGTGATCAACACAAAAATAAATTCATTATAACTATGAGAAAAGGCAGAACATGTTCCTGACCAGCAAGAGATGGGGACTAACATTGTAATCAAGCATGGCTCCCTATTGCAGAAGTTTGTTCTTTTTCTCTACAACTCTTGGGGCTTTTGAAATATCACTTACCATGTCTAATACATTATCATAATACAGCTTTAGAAAAGTACTATGTACATCTACAATAGTTTTAAATCTCATTTCCAGACTAAACCTTCACTGTTCCACAAAATTTTCAAATGTATGAGCTTGGTTAATTAAACTGCTGACCTGTTAAAATGACCAAAATATGGTTGGTACCAGCGTTAAACTCCTACAACATTGCACTTGCCCCCAATTCTTGATTAATATATGATATTATGAATGTGACATACTATGAGGAGCATGTCTAAATGCAAAATGTAATTAGTTCTTTAGGCAAGACCAATAGCAAAACAGCAAAAACTGGTTGTCAAAAACAATTGATTTCACTGAAACTTTAATTATACCTTGCAGTGTCCTGGTGAAAGATACTCTGTTTTAAGGTGGTCTAACTGGTATTTATTTATACTGTTCCATAAATTACAAATTTTCTTGAGAAAAAAACAAGCTTTTCTCTGCAAAAAAGTTGAATACTAAAGGAAAGTATTCAAGTTGTAGCAATGTATTTGACCCAGTTTGAAAAGTAGGTAGAAAGGTTCACCTAAATTGTAAAGTAGATGATGCATATCAAGGTCAAAGTTGTAAGGGAGGCAATGCATTTGGCCTGAAATGTAATTTCAGTAATGCATTACACCTGTGAACAATAATCATACAAGACTTACTAAAATTTATGCAAAAATGAAATCTGACAGTTTGTTTCCTGGTTTGAAAACGACAGAATGGGCCGAAAAACTAAACTGGCCCCATTTTCTTTTGACACACTCGGATTCACAACGGAAACAGGGAACAAAATGTTAAAATAATGTTAATTAAGGAATTCAGAGAATTTTCCTTTAATGGGATGAGCACATGCTGCAGTCATAAAGAATGGCAAACTCATCATTACATTATGGGGCTAAATAAATTAGGGACCTCACTAACAGCGACTAAAACATGGGCTTTATGGGGATAACAAATGAATTAGAAATGTGCAGCATTGATTAACTGTTTAAGAATTTGGTGAATAATTAACGAATTTTGCCAAAGTGGCTGCATGTATTTGTCCCATTACTTAATTAAAAAAGATTTAAACACCTAAGTGATGTGCATAAGGAATTTTGAAATGAAAGCAGCCCCCTGGAATTTCTTCATAACAATCTCTTTAAACCCTGTCTTAAAGAACTACCGTACTGCTTCTAATTGCAGCACTAAATGTATCTAAATTAAAAATTCAGAACTTTTCCAGTAACTGTTGTTCTAGAACTAACAAACTCTGATCAGCGCTGATCTGCTAACACTTGGATAACAACTTTCTGCAAAAATTTATTCATGGGAAAAAATCTCAATGCCACCCAAATTCAGGCTATTTTCACTTTATTTTTTAGTAAATGGTTTTGATTTTTATTGTTTTTTTTTCAAGGTGACACATACATCTACTAAAGGGAGGTAACTACAGAAACCAACACTAAGTCTTGCTGTATAAACTTTAACTTTTGTTTCTATGTTTTAATATACAGTCGACTCTCGTTATCTCGATTTTTATGGGACCAAAGAAAATAAGTCGAGATAACGAAAAATCGAGATAACCGAAGTTGGATAAAATATGCTCGCTAGGGGATGGGGGGGGGTAAGGAAGATTATTGTTGATAGAAAGACGTTTGCTTCTTTCTACCGCTTTTATGATCTGTGTAATCACAGGTTGTGAAACGAACTAGCTCGTAGGTTTAAATCAACCAAATGTTCAATTCATCTGATTCATGTTTGCTTGCCGCCGCGCGAAAGATTGGATCCTCCCGGGTCCTTTTCCAAGACTCTCCGCGTCAGCCCTTGCCGATCCAGATATCCTCCCGGGTTGGTTACCGGACCCTTCTCTGGATTGCTCGACTGGCGCTTTGACAAGTTCATGACTTCCGCCCTCCGACATGACTCCTCCGTTGTTTTCAATATCGAGATGTTATCTGTCTAATGTGTACGTATTGAAGACACGATTTATAATTGACAGAATCTTCATTTCTTGCTGATTATAAATGCAAATAGATTTTCTTAGTTTTGACACAATTCAATACAAATTACCCATTCCGTATAATACACAGCTTACGTCGCAAACAAACAATTAATTAATTTTGGGTTGCTAACCGAATCACTGGGTGAATGCCGCACGTGGTGTTTTTCGCACCTCTGACAGCAGGCGACAATTGAGCCGAATACAACCGTGTGCGCTTTTCACACCTTATTTGACAGGTGATAAATTTAATGTCAAATCGAGATATCGGATGTCAAAATAGAAAAAAGTAAATTTCATAGTTGGGGATCAAAAATTTAGTGTATAACGAAAAAATCGAGATAAACAAATCGAGATATCCGTAGTCTGATTTATATAGAACAAGAAGGGAAAAAATCGGGACCGAGAAAATCCAGTCGAGATATCGAAAAATCGAGATAACCAAAGTCGAGATAACGAGAGTCGAGTATGCATCTATTATTTTCAGTGCAATTAAGGGGTTTGTCCGATTTCTTTCTTCAATGTTTGCTTTAGTTTCTTTGAGCACAGATAGCATTTGGAGTAAAAACGGTACAATCAGGGTCAAAGATGCTGACTCAGCAGATTTCAGACACTGTTACAGACAGACTGGGTGGGGGAGGGCAGAACCTTTTTAAAGTCACAAATTTAATTATTCCCTTTTCTATTACATTTTGCTTGCAGAAGAAACATTATGTCGGCTAATTGTAACTGAAATGTATACATATTTTCAACAAATGCAAAAATAATGAAGCACTAATGGGAAGCACCTTGTGCTTGTTTATACTGTAATTTGGGTAATATTCACAACATTATAATTTTTGCTATTTTCATGAATTTCTCACTTCTCTAATTTAAAAATCTCACAAAAGATTCATTACACATAAATTCACTATAATGGAATTATCCTTTTTTTCAATTCGCCAAAAAGTCTGTCTGCTCACAATTGTGAAATTTGGGACACAAGAAAATGACCAAATTTACAGTAAATCTCTACAGACTCAGGCAGCAGTGAGGTTTCTGCTGCTCATACCTAGGTGTAACAGGTTTGAAACCCTCTGATCCCATGAAAGGCAGCAGCAGCAATTTTCTTTCTCCAGAGAAAAAAACTTGTTACCCATGCAGGAAGTAGAATGTCACATTAAGGAGCAAACAGAAAATTTGACCATCTGACCATGAAATTGTTTACAATTAAGTATGCTTCATTTACATCTTGCTCTTATTACAAGAATTGATAAAAGTACTTTCTTGAAGTCATGAATATTTTACGACAGACTCTCACATAGGACCTATGTCATACATCAATATGTCACCCAGTAGTGGTTGACCATTAGCCAATTATAGAAATACAATATGACCTCGACATTATGACCTTATATGGTACCAATCATATTTCCAGGGAGATATTGTCCCTAGAACTAGGCAATATCTGACACTGAATTGAACAAAATTAATATGAACCTGCCTGAACTCTCTGTGGAAATAAGGTATCAATCTAGCAAATAATGGGTACTTATAGAACTGTATAATGATTTATTGAGGACTGCTTGAGTAACATGCAAACAGAAAAAAGTGAGACCAAAAAGATAGGATTTAGGAATTCAATCATCATCTCTTATGTATAACAGATGGTCACCCTGTTTGCATGAAATTCTGAGTTCTGAACTAATGGATATTAAAAGAAACTTACTCTAATCAAGTATTAAAATGTCCTATTCAGTATAAATTATCATATTCAGTATGAAATACCTAAGCCTGATTACCTAATTCACTATGAAAAACAACAAACACATCATACCATATACCAGTAATCCAGTATTAAATACCTAATTCACTAGTATGAACCTACGCCTAACCTTTACAATATAAAATACCTAATTCGTATGCATTCAGTATGAAATAAAGTATAAAACATTTGCAAGCAAGAAAACAACACACACCAGTGTAAATTTATTTAAGTCAGGTTGGAGCACTTTTATGTTTTTGCACAATACAGTCTGGGAAAAACATTGCAAATAAAGGGCAACAACTCTTGAGGTAATGGAAGTATATTGTTCAACAGCACAGACCATATTCAAACACCTGAATAATAGACTCAATGCAGAAAGTAAAGAGCAATTTAATTACATAACAATTTTGGGCAATCAGTGGAGGAATAAAAAGGCTGCCTTAGATGACATTTATTATTGATGCAATTCTAATGAACATTGAAAATATTGCTCAAACTGGCACAAAAAGGCGTCATTTTGGTATCTTTGAATTAATCATTCTAAATCACATACTATATATGGTACCCCTATAAACCACCCTTAATAAATGCACCCCTCCCCTCTTTTGAAAGAAACATTTTACTTAACACGACTGGTCTAGAGACTGGCATATCATAACAGTAATCTATATCAATATTGATAAATCCAATAAAAAAAAATAGAACACACAACACTTACTTTCATGGACCAGCTAGCTCTTATGGTTTGCATTTTTGGCCTGGAAGAAACAACTTCTGTGTCAAAAATTAAAAAAAAATCATTTTTTGTCTCTAATAAGCGTCCCCTGGGTCAAAAATGTAACACCCCTGGGGCATTTAAATGAGGGTATACAGTATCAGCTTATTTCAAAATGAAGTTTCCTAGAAAAGATCATTTGGATAGGGCCAAAACTGTCAATTTCGTTATCTACAGCAACAATTGTGTTACAATATCTTTTGTATCATTATAAAACTATTTGTGAAATCTATAGCTGTAATTTTCTCTATTATCAATCAATAACCTATTACCAAAATATGATAGAAAACAAAATACACTAAAACAATTTGCTGATAGAGATCAGTTTTCCATTGAAGTGAATATAAAAGCTTGACAAAGTGTTTATATTTATGCCCCAATTCATAACAGAAAAAATAAATAACTCTCAGCCCTGAATATCTGACAGTTCTAGGTTTATAATTTTCCAGGAAGGTTTTACTACACACATGAAGTCTTAACAATTAGGTCTACAAAATAATATTCATACCAGACGCAAATCAATTGACACATTTTTCAGTTATATTTTTTTATGAGAACTTTTTTTTATGTAAATTCGTTTTTTTAACAAGATGTTTTCAGTTTTATGAATTATAATTTCAAAGGCATTTATTTCATGCGGTCTTGAGAGGAATTTGTACATGAAAGAAATGTTTGATTAACGTAGATTTTTTTAAATCACAAAGTTGCACTGCCTGTTTAAGTCCGCCTCTATGGTCAAGTGGTAAGAGTCACTGACTTGAAATCACTGTAACCCCTCATTGATGGAGAGTCATGGGTTCCAGCCTGGCTGCTAACCTATCTCTTTGCGTGAGAAAGTTGACGCTTTTTTTACGGAGGATTCTAAGGGCTTATATACTCAGATCCTTCCGAGAAACGATGGTTAGCCAAACTATTACGTGCCTGCCAAATTCGGTTGAAATTGGCAGTATTTAAACCCTGACAACAACATGATAACAACAGCATCGCTTCTTTTAAAATGTTTTGGGCACTTTGGCAAAGCAGCAGGGATGGTTTTCTTAGAACTGGGTGATGTTGTTGTATGAGTGGTTCCAATCTGATATTGATCATAAAGAATTTAAATATGATGCAAATTGATATATTCTTAAACTAAACAATGCTGCAACAAGAAAGCATAGATAACTTCACTAAAGGAATCCAGGAAGTATAACAGGTCAATATTTACTGGAACAATTCTATATTGTCCCTGCATCAGATTACTTTTAAACAAGTCCTACTGGAAATGTCATAGAAAACAAAGTACAAATTTCCATTAATTTCTCATTTATTACTTCCTATTTTGTAACGTTATACAGTCAGTTTTTCAAACTAAAAGCTTAGAAATAATTATTCAAAACAAATATCTAAAATGTTATCCCTCCATTTCTTCCTTAGAAGTTTAAAGTTGTTGTTTGTGTTCCCTGATAATTTCAACCTTGACATTTTTAGCTTTGACTTTTATGGGTTTCCGGTATTACTTAGTTTTCCTTAAAATGGTGCAATTTTCTCTAATTCTGACATTTTTACGTTTCAACCACATTTCCTGGCAATTTTAACATTGACAATTCGGAGAAAATGTCAAACAAAGAAAACATAAAAGAAGTGCTGAATCAGCAATAATTAAAGGAAAGCTAACATTTAGGAGACCCCAAGTCGGCATCAATTTGTTTAGCTTATTTTCTCAAATTTACTAAGTTCTGCAGTTTACTGTAACCAATTACAGTAATTGCCCAGTAAAAGCTCAGCCACTGCAGCCAAACTAAGTATACATGGATCGAACACAGGACCATAAGATCCTGAGGCGAACTCCCGTAACCACTGCACCAATGCAGATCTCTTTTCTCCTATGTATACACAGTAGTCTACTAGTAGTCTAATTACAAGACCAAGCTGAAAAAACCAAAGTCACAGACTTCATAATAACAAAACATTTTGTACTGACTTTTTGAATTCGCCTTGCAGACTCTCGAGCCTGGAGTGACAGCTCTCACTTTCGCGCGTCATTTCCTGTAGTCTCCGCTCCGCTTCTACCCGATTCATCTTCTCATGCTCAAGCTCTCTCGACAGCTGTTCCTTCTGAAATACACAATATTAAATTTTATTGACTATCAAGTATAAAGATAGAAAAATCATGTTAGAAGATAAAATTTTAATATGGAATATAAGAATATACAGGGAGAATGAATCAAACACAGCAAAATGTCTTTACTTCAAAACCTAATTCAAACCCTTGTCCAGGCTCCAACGCCCCAATTTCACATGTCCATAGATTTACTTCTATAAAGAGCAATCAAACAACAATTTGTTCCAAATGAAATGTTCTGATATTTTTTTTTGGTCTAAATCATCTATCTGTCTACATAAAAGTTCCAGGAAACTCTTGCATCAGATATCCAATCATTACAATCACCCAGATCTGCTACAATAACTCCCCCTGTCATAATGCCTAATCTATGAGTTTTCTCCTTACATAATCAGGCATGAGCCCTCTATCAACCCAGCTGTAACACACTGATAGTATAGTGCCTACAAACACTATCTTGTCCATTTTTTTCCCAGAAACGCCTTCAAATTTATCATTTAAATCTCCCGTGCAATTCTAGACAAAGAGAATTATAAAGGGAATTATCTACTTTTAAATATTCCTGAAAAAATAACAACAAAAGTTTATTTTTATACCAAGACAATCATGCTTCATCATTTTTCATTTCAACTTTTCTCTCATGTTGTCTTGATATTCAAGGCATTATGTTTATAGTCTAAGATTATAAATGAGTTACCTCCCCTAATTAATAAGTTTCGACTCCATAACTGTATTTGATTATTAATTGTTAAGATTTCTAATACTAGACCAACAAATTCACTGTTTAATCAATTAAGTGTTATTTCTTTATAGGGAATTAGGTTTAATTAAGTCACAAGTGAGGCATCTGATTTCCTGTTCATGAACGTTTTATCAATTTTTGAAAATAAAAGGGAGATAATTACTAGCACTTAAATCTTCATCATACTCACTTGATTGCAGTTCACAAACTTTTGAGCAGATAAGATTTTCCAAGAACATCAAGATGGATATTTATGTGAAAACACACTGTGGATGATTAAAATATAAAAGTTTCATCATTCCAGTCACAAATTTCAATTTAATTTACTCCAAATTATTTCCATTGATGTCACAATTTCTGAAACTTGGTATAGTTTTCACACTTTTTACCATTTTTCAATAATAATTCAGTCTTCAGCTGTTTGTTATATTTCTACTCACAATCCAAAAGCAATTCACAACATTCCTTACAAAAGTTTTTTTTATATTTAATAGACACTTTCTGGAATATCATAAAAATCAATTTTTAATATGGACTTTTCCTATAGCTGTTCACTGCTTTTTTTTTTGCTTAATATATTTTTGTCAATCAAAATATTTACACTTTGACACTGATATAGAGATTTAGGGATATCTGTTTCCGATACATGAGTACAGTTTCTATCCCAGCAGAAAGCTCATTTCCAATGGCATTGAGCAAAGAGAACCAAGGCTCCCCAAACAAATATCCCCTCTCAGATCACTTATTGATCTACACTTTGAGTTAATCCAGTACAGAAACTAAATTACATAAAGATTAATTGGAAATTAAGAGAACTGCTTTCCTAAACTTTGTGAAGCTGTCATAACAGGAAAAAAATGATTTTCATCTTCTATTTCCTATGGACTGCAAAAAGTACGAAAAAACGAACCAAAGCGTTCAGCATAATTAGAGTTTTGCCTGTATTATGTGTTTGTACCAAACAACCTTTGTTTTCTAATTTTCCCTTCTTGACAGTTTTCTTTGATTATAGTAAGATATTCAGTATTACAGCCAGTGAACTATGAGACAGTTCCAGTACAAAGTGATCAGTAACTGCTCTAGACAAACATGAGAATAGATTCATAGACAAAGAATTAATAATATTTTCCCTAGAGAATAAAGAACTTAGAATGACTGAGAAAACAATGAAGAAACAGGGAAATTAGTTGTATGGATGATAAAAACAGAACAAAGATGTGAGAATACAGCAGTAAAATCAAGGTTAAAACACTGGTATAATACTTTCTTTCAATAATGAACTTGAGTCAAGTGCAAAAATGGAAACTAAAAAACTGAT
Organism: Saxidomus purpurata; assembly: GCA_022818135.1. Classification (NCBI taxonomy): domain Eukaryota; kingdom Metazoa; phylum Mollusca; class Bivalvia; order Venerida; family Veneridae; genus Saxidomus; species Saxidomus purpurata. The sequence goes on along the minus strand of JAFMSR010000009.1, from coordinate 42,829,516 downwards.
GCAGGTCATCGATGGAAGAAATAAGAGGACTTAACTCTGACAAAAACCATTAGGAATTGAGGATGTAAAATATGCAGATTTTCATCATTATTTCTGGAAAACAAAAATGCATTTTTATTCATGTAAGATTTGTCACATTACTTTAAGGCAGGAAAAAAACAAACAATACTTTAGCGCATGTTAATTTTAGAATGCTATAGTTGACAGTCTGACCTGCTGAAGTGGGTACAGTCATCAGGCACTGAACCAACTGTTACAATTCATTATACCATTTCAGTTTTTATTCTTACATAAAATGTACATTGATGATGCTTTAATATATGAATAAATATGTTATTTTGCAAAATAAAGTGAACACCATTATAATTAGCTAAACATTACGTTAGGACACTTAAAAACCAAAAGCTATAGCAGACACACATCTGACTGTCCTTGTGACTGAAATCCATAATTACCCACAATTCCTTCAGGAATAATGACATTGACCGAGACAAGCGACTGAATCTATAATTACCCAGAATACCTTTCTTAACAATGACATTAAAAGCCTCTTCATCAGGCTTGATGTCAAGAGAAATAGTAACCATTCAAACACTTGATGGTCTTTAACTGTACAATTTGTCAGCACAAAACCTCATTTAGACCCTGTGATGGTATTTGTGAAGACTTATAAGCCTTGCCTGAGGGGCCTTTGAATCAGATTTTTTTCTGAGAATTGGTAGCTTTATTTTCATTATTTGTATCACTTTTATTTTGAAAAAAATCATTTGTTCTCATAGTTTGTTTCGTTATGTGGATAAATTGTCCCACTCACATGCATAAAATCTGAAATTGTAAAAGTTGTTAAGTAACTCAGTGCTTTGGAAATGGTGTCAAAATTGAAGGTATTGATATATTACAAGGAATAATGGGTAAAATCTTAAGTCCTGGGATAAGTTATTAATCGTTCTATACTCTACTAATTTGTGAAGTTGTACAATTAATGAAACCTTGAAAAATCTCTATTTCTCATAGGCAATAAAAATAACTTAAATTAAGCCTAAGCATGTGGAAAGTATCAAAATTGACTAATGTTTCAGTACAGTTTACACAACAAAATTAACCTGTAAACCCTTGCACATGGTTCTGATACCCATAGAAAGGAAGCTCTTTCTCTCAGATACCATATTTCCTCCATCCTTTAGCGACAGCGACTATGATAGTGTGCAAAGTGTCTGAGTTTTATTCAGGCGAAAAAAATCGTAATATGTATGAGAATCAATACCATAATAGTACCTTTAACCCGGCAAGTGATTCTGTCTATAGTGCAGATCATGATTTGCCTGCACGTCCGTGCACATTGATCACGATTTTTACTTTTTGCTTTTCACAACTTCAATGAGTACCCCTTCAAACAAAGAATGGTACAGTCCAAAATGAAAGATGGACATGTCCATTTTTAGAGATTTAGCAATGGAAGGACTGTTCTATAATATTTGAAGCACTATTTTAGATTAAGAAAACATAATTAACTCACAAGTTTTAGTATTGAGTTTCTTAGTTGACACTCGTTCACCTGGACATGGTATGTCACATTATGTGAAAGTCACAATATAAAAGTGACACTACTTGTGCCACCACTTCACATAGGAAAACAATGTCAGTCTGTGACAAATTGAAACAAAATGGAACCTGTCAATTTGATACGTGCTACAACTTCACTTTAGGAAACCACAGTAAAAATAATGTTTGTTTGTACAACACGCTACATGCCAGGCACCATTCATCAGGTATCATATTAGAGCAACTACAGCCCAAGATAGGTCTCTCTATAACTCCCCGGTGCCATCTAATTCCAGAAATAATAAACAGGTACATATCTTGTATTCATTTAGAAGCTATGAAACATCATTATTTATATTAGCTAAAAGGTGATGTCCTAGCGTTACGGCTAATTTCTGACTCACTGTAACTATTCGCAGAATTTTTCTTTGTCTTTTAAGCAATGTGCAGTTGAAACGTTTACGAGGTGCTTTATACTTGACTGCATATTTTTTTAGTTTTATAGTAGTAGTCTTTTAATTATTTAACATATTTTTACTATTTCTGTTTCTGTAACGTTTGTGTGTTCTTTATCTAAAAAATTTGGTGATGCAATTAGTCTCGCATAAAAATATTGTTGTCGTTTTTTACATTAAAAAAATAGTACCTATCTGAACGAGTTACGTACGTACTTCCTTGTATTTTCTATCTCATCAAACTTGGATAGAAACTCATATACACCCAATACATATAATTTAACAAGAAATACGTGTATTGCAATTTTAAATTTTAAATGAAATATGTCAAGACTGCATAGTATAGTATAAGCCATTTTATTCCAGAAATGCAGGAGCCATACAATGAGCATAAAACATGCATGAGGTATATATGGGGTATGCAACACTCAGTCTGTATACAGTTTGAGCCTTTTATAATTCTCTTCCAGACCTTTGTCTTGGAATACTACTTTGTGACCTAATGCCTTTTAAATATGCAAAAGATGTCTTTGTTACTCTCAGTATAGGGTCATGTCAGAGGAACCCTATATCAAATCAATAATCATGATGTTATAATTACCCCATTATGTATGATATATTATGATATATCTAGCTTATACAATGTACATGTACTTCAAACTAAAAAATTGGGTTTTGAAACCCTGTTATTACATCGAAAAAAAAAATTGCCCATTAAATCTATTTATATGTATAAGTATCTTGCAGTGTTGCTCTGAGTCTTCCTGCAGAATCCACACACTGGGTGTAACTATATTGGTGATGTATGGCTTTGTTTAGTTTACTTTGAGAATACTTAACAACAAGATCAAATTATAGTTAAAGAGGTAATTCCAACTTTTATAATCACCAGTTAAGTCAATTGATATCCCAGAAACAGTGTGCAAGAAAATTTCATTTCTCAAGGTTATGGAATTCAATACACTTTCAAAGAAAGCACTGCACTATAGGTAATTTTCAGATCCAAAGAACTCATGAAATATAATATATCATGCCAGAGGTGAAGACATTTCATTGCAAGTATATCACATGTGAATTAGACATGTTTGTTTGTTTTTTCTGCAGAACTTACACAGTACCTATGACACAAAAAAGAACCAAGGTATGTGTGTCTTCTTTGACTTATAAATGCATGGTCTATCCAGGATTAGACAAATTCTTAGATATGCCATAGCAACAAAAACAGAAATTATTGCTCTAGAATCAGTGACATATAAAAACATAAAAAGAGCAGAAAAATTGAGATTTCCCCAGAGAGTTTCCAATTTTTTACAGAATGTAAATATCTATATGACAATGCTGGGATACTGTCATGATCATTCAGGAGCCATTCCACTACCATATCAAAAGATTTATTGGTTGATTTTCCTGGTCTTCATTGGCTGTAAGTGATCGATTAATTGCCAATATTTCCTCTTAAAACCAACTCAGAAGACAATCAAGCAGCCCTTCAAAATAGCACTTGTTTGACAAATAGCTGAAAAAGTAGGTGGTAAAGAACAATATTCCAGGAGGAGAGCCAGGAAATCTGTGGATAATGAGGCACTTCAAGTGACATGAGCACTTCAACAGTTTGGCATCTTGTACATCTTTATTGTTTTGTTTGTCTTTTACTGAGAATATAACAACAGAAAACAGTGACTTTGCAAATATATGAAGTATTTTCCAACACTAAAAAAAAATACTGGAAAGGAAAAATGGAATGTTTTCCAGATTTGCATGTTTTCCACTAAGAATAATTATTGCAAGTGTCTGCAAGCACTGTTTTGATTCTAAGGGAATATTTTACTGTAATTATGCATGCAGCATTTTACGCTGCAGAAAATTGTATTTAATTTGGAACCATGTTGTACACCAATTCTATCTCTTAATCTAAATCAATACATTTCAATTAAGTCAAATGCACACATTTCATGTACAAAACTTTTATTTCTATTTAATAGAAAACAGAATCAAATTATTTGCATTTTCACGAAATTTTTTATAGTATAAAAAAGAGTTATCATCAATTCTTCAAAAATGCAAAATCAAATTATTGCGATAATGATAATCTGTCCCTGAAGAAATAATAAATTTTTTATGCAGTATCTCATTCAATGCATGACAGGAAATTAAAAATTAAAAAACTCAAACAAACTTTTGCTGGTGCACCAAATTTCACATAAGTCATGAAATGCATTTTCTGCAGTAGTTACTATAAATACTTTGAGAAAAGGCAGTGAAGACCCTTAGCTGGATTTAAACCTACAACCTGGCTGGTATGAGCAGCCCAAGCCTAGATCAGTAAACGTTACTTTCCTTTTACACTAAATCTTGATGTAACTGTTATAAATCCATTTATTTTCACTGAGTGAAGTTAAGCTCTAAACTAATTTCTAGAGCTCTGATCAGAGCTTGCACCAAATAAACAAGTAATTGAAGGTCACACCAAAGTCCACTGATGGGATTCAAACCACGCAGGCACAATCATCAGGTAAGGTCTGTCTCAGACCCTCAGTGCCCTACAACACATCACACATCTTGAAATTAATGATTCACAAACTACCCATACTCATTACTTACCTGAATATACACCTCTACATCCATGGCAACCCTGAGAAAGTTTGCTTGTTCATTTATTAGAAAAATAATACATGTATCATCAATTCCCTTTCATCCATTATTATCTGTGCTGGTGTTTTATTGTCCTTTTTGTACTCTAGCATATTATTGTGAACGAAGCCCAATCCATCTTTTGTACAAAAAAAATCCAAACACTGCAAAAAACTAACTGCATCAGAAATTTCAATCTAAAATTTACATTTTGTGATGTTAATTTAAACACATTTATATAATTATGCAGTAAAAGTCATTTTATTTAAATTCTCAAGTTGCATTTTGATTATGAATTTATGGTTCCATGTTGACAAAACCTTCTTTCATAATGGTATAGCCATGGAAATTTGAGAATCTGAAACATCATTGTTTTGCAGTTTCTATTATTTTTTTATGACCTGTAATTTTCATAAAATTTATGCATGTATTCCATTTCACATCTCATTCACAGCTTAATATTCCCCCAATGGGATAGAGTAATTCTGCAACTGCAAAATGCCACACTTTTTTTATCAGTATTAAAACCCCATTAAGCCTAATACATTTTCTATTTTAACTGATGCACAATGAAAATACAATATTTATTGCCGCATCATCTACACAAGTGAGTAAAATATCCATCTTCAGTTGATAACGAAAATCCTATATCAAATTATTGTTTACAAACACCAAGGTAGAAAAATATTCCATGTTTTTATCTTCCATCACAATTATATGTCTCTTGTACAATTTTTTCTTATCATGTCTCCCTTTTCCACATCCCATTAACTTCAGCCCATTTTTTGGGAAAAAAATACATTTTTCATAATTTGAAAGCCATAAAACGGAACATCTTTGTCACTTTGATAAGCAATCAAGTCAGTTCCAATATCGTGGAACATTTTTCCACAGTAGCTTCTCCGATATCCATCAGTCTGAACAATGTATGGGAGAATGTTTAGACACCACTAACACATGGAATCCATGCTAGCTCTGGAATCTACAGTAAAACCCAGAAATAATAACACACTTTATATCCAGCAAACAAAAAAAATTATGATGGATTGGAGAAAAAAACTTGTATATAATCAAAGCAAGCATCTGAAAAAGAATGTAAAGTACCAGAAAATGATAAAGAAAACTATCCTACAGTAATAACTTTGATTTCAAATATCACCAATGGAATGAAGACAGTATTAGATTTTCTCTACTGATCACTAATAAATCAATAATGCTGTTTTTGTCTAACCATGTGAAGGGATTACTTGTTTTCTTTTGTCTCTATTAAATTAACAATGAAAATATTTCATAAGTTAGTGTTCAAGAATCAAAACTAAATATTTTTCAACAGCAGGACATAAATTTTGTTGATACCAAAATCTTAATACCTTTTGATAATTAACTGTTATGGGTTCTTTACATAATTTAGAAGTCGTGGCCTGAGTAAGGAGTGAGTAAAGACAGTTGCAGAAACTCTTAATTGACAAAGTACAGCTGTTTAAAAAAAGGGTTACATTTTTTTTGCATTCCTGAATCCTGTTAAGTTAAAAGTTACTTACTGAGGGGCACCACATGCTTACTACCTCAATTGTTAGCAGATGATGCGCTGCATGCTCACTACTGGAAGTTCGGCTACATTAAAGCAAACTATCAGGTGTATTTTGTGGGAAAGTGTCAGGTATTTCAGCGAAAAAAAACAAACCAGAAAGGGTCTAAGAGATAGTATAAATTATAAATTCTTGAACTGATTTTGTTATAGTTTCATCAGATCTACATTATTTACATAAATGTTAAAGCCACTTATAGATGTCAAAGATAAAAATTTCATTGAGTTTCTTTGTAGTAAATGTAAATATTTGAAATAATTGTACATATATTCTAAAATATCTTGTTTATCAATTTTTATAATCAGACACATTCATGTTACATCCCTTTGCAAAATTTATGTCATTTGCAAAAATCAAGGGATGTTACTCTTGTCAAACTTTCTGCATAAATCAGTGTCTTCTGAATGCTTATTTTCAACAGGTTTGACTGTATACCACTTGATCTTACCAAAAACCACTGTGCCTTATACTGATGGCTAAATAGTTCTTGTATTTCTATGATACCAAGGTTGATTATTTTATCTGGTGAAGCAATCTATCCTATATACATGAAGCTGGCCTTGCGGAAACATGCGGATTACATTCCAAGAACAATATGGATGCTGTGTTGATGTTTACCTTCTTTCCAATTAAGCCTAATTAACCCTGTGGTAATTGGAAATAATTACCTCTGGTCAGAGTAGTCTTAGCAAATTTGTGTTGGCAAATTTTTACTGATTCCTTGACCAATATTTGAGTCAGTCCTATTCATACAGACAATTTAATGATTATTGTACATGTCCAGGACATGCCAGGAATGCAATAAAATGGTTCTGAAACATGCTTGATGGCTTTTCCTGGCATGTAAATTTCACAGAATTTTTTTTATAGCCTGAGGTCCATAGTAAAGTAAAGGGACTTAACTCTCAGAAAAGAAAAAGGGATTGCACGAGACTTATCCTGCTCAATTTCTGAAATACACTTTGTTCATCTTTCAATGTTGAGACAGTTGTTCAAAGACTGGTAATATCTGAACATTTTACTGACTGAAGTTGAATCACAGTCTGCACTGGTCACTTTAAGGTCACAAATCACTAGCTGTCATTGAGGTATTAAATCCAAAGTTGCACAAAAGCCTTAAATATTATACCAATGCAAAAAGCAAAGATTTCAGTTCTTTCCTCAGGTGTGTTGCCTCATTCTGGTGTGATAAAATATATTTTTGTCTCTAGATTTATCTCATACCAGAGACAGTGGATATCTCAACCACCAGTGGTGATGAGGAATTTCTTCAGTGTCTGCTGACATAGTAAAGGAAAACTTAATGGATCTATGAAAATAAATACAGACAATAGGTGTCATAAAAAATCAGGTTAATATGTTTCCGAAAACATTTACCAGAAATTGTTAGAATTTTTTTTTACCCAGTTTGCCTGTGCTGTGTGAATGGCACAGACCATCTGTACAATCAGAACATGATTTTCTAACATTTTTTTTTTAAATGACCCAGTTGAAAGACAAATACTATGGTATTTTGAAAAAATATGAAACTAGGGTACTTTTTGCCCCTAGGGGTTTTAGCAGAAATTTCAGATCCAGTCATGCAGTTTACCTTTGCCATCATTCCGAAGAAGGTCTTATATAGTACCACATTTTTATCTTCCATAAGAAACTGTAAAGTTTTTCAACTAAAACAGGACAAATGAACATGTGACCCTCAACCAGTGAGAGGTTTAATGATTGTAATTAGTAACTTTAATTATACTCATGTCAACCAAGGCAGGTCAATCACTGTTCTGACAGAAATCAACTGAAGCTATATTGAAACAAAATACATTGTAATCTATAAAGTAGTCTAATTAATTCTACTGTTTCTGGATGGGGCTATCTTCTTCTGAGGTCTGACAACTAAAAAAATATCAGCTTTAAAAAAAATGGGTCAAGCGGGTGAGCCAAATGAATTAGGCTATCTATGATGTGGCTTCAAGATTGAAAATTATCTATCAGTTAGCAAAAAATATCTGTAACATATTTTTCTCTTATTTTTTTCTTGCCATATTTAATGCAGATATAGAATCACTATTAAAATATTGTTCCATCCTTCGCAAACATTTGAATCTCTTATTAATACAAGAATATTCAATGTCAATCACCTTTGCCATTAGCAGGTTAGCATGCCATTTACAAGATGACACTCCCACGCCCCCATTACATAATAATCATACAAAAATATATATCTAAGTTAATAACTAATTTACACTAAAATGCTTTTATTTATATATCGTATACAATCTGCTATTAAATGCTATTCAAATATCAGGCATGAGTAAAAATGTTTGATCTTATCTCCTACAACAACATCTCACCTGATGTAAAGGAAATATCAAAACTGATAAAAATCTTCTGAAATTTCATATCTTTTCTTCACTGTACTCTCTTACAGCATCCAATACCTTATCAGATTATCTGTAAGGGAGTTTATCTTTTAACATCATTTCACTAAAAAGATTTGGCTCCCACCTTTCAACCCCTATTTAATCAACCTTACACATACCTTATTTACTTAAATAACATGTCGGGTTCTTAAAATAAAAACTTCTGCACTGGTTTTATCTTGCTGTTTTTTACCCGCAGGCACAAGTCCAGTTTTTGCTCAAAATACATTTTTTGTCCATACAAAAACACTGTGTATATCTGTTGAAAAAAAAATCAATAACAAAAAATTATATCACCACATCATAATATGCAGATGAACTAGACCTGTGCCTGTGGTTTTACCTAGAATTATCTACTTGTATGTAGTAATAGAACAAAAAGTGTGTACAATAAACAATATTTAATGCTAGAATGACCTCTAACAGTTAACCTTGACCTTAAATCTCTTGCATTTTACTGCACAAAGGGAATGGACCCAAGGAAACAACAGCAAATCCAAACAATCTACCATCATCAGAAAGTGTATTTTGTCTTTGTCACAAAGATCTTATTTTTGAAGAAATACCCAACTGAAATCAATCTTGAATGTTGGCCTTGGCTTACTAAAAACCAGCTCCCCCCCCCAAAAAAATTATACCCCTTGTCTTATGGGCAAAGTCGACTTTTGGCCGAGTATTTACGTAACATAATAAACAAATGTAGTGCTTCTATCTGAGATATTACGGTACTACTTCACAAATCCTAAACATTTTGCAAACTTTTTTTTTCCCATCACAGTCCCTGTAAACCTTACATTTAACAGATAATCAGAATGCACTGCATGTTGCAGCATTGGAAACATCAATCTACATGTTTCCCAGGTAGATAATACTATCAGGTTATGGGCCATTTCAATCTCACATACAGGATGTAAGGTAGGGGGAGAAATCTGCATTCAAACTGTGACTACTGATTAACTACATACTTCATGATATTTCAACATGCATCTGAAGAACATAAATCATCCAGTGAAGAATATGTGTCATCTTTTAGATAAATGGGGCTTTACAAACATTTTGAATGTAAAATTGCATTTTTATTTTCAAAAATAGTCTGCATGATGTTTATTTTCAACATTACACTTTATCGCTTTATTACTGTCATTTTAAGTTTCTTTTAAGAAATTTAGGTTAGACAGTACAAAAAGTGAGTCAAGTGAATCGGAAAAATGAGATTTTCACTATGATTTATCTCTTGCGCCTTACTCAGCCACCAGCATCAACATCTGTGCAGTCTGATCATGATCTGCACTGTTTACTGTTCAACCTGTCAATTGTTTTGAGTGCTGAATGGTTCCGCACAAAATGAAAAATGAACAGGTCTTTTTAAGAAATTCAATAGGTCAGTTGTGAAATGTAAACAAAAATTCTTCATAATTTAGCACTATAAGTACTATATAACCTAGCTACTATCACTGGTGAAACTCTATACTGTAAACCTAGAACTGCATTTAATAATAAAGTCATTGGTTCAAATCCTTAACACAGCAGTGCCATGGTTTAAATATTTTCATTTATATTTATTGAAATATTGAAATTATAATTATAACTATATATATAATTAAAGGTTTATAATTGAATTTGGCCATGTAATAGATTTGTTTGAAACTTTAACATCTGATCTTTACCTTATTTATGTTCACTTAGCGCTAATTCAAGTAAGATTTTCACTGGAGGTATTTTTAAAATTTGATATCCCTATCCTGGTTGCCCAACCAAGATAGAGTTATTTTATCATAAGTAAAATGTGATACACATACTTTGTCTGCAGAAAGATATAAATATAAGATCTATTATATTATTTTGTGAAATATTTGCATTAAATATGATATATTTAGATGGAATTCATTAGAAATTCAAGTTTGAAAAGATATTATTACCTCCCTTTACCTATCTTGGGTGCGCACCCAAGATAGGTTGGAAATAAATCAATTCAGAAGCTACACGTAGGTTTAAAACTTGCATTTTAGTTCAGAATGTTAAGATATTGGTAAATCTATCCAATTCAAATGTAAAAGTGAAATTATATTGAAATAAAAAGAAATACTCAACGTTTTAAATCTTTCATATTAAAGGGAGTAAACAAAATTTCATAAAAGTTAATAAAATGTAAATTTCTGATAGGGATCTAACTCAATGTAATGTTTTTTTGTTCATTAAATTAATCTCTAACAGAATAAACAAAAGTAAAAATCGTCATAAAATGTTGCTTAAAAGTAAACTGACCACCTTTAAGTTCTATCTTGGAACACATCAAATTCTGTTGCTTCCGTTCTTTAAAATCCCTATATCAGCAGATTTTTCCATAATCCCTTTCATCTTGGGGTGAAAAAAACTGCTGAAAACTACAATTTCTTGTGGTAGATTAAATCATCCCTGCTTAAATAACCTGCTTAGCCAGGCGTTAGTTTGCAATCAGTTTTCCCAGTCAATCTCGTTTGTACTTCTTTTACATGACACCCATCTAATCCATCACCCCAGGGACTTTAGCAGCAGCCCCAATCTGAATTCTTATTAAGTCAAATGAAATAGAAAAAAAGGTCTAAATTATGTAAGACCGCTGTTGATAATTATCTTCGCTATCTTCGCAGGGGCAAGCAGGAAGAAATAATCATTTCCCTAGATTATAAACACTGTAGGATGTCTCTATAACTGTCATTCTATTTATGGTTTTTATTTCTGTTCTGTTTAGGTCACATTGTTCTAATTTTCTTCTTTTCATAAAAATTAGCAAGAGCTTTTTCTGTAGGTGATTCATAACCCCAGTGTCCCCCTCCCCTCTTGCACTCACAAATCTTCGAGTCACCAATAACTTTGCCACTCTTACCAACAAATCTCATGAAACCAACATGCTGATCATATAAGACAAACTAAATTTGTATAACTAGAAATATAAATTTATCCAATATTAAGAAAAGGCCTTTATAAATGAATACCACCAATGACAGCATTCAGAACTGCCAATGCTGTAGACATGAAAATTTAAAAATGCCTCATAAATAAATTTTAAAAAATTTAACCAACCTTATGCCATCCAAAAGAAACTGGTGAAATAATTTTCAGCATATTTGTGTATAAATTAATTCTCCCAATGCAAACTCAAAAATTCACCAAATTGAAGTAAAATCAACCTGACCATAGACTGGTCTTCCTATGAATTAAGCCATCAAAGTCACAGTGGTGACAGTCTAGCATCTTTTGGGTGATTATTAGGTTGACATAGATAACCAGTCTGTCAAATGACCTTGACCATTAAGGTCACAGACATCATATTTCATAAATCACTACCTGGGACATATATTAAATATGACAAGTGGATAATCACATATGATGTATTATGACTAAGAGGGTACTTAATGCAGTTAAACATTTTAAATTTGAAAGTTTTATTGGGGAGTGATTGACACTCCTTCATAAATGATGACCATTACAACATTACACCTGTTTTTACCTATACTGTACTGTTTTATCTATATCTGATGTAAAAACAACTGTTTCCCCGACAACATTATAACAAAACAGAAACTTTTTGCATACAGAGTGCATTACCTTGAACAATAATCACTGTTCAAAATAAAAAAATTCTGAATGATTCAATGCATGGTGATCCTGGTTCCATGCAGTATCCTTGCCCATGTTCAGGGTGTGGACCTTTTACCTACAGGCAGTGGACCTTCTGATTGTTCCTCAGTTATTAAGAAACTGCTATTTTTCTACTTAAAGTATCAGGTCCATAATCTCAGGGCTTGACCCTATATAGCCCCAAATCAGTGTGAGGTTCAGTGATTTACAAGTCTGCAACTTGGGTCACTTGACTGTGGAGGCAGGTCCCTGTAACACTCTTCTTGTCCCAGCAAAAATTGTAAAACAAGACTGTACCAGTATTACATACAGCCCTGTATATGCAATCATTACATTACCGTGATGAACTTTGACTCTCTCTGAATCAACCCTGACATCTCTTTATTCTTGAACAAAAATATGGGTTTGTCTAATAGTCACTGAAAACTGATAAGCCCTGCCAAATAGTTGCGTAATCTGAACTGGCTCCGTAAGCCTAAGAGAATAATAAACACTCACCTTTTTGGCACCACAAGTAGTAGGCTATCACAAAAAAATATTTAATATTGTTATCTTTAACTTTCAGTAGCAAACACATTTAATATATATATCCAGTTACACCCTCCTTCAGTCCCATAATTCTTTTAGAAATTCTTAGAAATTCTTAGAATCTACCTTGCATAACCAATTAGGTGAATTATACAATTAGACAAAGGTAAAACTATGGGAAATCCAGAGATTAGTTCAACTGACACTTCCATGGTCATACATCATCCTGGAAATCTGGAATTCTTAACATTTTCTCTGGGAAATTGCTACCCTTTATTACCCATATCATATACTAAGGCAAAGGCTGGGTGGCCTGTTACAATTTCTTGAAGAATACTTCAAGAAATTGTTTTTCAAGAGTAACTAAATTTTTGTACAAATGCATTAATTTAATGAGCCCATTTTTACATACAATGTGTGTGGGTTTAAATGATAGATTGTTCTAAACAAATTTAGTAACAAAAGAAGAAGCCTGAACAAAACATTGTATAGTAAGCTGGTTCTGAAATCAACATGGGGAGAAATGCAGTCAGGGTAAAACAAACGCCAAAAGAAGTGACAGATAGGAAATCCTGCTGAAAAAATTGGTCTTTTATAATAAGTCAGCAGTTGGCATGGGGTAGGGGAGAGAGTACAGGTTTTGGGGCATCACAATTTGAGGAAGTCAAAGTGACCTTCCATAGTACATGACCTGTACTGTAGTAATATTATCAACACATATTATTATGACGCTCATACAATTTTTGCTTTTATCTATGTATATCTATCTATAACAATGTTATCTACATCGAATAATGTGACAATGTGTGTGGAATATTTCATACAACAGTATAGCCATTCATACATCTGACTAAAAGTTATTTAACTTTCTACTAAAATATAAAATTATGTAGATAAAAGTCTCTCTTTCGAAATAAAAAGAGGCAATATTATGATTTCCAACAACCATTTTTACTGCTATTTAAACTCCTAAAAGAAGCTGCCCCATCAAGGATGTAACATTTCCAAAAGGATTTTATTTTTCAGTTTCATCTTCATATGATACAAATGTCTATATTTTGATGTTTTTATGCATTTTCTCTGCCCTAATCCATTGAGGATGGGCGATAGAGCTCTTTTCAGAAATTTTACAGTACTTCATTTGATGGACATCATTATATACATGTATTACTGATGTAGATGTATCATATATAACAAACTAGTGAGCCTGTTCACAGCCTCAATTAACAGCCCCCAGCTTCTATCCCTCTGGTCATTGTCCATCAACAAGTACATCAACTGACCATCATTAATTAACCCCTACTGTATAGTGCAATTATTCTTCTTAAACCTTCATCCTACATTCACAGGCCTGCCCATCTTTCAATCTGAACAGCACAGTTAGTTGTTCAAAGGGGTGTCCAGTGAAAATGCCCTGAGTAAATAAGTGCAGATCATGATCAGACTGCTCAGAATGTGGAAGCTGATCATGATATGCACTGTTCACAAAGACAGAACCTCTTGCCAGCAAGGCAAAGGTTAAACAAATAATACATTATTGTAATCTCGTTCTTTAATCACAAGCAATAGAAATTTACCAATGCCTGATTCTTCCATCCCTGTTGATATGTAAAGCTCATATTTTGGACATTATGATCCGGTACATATCTTACAAATCTTAACCCTCTAAAATTGCTCTTTTCACATACTTTAATATATCTTTCAAAATGTCAAAAATGTTTAGATAAAAGTGGAAGCCTCTAAGTATAAACTGATAAAATATATAAAATTTGAAGTACTCATCTTGTATGTCTTGAAATATTACAGTGAAACTTTCTCATTGTCTGTTAACTTGTACTGCTAACCTTTTGTGAAACAGTATTTGTTTAAGATGAATATGATGCCAGTGTATTAAAGAGCCTTTTGCTTCAAATCTTTATTTCTTTATCCCTGGTCCGTTACTCAATTTGGTCACAAATGAAAGAAAAAAGTTAAAATTTTGCTGATATTTTTTATAAACATTGTCTGAGCAATAGTGAAATTTTATTTGAAGTTTGTTATTATAAGAACACTAAAATTCTGCCACTCAAATTGTACCAATTTTGCAGTAACTGTTCTTTCCTCTGTCAGATCTTTATTGAACTAATTTTCACTGCAGGTAGTCAGATCCTTGTCAACTTTGAGAAGCATAAATTAGCCCTCAGATATCATCACAAAGAGTTCATATCCTGCTGAAAGATTTACGCCTTGGTGGAAGTGAAGGTGTGACCCTGTGAGCTGCTCTCAAGTAGGTCTGTAACTGTTCTACAATATGTTACAGAAGAAACAGAAAAGGGGCATTCAAAGTGGAAAGAAACTTCCTGATAAATTCACACTGCACAATATACCTGCATATACCAATATTATAGTTCCTCAGCTTTATGATTTATGCTTGATTTACATTTTGTGCGGATTGTCAGCTCATTTCTCTAATAAGGTGGGCAAATTGCCTGCACTTTGGGTTCATTTGCAGTAAATTGTGGTCAATTACCTGCATTTTGGCAAATCTTCCCAGGACTGTTTTTGCTACACCGTAGGTGATATACTAAATTACAGTTTTCTGCAAAGGATCGCAAGTTGTTAGTAACTGCGGAGATAAATGGTTCAATTGTCACCAAGGTGAGATTTTTATCAATAAAGTGAAAATTGGGCATGAAACCAACATAGATGACCTCTATATACATCTAGGTCTCATCTTGTACATTTATACAGACAAACATCTTTTACATATTAGGTTTAGCTTCATGGATAACTACGGGTGCAACAGGAGAATCTGGGGGTTGGCGAGTATTCGAGAAATTTCCTTAAATGCTCTCTCAGCTTATATAGAACAATATCCACAAACAGTCTTCTGGGCATAATCACAGACAAAGATATACATGTATAAAAGACAAGTGATCAATTAGGTCATTTTTCTACAGAGACTTGAGCCACAATCTAGACATCTGTGTCACAACATAAGAAGTGATGCAGATAAACTAATAAATGTTGAGTAAAGGCCATTCATCAACTGGAGGTGAGGCTGACCTATAAACACATAATAAACATCTGAAAACTATATAAATGTAATGAGTAGAAAGACATGGTACATTAATTTTACACATAAAAATCTATTAAATGCCAAAACCTTGTATTTTTTACACTCTCAACATCATTTTAAATATGATATTTTTCATATCCTTTAAAGCAGTCCCTCCCTCTCAGACCAATTTAAGCCTCATGCAAAATACATAGATTTTATCTCAAAAACCTGCAAAATACAAATTGTACAAACCTTTCTTCTAAACATCCTTCCTGCGGGAATGTAATTTCACAACAAACGTTCAAATCCGCATCTTTTCAAAACTGTTTTTTTGCCAGTGAGATTATGCTTGGCTGATAGAGTTTAAATATTTACATATGATGTAGCCACCACTCTCCCATCAACAAACACTACTTCAAACTTCAATAAAATCCATTTCAAATTTTCATGTAAATAAATTTTTAAATTATCATTTTTAATAGCCCGCAATAGCATTAAAAGCAAAATGTTCTATCTATCGTTCTAGAGTTACAAAGTATGAAGTTAATGACGAGTGGAGAAATCTGAACAAAAAATCTACATTTATATCTCTTGTTTTCTTGGTCACCCTCTAAAAACCTGAAACTGGTATATTTTGGGGAGCTTTTTATATTTGTGAAATTTTCAGAATTATTTTATTGTCATAAGTTACAGCCAAATATCATATTTATTCCTATTCAGAATTCCATTTATTGAGATACAAAAATATGAAGGCAGATCTAAAATGTGAAAAAGAAGTTAAATCTAAGTTTTCACTGCTATATATTTAAATGGCATCTTCTTTACTTTGGCCTTGGTCATCAGGCTGATAAAGGAGAAGCAAGAGTAAATGGAGCAAAGCACATGAGCTCAAACCCTGAGGTTGCATTCTAACAAATATTCGGTATGTTGACTGGATACAAAACCTGACCATCAGTGTTCACAATTTTTGTTCAATGATTTAACCTGGTGACCAATTAAGTTTTAACTCAATGAGACCCAGTATAAAACTGGGCCTCAGAGTTCATCAAATCATACATTCTGACTTATTTTCAAGATAAATGGATATTAAATATAAATTCTAGAGTGTTCACATGGTTTTTCTATAATTAAATCAGGTGATACAGTTTGTGAAAAAGTTTCAAACATGACATAGTTATAATCAAGACAAAAATTATGGATAATTTTCATGATTTTTGGGTAATAATGTGGCCAAGAGTGTAAACAAAGTTTTTCTATAATCTGACCTGGTGACCTAGTTTTTAACCCCTAATAACCCTTGGTTTCATACCTGGCCTAGAGATCATCAAGACAAACATTCTGACCAATTTTCATGATGATTGGACATAAAATGTGAGCTCTAGCATGTTCAAAAGGTAAGTGTGGACAGACAGACAACAGATATAGGGCGATCATAGTAGGTCATCTCTGAGTACTTTCTGCTTGGGTGACCTAGAAAATAAATAAACCCTTTTTGAACTGACTTTACAGTATCACAATTTTACCTACCTGATATATCTATAAACCGTCACATAAAATTCTTTTTTTACAGCAAAGATAATTTTGTGTAGTGAATAGTCGCCTGCTGATAAGCGAGTTGAAAACTACTTGAAAAAGTTGTAAAATGAATTTTTAAAACATATCTCATTCAAAATAAGGCAAGTAGAACAATTATCAGCTATTTTCTCACACAGATTGCAGTAAAATTGCATAATAAAATAACGCTTTATCATTTCACGCTGTACGTTTCACTTTTAGGTTCAAGTCTGTATTTTTATTACACAGATACATCTGCTACATTACTTTGAAAGGAAACACCATGCAGAGAAAGGGTGGGGTTTTAATTTGTGCACATCACTAACAGAAGGGTAGAAATCATACCCTGCAGACCTATAAAACCTACATTTTATCTCTTATCCCAAAACCAAAGGTAATCCATTTTGGCATTGAGATAGACTTGCATGAGACTACTCTGTTAGTCTTTACAAGGAAGATTTTAAAGATTGAGTGTAGAAGTCACATTGCTGTATCTGCTATATATAGGTCACTGCTATATATAGGTCACTGCTATATATAGGTCACCGGTGAGCTATTTACTCATTCATAAGTCTGTACCAGCCATAAGACAGTCTCGATCAGTATTGCAGAAAAGTGTCTTAATACTAAACAATTGTCATGACATCAATCGCATGGATCCTTCTCATTTTGTGTACAGAATTAAGCTATTATTCAGTCATAAGTCTACACCAAGTATAAGTGTATAGTGTGAGCCATCTGATGCTACTTCTACTCTCTCATAAGTCTATTTTAGCTGTAAGTCAGGATGCTAAAATTTGCAGTAAACTGATGCTTGATGACAAAACCTTTATAATGCTGCCTGTACTAAATTACAATGGCAGCATTCCACACAATTTAGATTCTCTCTGTGTAAACAAAGTCTTTTATTTACGATTTGATGTGCTTTTAGTCATTTCAGAATAATTTATGTCCGAAATTGTACAAGTAGACCAGTCCGGTATTAAGATTTCAAATTTACAGTTTTTTTATCTGTGTGTGTCAAGACTGCGCCACTACTGTTAGTATTGTGTATAAGTTGATGGACCAAACTATAACTTGTTTTATCATAGTCACACTGAAAAAAAAATCAAGTACAGCTATTATGAAAATTGCCTGTACCTAAAGGTTTTTAAAAAGAACGTTAACTAATTTCTTTACATATCAAATCAGGTATTTGCTATTTATGGACATTATAATAGCATGCATTATGTAAAATATGTAAACAAATATGACGTTATCACAGCCTAGTTTCTTGAATTTCAATGATATCATGTTTGAAACAATAGTTTTTAACACTAAAAACTACAAAAATAGCTCTGTAGTGTGCAGGCTAAAATTAATGGAAAATGTCTTACTCAGCAGTAAAAAATGTTTTCTTATAAAACAATGACTTGTTGATGCAGATTGTATTAATACATTTTTAAAAAAAAATGTTTAAGACCAACTTTTAAAATACGTGTTTCTGTATGTTCACTGGTAAAAGTTTTAATTTTATACAAAAAAGTAACAAAATTCACACAGTCTTTGTTTGTATGTTGTATGTCTTAATTATCAATGAAGATATATGTAAATAAAGATAAGACAATTTTTGTTGTTGTTGTTTGCATGGTGTGTAACTATGTTCTGTGTAGTTTTTGAGAGCATGGAAACATTCAATTTCTGGAAAAAATAAGACCACAAAAAAGTATTTTTTCTCAAATTATAATTAATTTGTCTTTTATGACTTTTTATATCATAGGTACCATTTCTCCAACAAATCCAGCAAAATATTTGTAATTACCTCCCTTTTAATAAATGTTTATCCTATGAGAATGTCAGTTAAGGCGCAAAAAAAGAATATGTTTGTTTCAGGTTTCCCTACCTACCCTAATTTTTTGCCCATACCCTAGAACATTTTTCGCAAGTTAATTTTTTTAGCATAAATTCATTAAAATCTATGTTGAATTTGGTTTGTTTGAGAATAAAAAGAAATTCAAAAAAAAAAATTTCCCTACCTACCTACCCTATTTCTTGGGGGCATGAAACCCAAAACAAACATTTTTTTTTTTAGGCCTAATGACAACTATTTAGACAATGCGACTAAAGTAAACAACAAGGATGGGGGACAAGAAGCAATGAACAATTCTAGTTATTTTTAAGGAGTAAAACTAGAAATAGACTGATTTAAAGATTGTTGAATTTCAAGCATGTTTTGGCCTATTTCCAGTAATACTTGCAAAATGTTGCAACCTGATCCTTCAATAAAACATTTAACACCTTTGAACAATTTTTTTATAAATAAAAATACATGGGAGATGAAAAGATTTTATAACTGTGCCAAATTTCAGTCAAGATCATTTGATTTTACAAATGGATAAGTTGCGTGATATATTAATTTGTTTTAATTGTAATTATTATCAATTAAAAGCCCCATTATCGGTGTTTCTTTGGTAGAGATAAAACAAATCATGCCATCTCAAACAAAGGTTGCAGGTACATTTGATATTACGTAAGGTAACTTAAATATCACATATATACTTGTAACAGTGATCTATATGTAATACAGACGGGCCATGCATAAATGGCACAATAAAACCATTTATCGAACAAAATGTAAGTGTCTGTATAATTTAAATAGAACCGGACATTATTTGGAACAGAGACACTCTCTGTATCTTTCAATATCGTTTCAAAACATCTTAAGACATTGGTTACTGTATTTTTTTACTGCGCATCTTTAGAAATTCTGATGTTCATTTTGTTAAACCAACACTTTTAATGTCTGTAAATACGTCTTTTAACTATTTTTGCCAGAACTGAACAGCTTCTACAAACTTCAAAAGCCGAATCATTACTTGCACTGCTACAGCAATTTACATTAAAAGAAAATGACAATTACTTCTCATTGTCCTCAGGACAAACTGCGCAAAAAAAATCCCTGAGCGCTCTTGAATGCTACATTACCGTTCCTGAAATAATTACCATAGTTGTGATTATTTCTTTGTGTCCAGTACTAGTTCTCATGCAAATCTTACATACAATGTCCTTCCAATGATCTCGAACCTTTCTGGCATACTCGGGAAGCATTAGAACTTCTACAAAATGATTTCACTGACCCTCCAGGACAAACAATTCCGAAATTGAGTTTCTTGCCCTCTAATTGACACACAATCATGTAATTTTCTTGTTTTGCTAAATGGCGTAAAAATGTTCTTTTTGCACGCCAGCAAAAATAAGAGCTGATCCAACAATTTGAGAGAATAACTGCTGAATTTGCGGAGGGGTCTTTTTTTCTATCATTGTAAATAATTTCTACTTCTAATTCCTTCAAAACGTCACGATTGTGTCTGACAATTTGAATTCTTACGTCACAGCAGCCGGTTTCTATTTTGCACATGCACATCACCTGGATTCATTGAGGCGTAACTATCACAATTTCTTTTGTGTTAACTGTAGTATTTGAATGACTTAAAATTATATTCACACTCAAATTAATTCAACAAATCACTGGGTAAACCATCGAATTCGAATGAGTTTATATTATGCTCATCCTCCAATCATCAGAATTCAGTAGACAGTAGGCTGAAGACAAATTTACAGTGACACAGTGGAAGGGTCCATTATTTGTATGTAAATACATTGGCTATTTTCAAGAATGAAATATTGTATTTTAACTTGCTCTGCCTGTTAATGACTTGGTTGTAAACTTTTTGGTACACATTTTTTTTATCCATCACATTATATCCTTGATTTATTGTAAATCAGCACTGAAAGATGGCAATAGAAGATTTTATAAAAATCTGGGACCTGTGTCTTATAAATTGGAAGTCTTATGTACAAGAATATGTGAGTCTGCAATTATGTTACATAAAATAAATTTCTTTTCTATATTTCATGTCATAATTTATACAAATAATTTGATTGCAAGATAATTTACTAAAAAAGCAAACAACCTACGATAATTGTTGCAAAAAAGCAAACAAATTACTTAGATAATTATGTTGATTGCCCTATCCCTTTCCAACCCCAAATATGAAAATAAAAACTTTTAAATTTATTTAAATTGCAAGGGACAAATAACAGGAAGCACTGCACACCACAGATGGTTTTCTTAACAGTAATATAGCCAATTTACTATGACTGATTTACATATTATACATTATACCTGCACTTGTCAATTTATCACAAATTATCACCTGTAATTGCACCTGACAAGCCACTGACTTGACAAGTGTGTTCATTTTATGTGATAACTGCCTCTTTTTTTACAGGTATATACTATAAAATATTACATTTATATCTCACCATAATGACGCTCCTCTTTTGCGGACAGTCCTTATAATTATGTGACATGGGTAGGAATTTCTGTCATACTTAACAACCCTTAGTATACAACACGCCATTTTGTCGAGACCATATTTTTAAGTGCCTATCCCAATCAATTCTTTGCATAAGAATAAATAAAAGTAAAATACCAACAGTGAGCAAAAAATGTACTTTTATCAAAAAATTTACATTTTATTTATTTGACAACAATTTTGATAGATATTATACAACTTATGCTAGATCAGGCTCTTTGGCACGGATGGTCAATTTGTTTTGGCTTTTTACAGTGGAGGAAACCAAAGTACCTGGAGAAAATCATGTTGTCCGGCTTTGTGACCACATAACCATCCCACATACTTTTATCAATGATTCACTTTAAGATATTCTAAAGGCAGGTAACCATTCCCTTTGAGAGAATTTCAAATTGAATAAGGGGCACAACTCTGTTCTGCTTAACTTATCTAAATCTTTACTATCCTTCAATTAGTGGTGAAAATTCCTTGTATCCAGTTAAAGATATTGTTTTAATTTCACATTTTCAATCCTTGAGACAGACTCACAACTAGAATAATAGTTATTAACATCACCAAAGATAACATGCCAAATTTGGTGACAATTCATCTAACAGTTCACAATGTGAGAAGTCATCAAAATACAGGTTTTAAAAGAAAAGCTGTGATTTTATCCAAGTTTCAGCAAAATAATCAAATTTATCTAAGCCTACCATCATTAGCAACTGAAGACAGGATGGTTACTGAGGTCTCATTCAATTGAAAATCCATCCACAAGGAGAAGTTTAAGTCTCAGGCTACATGCCAGAGAACATCTTGACTATATACCCGTAGCTGTATTGGGTTCTGAGCTTGACCAATGATATTTATTGGGATGATTTAATGATGTTTGAAGGGATTGACATGTGACCGACAGGCATATATAGGACACTGAAGTCACAGGAGAAAACTACATGTATTATTGATAACACATTCCTTTATGAACTTTTCGTAAAATCTAAATCATTTGTTCTTGTTTCACCAATTGTTTTAATATTGGTAAAAACACTAATATTACCTAAAAAAATGACATGAGTTCAATGGGTTCCTCAGGGACATTGATACTAGAAAATACATTTTTGATGAAATATGAATAAATAATGAACAAACAAGCATTTACAATGGTAACTTTGATTACATTCCCGCTGACCAACAAACTCCGTAAATCATACCATTGTCTGATCACGCATGTTAACAAGTACAGCCACTTTGTTCGTTGACAAAAACATCACCAATTGTAACATGCTTAATTACATTAATTGTCAAGGCAGTACATTGACAAAATGTCAGTAAATGACCAAATGACAATGTAATTCTTTTTATTCTGTTGGGCTGGACATGGGAGAAAGACAAAGGAAAAACATGATTGAAGTTTTTGTGGTCAAGTAACTGACCACAGGATGTGAGTCATACATGTACTTTGTGGAAAAAGAAGGAAAAAGTGACAAATGCGATAAAGTCAGGAATGTTAGCCCCTTGGAATTTCATGGAAGACATCAAGGATCTTGGAAAAACCAGAGTTCAAATATCACTCTTAAAAGGGTGCAGGTCTTGTGGGAGATTTCAAGCTACGTCACTGCATATACAGTGCCTAGGCACCATAACTACTTAACTACAAAATAACCTAGTTTTATGCTTACTACATATAGTTCAAACTTCAAAGCTGTAATTAGTGTGCCTTTAAACTGAATTCACCTGTGTATAAACAAAAAATTTAAATAAAACCAAAGGATTGAAGTTTTCGCTTACCTTACTGGAGCGAAACATTTTTCTTGACATTTTTTTATTCCTGCTGGTTTAATAGAAATGCTTTGCCTGCGTCTGTCCTACATCTTGCATTCAATTACTCCTTTGTATTTATGCCAATGTTATATATTGTTTTGTCCAAATAAATTGATATCAATTATAAATTTAATGGCTGGCCAACTCACGAATACAGTTACACTGTTTTAGACATGGAATTTTGGAAGCCAGCCCATCACTGACAATTGTTTTCCTTTGAACGTAGAGTAAGGCGTTCCCATTGCACTCCTTGTTCATAACATCTTAAAGATATATCTTAAACTATGTAAAGATAAAGATAAACACATAAACGTTTTCTTTAATATTCCGGGTACTTCCTCACTGAATAAATAAACTATAAGTACCGATACATAAGGGCAAAACTTACGAAAATTTGATTAGCGAGAACAATATGTGCTACTGTCATCAGTTTTTTTCAGGTCCCTCCATCCCTTGATCAAGCATCCATGGAACAATAAAATCTCATTAAAAACACTCTTAAACTTATAATATCCAATACAATTTGAAAGTTACGATTTCAGAGATTGCGATATACCACCAAGTCAAAGTTTTTTCTTAACTCCTACACACAATGTTTTGTCCATATAAAGGGATATATAGTTTACAACCACTTGTTTGAAATTTAAATCCCCAGATATAAAGTGTTTTGTCCAATGTGATATAAACCACAAGTATCTAATATTACATATTTACATTTTTTGATTCCAAAAATTTGAAACCTTTATGTTTACATACGGTATGTTCAACCTTTTAAGCACATGTATAATTTAGTACTACTGTCAAACTATCTGGTAAGTTATAATACTTTTAGCAAATACACAAAATGGTGTTAATTGTGTATGTAAATGAAATATTTCGGTTGTCACTGCCGTTTCATTGACGGGTCATTTTATACCTTATTAACCCAATACTGTATCACAATATCTCGTACAGTAACGCGCATAAGCATCTTTATGCCAGTGACCCTGCAATAAAAAACATATTTTATGAGATTTTTTATTGGCATAACACTTATTTATGGATGTTTTTAATATCTGCAAGTAGCTTTTGGGCAATATATCTCCAGCAGTGGTGACAATAATTCTTTGCAAGACATTCTAATCTTTGGATTTATGTATTATAAAAAAGTTTTATTTATTCATAACCCAGTTTGAAGCATGTGTACTTATACCTACCAGATTTGCAATATGTTATGTTATTTAATAAAAACTGCATGACGTTGTTGTTATTTGTTACTGTTCTTTTTTGAAGTGTTGGTCCTGTGTATGGTTTGGGAATCAGTCCACAGAGGCTTTCATTCACAATAATTTTTTTTTTATCTTTTGGTTTAGATGGGGTGCAGAAAGTTTGACCGATAATGGGGGACAATATAATTTTTATGTGAGAAATAAGGGTCATGTATTCCGGATACATATTGACTTGAAAAAACAAC
The DNA here is from genome assembly GCA_022818135.1 of Saxidomus purpurata. Lineage (NCBI taxonomy): Eukaryota > Metazoa > Mollusca > Bivalvia > Venerida > Veneridae > Saxidomus > Saxidomus purpurata. The sequence goes on along the minus strand of JAFMSR010000009.1, from coordinate 42,804,531 downwards.
AACAACAAATAAATGAGTCACATATAACATTGCATACTTGTTGTAAGCACTCTTTTACCTCACTCTACTTCTGCTTGTCCATACACTCATCAACTCTAAACTGTTGTAATATTTCAAGAATTAAAGTGAACAAAAAATCATAATATCGTCTATACTGAACTTGTTTATTTTTATGACCTACAATGTTCCGTGTGATTATCTCTTTGGTACACTCACATACAGTGTATCGCTGTTAATAAACTTGGAATCCATGCATTCTCAATTTTAATAATATCTTTCCGTGCATACAAGTAACGTTCTGACGGAATGTTTCCACTTAGTGCAGTACTTTCACAGTCGCAGCGGGACATCAGATATCGGCATATTTCTCTCTAATAGTATTATATTTAAACATTTCCCGATCCAATATATCTGCAGAATCAAGGTTCTTACAGCGAGCTCACTACATTAATTTGTTAGATATTGTAACATTGGATTATTATTAAAACGTTATGCACTAATACACATCAACGTTTTTTTTTAATTTTTAGCGTTGTGGAAGATGGCAATGATACAGTTTTTCACTTATTTTAGCAACCCATTACATCATAAACTTTCGGTTATGCACACTGAGAGAAATCAACTTTCTATATTAAAGAATGATGTTTAATATCTCTCTAAAAAAACTTCATAGATTGAATGAATAGTCAAAAGCAGGATTTGTTATATTAACGGATTGTGAAACAGTGCGAAAAAGGTCGAATTCTCTGCCGTAACGAGATTTTCCGAGATTTTGCGAGATTTCATCATCACAACGACGCCATTTTAAGTAAGCGAATACAGAAAATCATCGATAATATCTTCTTCAATCTCTAAAATATTATCAATCTATCAACGTTGAATTTCTACAAACAAATTGGTAAGTTATGATTAATCCACTGACAAGTTATTTGTGAGAAGTCATATCGATTTTTTTGCAATATATACCCTTTTCAAGTGCAGATCATCTGTAAGAATGTTTGCGAAAGATGAGAAAATGGCGGAGCTGCGGCTAACATAGCCCAACTTTGTGCGACTTTCTGTCGTTCTTTTGTGTTTGCGTGAATAATATGGATTTGGTTGCTTGAGAAAGGGTTTGTTAAGTGTTCGCAGTAATTTCTTTTTGTTAAAAAGCGGGTAAGTGATGAAGGAGAAGTTCGTAAATTTGGGCCAATTTTAACTTTTGCGCTGAAAATGGCGGCAAAATGGCGAAATTTGCAAAACCAGGTTCTACATAGTAACGAATTTTCGCACCGATGTGGTTATTGAGTCCCAATGTTGAATTAAAATATATTCATGAATCATTGATACACATATTAAACTATTTGCAAACCCGTTACAATGGCTAAAAAATTGTTTAAAACACATTTGAAAACGAGCGTCATTCGGCTGTAAATAAGATTGGTAGCCATACTTGTTATGCTGTGCACTTATAGCCCTAAGAAAATAATATATCTTTTTACATGAAAATGATCTTTTAAGCATGTTAAATGACTGATCTCTAAAAAAATCAGTTTCATAAGTATTCACTTGATATCACGGTTAAAAATGTGCGTGATGTGTAAAATAGATTCCATGTTGTGTTGAGCAATTGCGATTTGTTGCAATTATTTCGTTTTTTTCTGAAAACATACCAATTAATTTGTTTCCATCAAAAGACAACACAACTATTAGTACGATGTCGATAATTATTTTGATGACTTTTTACAAAATTAATATCAAAATAAAATGACACAAACATGTCGTGAAGAACTTTCGCCCCCCCCACTTTCGTTTTTTTTTTTGTTTTTTGATTGCCTTTTTGCCGATAAAAGGAAAATTAAATGATTTATAATATATAACAAAGTGATTTCGGTTTTGTAAAAGTTTTAAAACATAATTTGTTGATAAGTTAATTTGATCTGATCTTTTACTAGAAAGAATAATACGACAGTAATACCATCCGCCTTTTACACTCTTCTTTTGTTATTTGTTTTTGCTTATTCGCATTTTGTTTTTACACATTTACAAGATCAATACATAATCTTCCATACTTTTAATTTTTCACTTTTTTCCTCTTTATCAGGGACCCAAATACAAAGATAGATCCGTGCCTCTTTATTTTTAATACCAGTTACCAATTAATTAGAGAAAAGCGACCGTCGATAATCAAAGACAAGTAGTTTTATCTACGCTAACGGATCGAAATTACGGACAGCGCCGTCTTACCTACGGCGCAGAAAATCAAAATTCGCCGCTCTAAGCGTCACCCAACCCGTCAAAAGTGATGTGCTAAAAATGTCATTATTATTTTAAAACTTCGTGACAATTACTTCCTTCTTATAATAGAATAAAAACTGATTTTGAAAAAAATAGTAAAAACAATGTATTTAAATGTATGCTTGATTTTCATTTAATGCCATGTTATTGTCAGATTCTGTTACTTTAAGGGATCAAAATGTAACACAGTGGCTGCTTAAGACAGGTAGCTGTTAATTACAGGTTCAACATAATGTCATTGAAACATGCAAGGCTTCAGACCACTATAAGATCCTCCTTCTGTCACACAGTGAACTCAGGTCTTAGACCACCAAAAGTGATGTCACTGATTTTCATCTTGTTTAAAACACATGTATCATGTGACTCATCCATTAATGGACAAAAAATCGACAGACAAAATCCCGACAAGAGATTTACATTAAATGCTCATTACTTATCTACTAATTAAGCCTCAATTGTAACCAGAAAATGCAAACTGTCATGCAATTTTGTAATTCTTTAGGTATTTTGTTTCAGAGAATTTGTAAGTGTTGATTTATTACTGGTGATCTTTCTTCCTAAATCAATCTCTTAAGTAGTGTCAGTACTCTATGATCGCTTGTCAGTGCTCACCGATATGGGAAATCACTGTGAAGGTGGAGAGTGAGAGTCACTCAGATATCCACAAAATCAAAATATAGCATCTAGAAAAATTGTTACGCAACGGTCTGAAGTTAAAATGGCAAAAATTTGTCTTTCAGTGGATCTTTTCAAGCAGTAATGAAAATTGTTGGTGTTGAACCAAGCAACCGTGCAATGGTTGCTGCCACATAAAGTTGCCTCCCTCCGCCACATCCGGCTAAAAAAACTTTAAGTTCAACTTCAAAGATCCATTACCACCACTGGTGTTCTGCGACATTAATTCTATGAGAGCTTACTTGTATATATCAGAAAGCCTTTTGTTGTGTACTATGAAAGTAGAGGACAGAATCATAATGGTTCATTAGTTTAATCTGTTCTACATCCTGGGTGACATATTGCTTCCTTAAGAAGCTGTTTTGATTCAAACAGAAGACTGAATTCATGAGACTGTGAATTCTCTCAATTAGCTTTTACATAAATTGAAGGCCGAGGTTCTTTTTCATATAATTTCTGCACCTTTTGATAAAAAAAAATTATTTCTAGATTTTATCTTTTGATAATGGAATTACATAAAATTGAGCCTACTTATTATGATGTATACAAAATTTTAATTCATTTGATACAACTGTGTATTATATCTATAGTCTGATCAACTTTTCACAGTAAATGACTGCCTGCTTAATTTTTTTCAAAACTGTTTCTTAAATTCATGCTGAGATCCTGGACAGTTTGACTGTTGTGATACTGTACCTAAGCTTCTTCGTTTTCTATACAAGACATTTTTTTAACAATAATCTGAAAATACTTTTATCAGTATTAAAACTGCTGTAAACGGAAAGTAATTCTGAATAAAAATGTCAATTATTAAAGCATTAATAGTTTTTTGAAAAGAAAGACCACTAAACCTGTCTATAAATTGTCAATGCTCTGTTTTGATTGGTTAATTATGGTAGACACTAAGTCGTTTAACTATGAAATTGTGAGTCGTACCAGAGCCCACGACTGTCTTAGATAGACACTTGGATATCCTTTCTACGGGACACTTAAACTGTTCTCGTAGACTTCTGTCTAGCTGCTCTCCACCCAGGAGACCAATAGAATCCAAGACGAAAGTCAAAAAACATGTTCTTTACACCAAATAAACTAACCAGTTACAAGTCAGTCTGCATTCATTTAGTAAACATTATACCAAAATACAACATTTAAAACAATTATTTCGCAGCCTTTTTTCCCCCCACTGGTAGCATTTCGCACATAAAATTCTCCGGAAATGTTTTTTCTGATAAAAATGTTGTCAGTTACGATTAGTTCCTATAGGAAGTTGATGATCTACAGGCTTGTGGGCACTGATTATTGACTAAGCGGGAACATTTTTCAACAGTGCAAATTTGATTTGGGCCTTCATCGAATAAAGTACCCTCGTTCATTACCCTGCGATAAAAGGCACTTACTCCAATTGAAAAACATCAAAACTATCAGAATCTACACAGAAACAAGATCCAGTATCTGGTATATAATTTTTCACTGCCTTGTTGTTAATTGAAAAAAATATGTCTTTTCTCACCATGAACTTTCACTTGCTTTATAATCAAGGCTAAATAGTTCTATAAATAGAAATTTAAACTTTTAAACTTTTGATTGGTAACATTATAATCTACCGAGTTGTTAGATTGTAATGAAACTTTACATGAGGATTCACTTCTGCACTTGTTTGATAAGGATCTGCAGAGTCTCAGGCAAATCTCAGAATGAATGCCTAAAGTACATGCACCAGTCAATGCAAAATGTTAATTTTCTATGTACTGCTGAAAAAATATCTGAGTGTGTTTTTCATATAAATTTTATTTTAAAAGTTTACCATCCAATGATTTTTCACAAAATAATGCCATGCTTTGTAGAAGTACTGAAAAACAACCAAGAAAAATTTAGAATTATTGTACCATGTAAAAGCTTATGGCAATGAAAACATCCATGTTATACAAGAGTAAAAAAGCTCAAAGTTGATTTTTTGAAACCGGTTTCATCGACACAGAGATAAGGCTACATGGATTAGTTTAATGAAACATCTTCCAGAAAAAATTCTTACAAATTATGAAGGCGACATGATGTAATAAAACAGTCCTAGCGGTATTTCAACATTCAGCATTACACGTACAACGTTACATCACTTTGGTGCAAAGTTCTCAAACCTTTTAATACCTGCAGCTACAAGCGATAGGAATTTCTTTTCTCAAAATTATTTTTACTTCGATGGACGATAGGATACCATGAATCCGAATCCGACTTTCCTCAGAAGCAAACTTTCAGATAACTTTTGACAGTTGTACTAAGAAAGGTTTCGTATTATCTCACTTATACTAGTGCTAATTAATAGAGAACGAACAATTATCCCACTTCAAAGCCGCCACTACTAAACGAGGCACTATTTTTCATTAGTGTTAATAGGCCTAGAATATAAATGAATACAAACACCCTGCTGATGGCTTATTAATCCACAAAGCTGCTGAGTTTGGTTGTTTATCATTTATGAAACAAAGAGTGTCATGACCTAAAATGTTAATTAGAAAAATTAAAATCGAATCAACCAGGCTTCTGGAAATGTCCAAGCTATTGCAAGAATGTATAATCATACACTAAATTCAATCAAGAACACTCTTTATATTTTCAAGGACTTTTCCATTATCCTAAATACCGACATTGTAAATCAGGAAATTCTTGACGTAATTTAAAATTTAATTTTGCAATTTCATAACTACAGTAGTCACATAATGTTTTCGCAATTTGTCGTTAAAAATATGTGCAATTTCAATGCTGCACAATGTACACTGTTTTTATTACCAAAAAACTTGACAATTTCCTGTATAATATGTTATTGTGGTATTAGTAATAATGAATAATTGTAGAAAAAACTATAATATTATGTTCAATAAATATTTCAGTACATTCTAATTTAATTTAACTAATGCTATAGAATTTAAAAGACAAAATCCCTATAGGTTTCTTCCGGGTCTGACTGGCTTTGAATTAACAAGAGGCTACTGTATTTCATATTCCAGCCACTTAATTTAAAAGCTATATTAAAGACACCTCAGAGAAGCCGTTTGTAGACATAAAGTTCAAATATCAATGTTGACCTAAACACTGTAGCTTTAAGTCCTTAATGGGCCCAGCCTGTAAGTTTAAAGGGGCTGCAAAAAAAGGGCTGCAAAAAAAACATCTTTATATATTTAAGCCCCATTTCAATTCCACAAGAAGCTGGTCCTGTTCACACACTGTCTAAGTCTAGCCCTTGAATAAGCTGCACAGGTAAGTTACATTCATAAAACAAAATTTGCAATATCAAACATCAAAATTCCAGCTTCATTAGACTGATGCCAAAAATTTCCAATTAAGTAAGTGATGCCCAGTTTATCACCCTGTGTAGGAATGAGTCAATATTGTTTAGCAGTTTAACAGTTTCCAGGGTCTCTGGGTGGCATCTTATAAGATAATCCATCTGTCATTTCCTGGCACCAGGGGAGTTTTAACTGACACTATAATGTAGATAATGTACATAACTATTTCATATTGATACAAGAAACATGTTACTGATATAGCTTTCATTTTACTTTTGATGGGAAACATCAGGTGAGACAAGACTAAATGTTAAGCAAGTGAGTCAACTGCAGGTGAGAATGGTGTAAATAATGGATTATTTGCTCCTGTGAAATTACAGATATTTGGAGTCCTGCAAACAATTGGAATGTTGTTATTTTCTAAGTTTTTAGTTATCTGCCCATTCTAAATTCCAAATTTTATGATTGTCCAGTTTGCTTATTTCTTTATTTCTCAGTGCTGTTTTTGCATTGTTGATTTTCCTTCTTTTTGTTTATTAATTTCTATTTTCTATTTCCTTCCTTCTTTCTTTCTTTCTTTCTTTTATTTTTCTTTCTTTCCTTTCTTTGTTGAGATATTCATACATAAAGTGCACTGCTGGAAGAGCTTTATACAGCTGGTTGTCATTCTGAGCTCCATAAATTCTTTTTGAAATACAGTTATCTGTGTTAGTGGTCACATTAATCAAACAGTCACCTGTTATAAGAAGCAAAAACTGATCTATACAAATTGGCCATTTTTATAACAAATAAACCTGTATTAAGCAGTCAGTCCTTCTTTTATGCATTTTCGATTCTGGCCCCTTTAGGTAGGTTAAATTGTATGACAGGACTTTTATTTTACGTAGAACCCAAATATCTGACACCCGAAGTCTACCGAAGTCAGTCACTTTGCACCTAGCTAGTACAGCCAAGATATAGGCTACATCACCTATGCTATCTAACTGCTTGCTCATGCATTCTAGATAACCCAAGTACCTATAAGCTGTAGTGTATGTCCGGGTGAGAAAAATGTCCCATCCCCCCCCCCCCCCCTACGGGTCCCGGTCGGCCTGTACCAGGCAATAAAAATTGTGTTCAAAATAAATCACCTTTTAAAGATTAATTTTAAACATTTTTTTTTTCTTTTTTTCATTGAATCAAAAATTTACTAAGTCCAGGTCATGAATCATTCTTGAATGGCTTGAAATGTCAACTTCATTTTGCAGGGGATTATGACTATAAGAGAAAAGAAGAGGCTTTCACACAGCAGAGCTCGTGTGCAAAAAAAAAGAGAAGACAAAATTAATACGATTGAGTTCCACCTCCGGAAGGTATATTACTGGATTTAAAATGAATGAGAGCAATAAAAAAGAAACCCTGAGGCAAAACCATGTAATAGTCAAGATGATTAGGGATAATTATCATTGAGTCATTTACAGTGGGGTTATATAAACTTCATCAGACTCCGAGTAAAGGCCAAGACTCCTGGCGACTCTGAGAGTAAAAGACCTGATAAGATTCTATCTGCTATAATCTGTCAGGCTTTTCCCCACTCATAGATATGTAACAATGTTGTCATGATTCATTATCATGATGCCATGATTTTCTACATTATTCCTGATCTTGAGATGTCATAATATGATACAAGACTCAAACAGTTGCCAGGCACCTGTAACTTTTCATGCATTATTTCTCATGCAACAGGTAACAAAATAAAAGATGGAGATTAAAGATAGGGACAGTATTTAGCTGTCTCAACACTATATCCAGTTTATACAACAAAGATGTCCCTTCTCATTTCTGCCTCCTTTAATCCCCTCCCAACAACCGCCGCACCATTACCTCCTTCCCTCCAAGCTTACTTCTTGCCACACCATCACACAATCTCTTTTATTATATATATATAGACTGAGGCAACCCAGAAAAAACACTGATCTGCTAATTGGGTCATGGACAGACAGACTACTAGCTTCCTCATATGAAAGAATAATGACCTTTTTGAGATTTGAAAAAGATCATTAGTTTTATAATCTGTAGAGATAAGACAAAAAACAGCACATTAGATATTTGCCAGTTGCTTTTCTGAGACCAATATTTGCTTCATATTTTATTCTTTGGATCAATTAAGTGATGACAGTTTTCTATACACCGGTATTTCAAATGTAGTAAATGATTTATTACCATTGTTTAAGTGAGCATAAAGTATAGTTATCGTGAGTAACCTGATCAAATAATTATTGTAACAGATACTCATCAATGTTACATTAGAAAACGACATTTTTCTTGAATCGGAGATCCCCTGAAGGATCGTTTAAATGCTAAAAAAAGGAACAAACAAACATCTAGTCTCTAACGATAGTGAAATCGGTAACTTATACCACAATAGCTTCTCCCACCGGAAGACGATATCACTTTATTGTACCACCCAAGGGTGGCTATTTATCCAATAACCACTGTTTGTTTTCTGTTTTCTGTTGATTCCCCCTTCATCGATGGTATCCTTTTTCAATATAATGGATGAATGTTGTATATTTTGGGGGAGGTAATGTTGTACTATTGATACAAGAAATATGTTGATAACTTTTACAGAGTCACTGTTTGTTACATGAATGTTTTTCGAAATTATGCTCCAAGGGACTGAACTCTTGGCAGAACAAATCCTCAGTCTCAGATACAGAGTCTGGTGAATCTTCAGCAATTTTCTACAAGCAACATCAACTCTCTTGTAATAATGACTTCATCACTATCATTTGAACATCATAGCCATGGCTACAACCTTGGCCACAAGAAAAGGGTTTTCCTGCCCACTTCTTTCCTCAAGAGGTACCAGGCAACTGTTTTGAGTCTTATATCACAAATATTATTATGACATCTCAAGTATGGCATGAACAGGATTGCATACCTAATTTGAAGACTTAATTCTTCTTAAATCAAACTCTGTAGAGAAATATTCTCTGCCTATCCTCTGTGGTGTAAATATTATTCTTTCCAAGTCCAATAAAAATGTATCTAAAATTAGATTATAGAGAGAAGGATTGTTCCAATAATAAAAATTAATTTTCTCCAAATATCTACCTAACCCGATTGTAAGACAAAAAGTGTCTAATAAATCTAGATTAAATGTGTTTTTTCTGTCAAAGTTTCTAGATTTGTATTTTAGGTATTAGCATAAACGAAACTTATAAATCCAGCATTTACGGCCATTTTTTTTCTCTGAGGCCTTAAAAGCAGAACAAGGTAATTTTCTTCAGGTTTTCCCCTGCAGTTGATATTAATTTCATTCCCGGTGTTTGTGAGAATTTGCAATAAAATAACTATTTTCTTGATGTAAGAACATCGATACAGCCAGGGTGTTTTTTCTTGCAATTATAATGCATCCTGAAGCAATGAATGATCATGATCGCACAAAAGCTTTCTTCATTAATGTCAAACTTTTCTGCAGCAACGATTTTTATGACTCTTCAGTTAGAAGTGCTAAAAGGATGGGACACTTCAGGTTGATTGGTCTCTGTGCTGGAAAAGTGTTTTCAAACAATCTTGTGACTTGAAAAGAATCTGTGACTGGTTGAAATTTCTGCCAATTTGCACAAGCATGGACTTTATTATTGCCTGTCTAAGATAAATTAAAATCCGGCGCAGCACTTTCAACATTTTACAAAAAGTAGCTTAAAACGCTGAAATGGTAACAGATGTAGCAACCTCCAGATTTAAGCCATATATGAATGGTAATATATGCATGAGGAGGAGCTCCTATGTTCTCCTGTATGGTGTTTCTACAAAATATTCACCCACCAATTATCCTTTATTCATTTATTTTAAAACAACAGACACACTACAAGTTTTGATAATTCTTTCTAATTTATTGCTCTGCTTGGCTGATTCTCTAAATTTGGTCCTAGCAATAATTAACCCACAGTTTCTAACCTCGGCTCTATTGGCAAGCAGGTGAAAATCATCAACTCAGTTGCAACATTATATTGAAGCTCCCTGCCTCATTTGCTTTTCAAATGTCAAGGCCATGCAAGATGAATGACACACCTGGTTAATGTCCAATCATTTGTCCAGCCTGTGACATATGTCCAGGACTGATCATCTTCAAATGTGCCCAGTAATTACAGCCCTTTATACCCTGCAATTTGTAAACTGTCACTTTGAAGTAACTGGATTCTCCTCCTCATGTACCCACCCGCCAAATAATGCATGTCCCATCTAGCCCATATCTTTGTTAGGGCAATAACATCTTGTTTGTCATTTGTCACATCAATACATTATTTATGACAATTTCTCAACTTCTTAAAATGTTTCTCATTATCTGCCAGGCTGAATTCAATAGAAATATTTTCCACCTCATGTTTATCACACTGATTACTATCTTTCAAGCAGGACAGTTCTTAATAAGAAGTGCTCTAATTTCCTGTGCAAAACTCAAATCATAATTTTAATCTTCAATTAATATCAGAATAATGAACAATTTTGGTAGAAAAATCCAAGAATATGTGATATTCTGTGATACTGATTACTGTTTATTGATTCAAAAGGGACCACAATGGAAATAAGAGTTTACTCATTTTTTAGTTATCCCTGGTGTAGGTGTGCATACATGCCATGTTTTATTGCATTCATGTTTGTTTTAGCCATGTATCTACTCCATACCAAAATAAATCTTATCTTATCTTATCTTGAAACAGCCAAAGTTTTGCATAATACCCAAAAAGTAACTTTGCAAGGACATAACTCATAATTATATTCTGTGCAAAAGCAATCTGCACACAGCCAAGACAAGGTATGGCTCCCTGTTGTACACCATACATCAAACGTAATTGAATTGTGCAAATGAGCTGAAAAAGAGTTTCTCTAAAAAGAAAATGATATAATAAAGTAGAGTATTTTACCATTACTTTGATGAAAATTAAACTAAGACACCAATTTTCTATGGCTTACCATACTTGTGGTTTTAAGCCTTGAGTGATTGATATAGGATTACTCATGATTAAGACTAACGATAAATAAATGAAGTTTATTAATTAGTGTTTATCTTTTGTGAGTCACAGTAACCCTGTAGGCAATCAAGGTGAGAGAAGGTCGACTGCAAAACTATTGTATATGCCTTAAAACTTAAAAGAAATAGGCAGATATAATAGTTTGACGATCAGCCCTTGTCTGGTAGAATGTGCCATGCAGCTCATAACATGCAGCATTTTTTAACTGTACTGTGGAAAATGCTTACATCTTGATGACTTTCATCACTTTAAAAGCAGAGAAGACTTTATCACACTACATATTGATAACACTAAATCACACTGTATGCCACTATCACACTGTGTGCCACTATCACACTGTATGCCACTAAATCACACTGTATGTCACTAAATCACGCTATATGCCACTAAATCACATTGTATGCTACTAAATCACACTGTATGCCACCATATGCCACTATCACAATGTATGACACTAAATCACACTGTATGACACTATCACACTGTATGATACTATATGACTATCACAATGTATGACACCAAATCACACTGTATGACACTATCACACTGTATGACACTAAATCACACTGTATTACACTATCACACTGTTTTTTTATTATGCCACTATCAAGCTGTATATGGCACTATCACACTGTATATGACACTATCACACTGTATGCCAAGGAAAGTGTAACTTGGGTTCCTGTAGCATGAGTAATATTAAAACGTTTTTTGCAATCCAAACGAACAAAACGTTATTTGTGCTGCATGCAAATGCTCCTTACATGACTATAGTAACTGTTATGGGTTTTTTTTCAAACATTTTCAATTAAAAGAACGGATTCTGCAAATCTCAGATTGTATAACCTAGAGGTACAGTTTTCATGAATAATTAAACAGGATATATCATAAAACAGGAAGCTGTAACTAATGGATAACTACACTTTCAATTATTCCACCATCATGTCTCTATATACCCAGTGGATATCTGAGTGTCAAATCACAATACCCAGAGGAACAAAGACAAAATGCAGGCACAACAACACTTCATGTTAACAATGCATGACTCATTTTCATATTCTAAGACAGTCATAAATCACATAAATAACTGATATTTAAACAAATACAACACCTGTCAAATTTCAAATCAGCCCCTTTTGTGAGCTATTGAACAGGATGTTTCCTTGCCTTCCACCCCTTTTATGATTCAGGTTTGTTTATTTTTTGCATGTAAACTGATGCCACTTATGGTTTCCAGGTAACACGCCATACATGACTCATACCATAATCTGCATGCAAATTAGAAGAGAACCTTTTTCATATTCTTTTTATTTCTAGGAAATTACCATAAAGTCTTAATATTCTGAGTGAGTTTTTTTTTCTAAACAGGCCTATAATGTGCAGAAGCAATGTTATGTTAAATAGCAAATTTTACAATGACCTAAAAAGGATAATAAAGCAGAATTGATTTTATATAATATATGAAAAAAGCTGACTTTCAAAATTGTATATGATTATTACTTGGTATTAAAGGGAGATAATCATAACACATCATTAAAGGTAACTTGTGTGTAAACTATAACAGTCTTTTGTGAGAACTGAAGCTCTTAGTGTCACTTCTCAAAACCAATTTACTTCACCAAAGATTACATAATACCAGCAGTCCAAAAACTCTTCTTGAAACATGCACATATTCCAGCAACTCTTATACCCTACTAATTTCTAAAATGGACTTGTCCATCTATCTGCTTGGACACTACCATTACTTGTTCAAAGGGATGCTCATTGAAAAATTACTAACTGAATAGCACACAGTGCAGATCATTATCAGCCTTTATTAAACATGATCTGCACTTGTCACTTTAGTAGAAATAAAAATTTGAGACTCAATCCTTTCATTTGGATGATTCTGTTTTTATCCCTAAGTTGTTTGCTCTATAATTATGATAACAAGTAAGCTGATCTATTTGCAACCATAATAATCAAATTAAATAATTAATTTGGCAGCATGTTCATTTAATATCCCAGTTTCCAATTATTGACAGTCCAATACAGAAGTGAAAACATTTCACACATTAACTGGGATACCTTAGTAAGAATCAGTGATAAAGTCAGAGGATCCCAAATGATACAAACTACTTTCAGTTTTGTTATCTTGGACTTTATTCAATATGGGTAGTTACTCGCTAAAGTCTGACACTGAAAGTTTCAATACAAAATCAAGTGACAAACAAAATGAATGATTTTCAGGTATGACAAATTAAAGCAAATTTTTCTAAAAGTACTTGTGGTATCATGTTTGCATGTTGGCTTATGTCTGTGGGGAATACATCCCCTAGAATATCCAATATGTCAATACTAGTTTCTCTCAAAGGATCACATGAAAAGTATAATGGCAGCGTATGAAAGCATGCTTGTATGAAAGCACGCTTGTATGAAAGCAGGGGTGTGCATTGCAGGCTCGCTAATGAAACTATAGTTTTATATTTCAGCGCAAGGAAGTTGCAAGTGCCTTTTTTCTTAAGTATAAGTTAGGACAATATTGCGCTGCATCATTAATTTGATCAATTATGATGGCTGATTTTTCATCAATAAAAGAAAAGTGATCAAACAAGAGTTAAATATACTCAGCAAAAATAGAAATGTCCCTCCATATTTCAGGAAAGATTTATCGAAAACCAAAAGGGTTACTTTTATGAATCAAAATAGAAAAACAAGTTCATTCATTTCTGTATCAAAACCAATTAATTGCATCTGGCTATCTTGTTAACTTTTCGAGAGATAACCGGTCAAGAGAGGTAGGGGTCAAAATTAAAAATCACAAAAACTCAGAAAGGTGTTATTGAATGTTTAGAGATGGAATTTCAATAAGAAATGTGGCACATCCAGTAAATCTCGTTAGTACCGAGTGTGGCCACCATTTGCATAAATGCATGCAATGATCCTACGGCGTAACGTAACGCAATACCAGTGCGTTGGGCAAATTCCTCCATTCCTGTTGTAACGCCCGTGTAAGATCGCGAACATTGTCAATCTGATGGTTAGCTCGTGCTTTGCGGCCCAGCTGATCCCATATGTGCTCAATGGGGTTGAGATCCGGGGAAACCGCGGGCCGTGGCATGACGTTGACATTGTTTTGCTGCAAGAATTGAGTGGTTACCCTGGCTACATGAGGGCGGGCATTGTCCTGCATCAATGTTACACCAGGACCATGCTGACGAATAAATGGTAAGGCATATGCATTTAGCACGTCTGCAACATAACGCTGTGCATTAATGTTGCCCTGTACAACAACCAAATCTGTCTTCCGGTTTCCCATGATCCCACCCCAGACCATTACGCTCCCTCCCCCAAACCTGTTCTTCTCAACAATGCAACAATCGGCAAATCTTTCATTTTTACGCCTGTATACCCGTAATCTTCCGTCAGCATGACTAACTGTGAACCGAGATTCATCGGTGAACAAAACTCGGTTCCTGTCAGCCCTTCTCCAGTTCAGATGACGTCGCGCCCATAACAGCCTGGCAGCAGGGTGACGTTGGGTCATTATCTGACCAGTGTACGGGCGGCGTGCCCTGATTAGCTGGGCGTTACAACGCAACCGGTTGCGAATGGTCTGCCCTGAGACACCGTATTGCCTAGCAGTGACTGTGGCTGCCAATTGACGTTGGACGTAAGTGCGCCAACGTAATGAAACGATTGGCTCTAGCCGTCGTTACATGAGGCCTACCAGGTCGCTGCCGGTCGTGAACAGCCCCAGTCTGCTGGTACCGGGCTGCAAGAGCGATCAATCGTCTTCCGACAGCACCCGAACCGACGCGCGCGACTACCCTGGCGGACATCCCACCCGCAAGCATCCCAATTGCCTGATTTCGCTCGTTTTCGGAAAGCCGTGGCATATCGAAAACAGTGAAAAATTGAAGAAAAAATTTAATTTTCAGAATAGCCCTTATCACATGAATGGTACGACATGAACTGAATCAACATATGGATGACATGTATAGCGTGCATGTGCAAAACGTGCAAATGACCGTTCCGGTTACTGGCTGATATGTAAACCGTGCGTATCGGGTAAACTGTACACGATCGTATTCTGAACATCACCAGGGTTTAAAATACATGTACATTGAACATGTAGCAACTACACAGACAAAGCTTCACCGGCTATAAAACAGGGACGTTTCTAGTTTTGCTGAGTATATTTTATTATTTTGCTATTTTCCGCAGCTCATCATTTTCAGCTAACAACAAAGTATGGACAAGCAAATTTAATGAATCAACATGTTTCAGGAAAATGTATAAGAAAACATCAACATCCCACTTACTTTTCATTCAGTTATTCCATACTATCGCACTTTTCAGAGAAAAAGAATTTCTGAGTGTCTGTATAGATCTCAAATAAATATAGGAAAAAACAATATGTTCAAACAATAGGAAAACTATTTTGGAACACATAGTAATTAAACTTAATGGAAGTACAAAATTAATGTTTGGTACTTTACAGACTATTTTAACATAGTGTGACAGTAGTGCTCCTTGTTGGCCAAACTGTGTACTTCAGTGATTGTGTACAAGGTATATTCAACAGCTGACACACCGAAGCAAGAATGAAATCACATATGTTTTTCTGCATATTTACCTACTTTTCAGACCAATCAAATGTTATGAATCGAAATATGATGAATAGAGCTTGTATATTCATTGATAAATGATGTAGCTCCCCGATCTAAAGATAGACTGCATATTCATTTACCACCTCCATTGATAACTTTTCCAGGAAGGATGTTTATGTATATACGAAGGATGTTTATGTATATACTAACTCGGACCGTGGCTCAATGCCATTTATCCTTTTTTTAAAGATATTTCTTGTTCCATATGCACTCAAAACAATCTGATGCAGATGCAAAAATATGTTTTTAAATTTTATGTCTGTATAATGTTACATTTTATTTCTTCAATATGAACTGAATTCAATAAATTTGAAATGTACAAGCAGTCCCACAGTTAAAAAAAAAAAATTTATCCATTCATCTGAATTTCTATAATTTATCAGGTTGTCCCAGTATATATTGCAAAAACCCATTAAAGTAAATAGCTCATTAGTTCTGACAACAGCCAGCAATGGGTGTCTTCTGATCAAATCTTCATACATCAGAATAGAAGATCAGTTAACAGAAAATGATAAGCACCTATTTAATGTACCATGTAATGTTATACCCACAATTATATATGCATTCTGCTCTCTCCTTCTTAAATTTATGTCATAGGAACCTGCTAATACAGGCCATAAATGTATAAAATAATAATTTTTATGTAACTTTAAGGAGCCGCCTTGGTGCAGTGGCAGCGCATTTCCCCTCAGAATTGGAGGGTCTCCCTGTTCACACCACACCAATGCCAATCTTCTATTTGATCACATACATGTATTCAAGCAAATGAAAGTAGAAATATTTTCATTACAAGCCAGACTATAAATACAGTTTGTTCTTGAATATACTTTCTACTTGTCAAGTACATGAATGAATGCCTTTGAATTTCTGCTCTCTTGTAATATTCTGTGTAACAGAATTCTTCTTTTTTATTTTTTTTTTATAAAAATGATATTCGTCTGCCAGATGTTACCCATGCAAATATGTCATTAAATATGGATCAGGCAATTTCCTTAGGTACTTGGTCTATCTGTCAAGCTATATTTCAATTAAAATCTAATCAATCAAATGCTCCCAAAAAGTTCTCTACTGCTTATCAGTTTTCTGAAAATTAATTAATATAATTATATTAATTTATTAGTTCTTACACCTTAGATTGATGGCTCTTGAGACTGAATCAACCTAGAAGAGAGAGGCAATGTGGAATTATTTGTGTCTTGCCTAAGGCCACTACCAAAATGGCTTTGGCAGGGATCGAACCCGGGGCCCTTCGAAAATTAATTGACTTAAAAAGTTTGAAAATGATTATTATTGTATGATAGAATGTCTTTATGTTTACAGTAAAAAATAATGGATAATCTTTCATCGTCAGCATTATGAAATTCGTCAACATATCAAATTCTAATTTACATAATTCTTTAGGAAACCATCTTTAACATACATCTTTCAGAATATAAGAAATCATCAGCTAAAAACCTGTTACAGACATCATTTTAATAGCAAATTACTAAAAACACTTTCAGTCAAGAAGTGCTTCGTACAACCTACTTCGGACAACTATAATCTGAGTTATACATACATTCTTTAGTTAACTGCTTGTTTCAGACATTCTTCAGTTAACCACCTGTTTCAGACATTCTTCAGTTAACCACCTGTTTCAGACATTCTTCAGTTAACCACCTGTTTCAGACATTCTTCAGTTAACCACCTGTTTCAGACATTCTTCAGTCAATCACCTGTTTCAGACATTCATCAGTTAACCATCTGTTTCAGGCATTCTTCGGTTAACCACCTGTTTCAGACATTCTTCAGTCAATCACCAGTTTCAGACATTCTTCAGTTAACCACCTGTTTCAGGCATTCTTCAGTTAACCACCTGTTTCAGACATTCTTCAGTTAACCACCTGTTTCAGACATTCTTCAGTTTACCTCCTGTTTCAGACATTCTTCAGTTAACCACCTGTTTCAGGCATTCTTCAGTTAACCACCTGTTTCAGACATTCTTCAGTTAATCACCTGTTTCAGACATTCTTCAGTTAACCATCTGTTTCAGACATTCTCCAGGTCAATCACAATCTTGTTTCAGACATTCTTTAGTGACCTATCTGTTTAAGACATTCTTCAGGTCAACCACCTGTTTCAGACATTCTCCAGGTCAACCACTTGTTGCATACAGCCTTGATCAGAGCCATTGAATAAGTACTGATGCAGCAACTTCACTTGATGTAATGACGGAAGATCCTTAGTTTACCTTTGTTCAACAGCATACTTACATTGACAATTTGTCTTGCTCCTGTAGTTGCGTGTAGATCAGATTTCTACTCTGTTCAATAATGGATTAATGAAGCATCAAAATGCCATCAGATATCCTTCACTAGATTGTTACAATAATGTTTTAATTTCTGTACTGAATGGCTGTTTGGATTGTCATTGATCATGATAAATCTGTTTTTAACTCATACTCTACTGGTAGCAAGTGATGTTGCATTTTCAACCACTGCAGGTTTGCACACCTTTCAGTTTTCACTGTGCAATTTGTAACCTCTGAAAATTTTCACTGAGGAAATGCTTCAGTCCAATTGAAAGATGGGTAGGTCCATTTTAGAATTTTATTAAACAGAATGTCGGTAAATTAAATAGGACAAGATCACAGTAACTGTTGGTCTATCCAGGGTACACTGGTTCCAGGCTGTACTAGATATGCTGTAACCCCTAGCTTAGAGCCTGGTTCAAGCTCAGACCATTACATTAACTTAATACAAAATGATGAAAAACAAAGAAATCATGACATATATACTGTATGAACTGTAAATACTAAATGCACTAAGTTCTAAAAGGTAAATATCATTATGGAAATGGTGAAAATCCTGTGCTAACCATGTCATTAATAAAATTATTCCAAACGAAAGGTTGCTTCTGATAATTGTGCAAGGATAAATATCAACATCTGTATTAGAATGAGCAATTTGTCAAGGAATAAATTACAATGCAGCCAAATGGCATTAATTATATTTCTTATTATTTGCTGTGGTACATAACTATTACCAAATCATGCTAAAAATTTATATGTAAATCTTTTTTTGTACTTAACAATACACTATTTCCTTATGTTGCTGCACTTGAATTCTAAGTTAATGAAGTGTAATTAATTATTGAAGTCGCAACTTAATCTGAACGAACTATACTCGTTTTTGCTAATTGGATTACATCAAGGTGCCAGTAAAATTGTTCAAATCATCCACACTTTGCATGTCGGCATGTGCAAAATCACACAAAAAAGGTTGTTTCCGCAACTATCGATGGCGATAAAGTTTCATTCACGTCGTAAAGTGTCGTCAGTCACGTAAACAATCAAATGATCGCGTAAGCTGATACCAATAAACCTGAAGATCACGCAGGTGATCGAAAAATATCAATTTGGCTAATAAAAAGAAAATGAAAGAGGGATGTTCAAAAATACTTACACAGCAGATTAAACAGTGAATGAACCAAGATTTTGAAAAAAATCCCGGTAAAACTGGAAGCACTACAACAAAACAATATGAATGTCACAGAAGAGACAAACTTTCATGAAACACTAGATATTCACCCATCCTTTCACCAAGAACATATTCTGAAAGCCAAAGTTTCAGTGAATTTCAAACAAGGAACTCTTTTCAACCAGCCACAGTTTTTCTGTGGTTTATTTTTTATACCAAAGTATTTTTCACATAAAAACTTCATGCTTTATGTTGGTGAAAGAATCAAACATGGTAGTTACCATTATGTGTATGGAGACTGATACCAACAACAATAATTATCACCATGATGTTTCTCTGATATCATTAGAAGTGGCTATGTATTTCCACCTATTTCCATAATCGCCTCAGAAGTATAGTGGATTAGAGTCACTGACTTGAGATCACTGTAACCTCTCATTTATATAAGATTGAGGGTCATGGGCCATCGCGTCCTGCTACCTGGTCTGTGTTTCTTTATGTGAGAAAGATGGCAGTTCCTTACGGGGATCGGAATCTAAGTACTGGTTCTATCCAGGAACCATTGTTAGGTAAACTATCTGCCTGTTAAAATGACCAAGGTTTGAATGGGCGTTAAACTCATACACTGACTGATAAGTTGCTATAATGTATTTCCAATCTTTCTTAAATCCCTGGCAAATTCAAATACATTATAAAGCAAATTTTACTGATATCTAAACATTAGCTTTGATATCTGTGTATTTCACAAGTAGTTATGTTTCTTATATCACTTTTTCCACATATATTTATGTGTTTCAGATATCAGACTAGTTTCAATGTACTCCTTTTCAGATATGTATAGCTTTGAAATATTTATGTTTCAGATATCAGTATAGCTTTAATATTTGTGTGTTTCAGATATCAGTGTAGCTTTTGAATATTTGTGTGTTTCAGATATCAGTCTTGCTGCTAAAACTTGTGTTTCTAATATCATCATATCATTGTATTTCACTTATATGTATGTGTTTTTGATATCAGTTTAAACTGAACATCTACTAGTATTAGTGCTATTTTCTGATATCAGTTATAAGAGTAAGTGTCTGACTTGTCCGACATTATTCTACAATAGGAGACATCCTTGTGTCTCGAAGAACCAGTCTGACACTGAGCGGAATTAACGTCAAATAAAATATTTCAAGACTGTTAAAGCAAGTCAATTTCATTTACTAGAAGAAATAAACCAGCGACTCAAAGGCGCTAACTAGGTTTCCTCAGAGAATCGCAGACATCGCCGACACAAAGCTGTTGTATGTTCTCACAATAATATCAACCCTGTCTCCATCCGTCAATTAGTTCTCCATCTTAAATGCAACACAATAACACAATAAGCTCTATGTTATTGAGGAATTAAAGGAATGACTGATGCAATAGAAGTTATATAACTGGAAAAACAGTAAAAAAATTTGATATGGCAGAAAAAAGGTTATAGATTTCACAGATATCATACTGCATAATACAATATTATGTACTGTAAATATTCTGTTAAATGCTATATACAGCTTTCAAACCACTAATATTGTTAATAGTTTTATGATCTCTGTAGTAATAAACCTGGCATAATTAAACACTTTAAGATAGCATAAAAATTACTAATAGAAGAAGTTTATGGTTCATAAGGTTTGAAAATTAATCTATATATTTTTTCTAAAAATTGCATCTGTTTAGAGCTCTAAAACTTAAGCTCTATAACTTACAGACTGATCATTAACATTCACAGATATTAATAAGCTTCTCTTTCATTAATACCATTGGCCCAAATAATTAATAATACAATTACGGCAACTCTGAGACCTATATACCCTATTTTAAATTTGTTTTCTCTTTACCTGAAATTATTTTTTGCTATTACTGTCACATGCAAAATCAGGTGCTTTCAAGTAGAATGGTGGAGCTGTTCAGGCCAGCCATGGAGGAGGTGTTCGTGCCAGCCATGGAGGAGGTGTTCCTGCCAGCCATGGAGGAGGTGTTCAGGCCAGCCATGGAGGAGGTGTTCAGGTCAGCCATGGAGGAGGTGTTCCTGCCAGCCATGGAGGAGGTGCTCATGTTTACTTATCCTCCGTAAGAAACTGCAAACTTTCTCACAAGAAGAGACATGGTCAATACCAGGGCTCAAACTAATGACCTGTACAAGAGGTTACAGCTAGTGATTTCAAGTCAATGACTCTTAACCACTCAGCCACAGAGGGTTTACTTTCATACATAATTTACGCAACAGAAGGGAAAATTGTGTAGAAGCTGTAGTAAAAAGAAACACAATTTAATCCTCATCAACTCATAATATAGTAAATCCTAGCAAAAATGCAAAATGCATTTTGGACAGATTCCATTTTCCCACCATAACAACACAGTTATGAGATTGTGCCATGTGGCCCAGATCAAACAGAAAGGTGAATTAACAAATTATTTTTACTCATTAAGTAACTCATCAAGTTAATCACCAAGCTCTGCGTGAACTCCATACCTGTCTCAGCATTATATTTTATGCACCTGAACCCTGTTATAATTAATTTTATTGCATGAAAGAATAAATTACCCCCCTTGGCAATTATCATATTAGATGCAGGAAGAATTACCTCCCTTTAAATAGTTCTTTCAGAGGACATGGAAGAAAATAACAAAAGCACGGTATTTGATTTCAGATGTCTGGCATCTGCAGCTAATAGAATAACTGCAGCAGCCTCAAAGGATCCAAATAAAATGGCCACTATTTAAGCAGATGGGTGTTGAGGATCTCAAAAGTTGTACTTTTATATAAAAAAGTATTGATATCTATCTTTTATAAGATATATAGTACTTTTATATAAATATAATACTCCATTACTAAGGAAAATGAATGCTAAATCTATGGAACTGCCGCTCATGTGTGTCGAAATAAGAAACATAATTATGTTGTGACCCCTTTAATCCACCCAATTTCTCTAAGGTAAACATCTCTATTTGACTGCTCTTTTCACTACTAGCACATAATTAATATTTCCTAAGTGGAAATATCAACCCTTCTTTAAGGTGCTCTTGAAAAACACTGCATTAATTTTTTGTCTTGTTTACATATCTAAAAAACCCTCAACAATTCTAAAATGACAATATTTACAAGTATGGCACTGTCAAGAGTAATGGCCGAATCAATAAATGTACTTAAAGCAATCTGTCACATTGAGTTAAATACTCGCAATATATTAATTAAGTACCTCATTAAATACCACGAATACTCACAAAAATTGACAGCGATCTTTATCTGTGCTACAACTTCATTTGCATAATTATACAACGCCATCGGCTAATGCAACATATGGGGCCGTACCTCTCGAGGACAAATCTCGCGTGCGGATACAGACTGTCACTAATGATCCGTTACTATCATTTTTTTAAAAAAAAAGGCTGTACGTTTTTCCTTCTTCACACGAAATTAAGTCAAAATCAATGTTTGTCCTGTATTTCATTACGTCTCTGATCCCCTTTTGACCCCTGGGATGATTTTGAATAAGAAAAAATCTTTGATGTATCATAATGAGGATCTAGATGCACGACTACACCTAAACTCTTTTATTTGCATCTTTAATTGAGCAGATCCTCTGGTGATAATAAAAAACAGACAAATGACAGTGCAATGTAATTCCAGCTTCATTTCACCGCTGAACTAGAAAGTGATCTACAACGTTATAGCAGAGTTTGGGTCCAAGATGTACAGACAGATGAATAAACGGACAGACAAATGATGTAGCAACTAAGTCTACAGATTTTACAGAAAACTATTTCAACCGTTATTTTTCTTTCCTTTTTCTTGCTATAAATGTTAGGTAATTGTTACTTTTTAAGACTAATTTCATTTTATACAGTTTCAATTATAAAACTGCTATCTAAAAAAATTTCAGGTATCTTTTTTACAGAATCATAGATATCCATAGTAAAGAAGTGCGGAGTAAAAGTCGAACAATTAAAAACTATTTATGTTCAGAAGCTAATGACGCCATTTCTAACAATGTAACTATGTATCTACAACAATCGGGAATTCCATCAAGCAATTACAATAGCGTTGATGTGACATATGGCATCGTATGATCTAATACGCGCTCTCACATGCATTGTCAGGAATGAGTATATGAATCATCGTCGAACACGAATTATCATCGAACAAGTCCATTCACAGACTGATGTTGACAAATTTAAAGCTGTCTTTTTAACAATAGCAATATTTTTCCCCATTAATTACAGCTGGGGATTTTTTTCCGCTGATCTGTTTTAGTCCTCATTAAAATGTCAAATCATACTCAATCAGTCCTGAAATTTACGACAATTATAAAAAGGAAACCATTACTGAAGATTTTTGTATTGTTTACTGAATATTATTTGGCGAATTTGATTTTTTGTCATGTGTCTTGAAACATCAGCATTTATGTAGGGCGGTTTATGATGTCTAGTGTATTAAAATTAATGTTCTTTTGCTATTGATTTTTTTCTATCATCAGTTAACCTATGCCATGCTAACTGCGAGGAATGCTGCTCTTGCATCTACTGTAGATCATGATTAGATTTTTTCTTCTGCTATTGATTTAGTTCGATCAACTGTTGCCATGCTGGCTGTGAGCAATTCTACCCTTGTGTCAAGTGCAGATCATGATCAGCCTGTTCATTCTGTGTATTGTTCACTCTTCAATAATCAAGTTTTCAACAAACATCCCTATGAACAGATAATTGCACTTCCCAAATAAAATTTTGGACAAGTCCATTTTAGGAATTTAGCAAAGGAAGGATTATGAAAAGGAGCGAGCTAAAGTCATGATTTATCTTCCTGCTTTTGTATATATATATATATATATATAGACGTTTGCCACAGCCATAGGACATGCGCAAGCCCCAACACAGTATTAAAGTTACACTACCTCACAAGGCATGACACTGGCAATGACTTTTTACTACTAAAACTCCATAATTACTATTGTTGCTTATCTATATTATTATACCATAAAACTCAGAACAATGACATAAAAAATCCACAGTACAAAAACTTTGCTTAATGACTGTATTAATAGACTTATAAAAGTCTGTTGAGATTGATAGGGTGTTTTTTCTCTCGAAGTCTTATTTTCTTTTAAGACAAATATCTGTATCAAAAATTTGTCTCAATCAAAGCTCATCTCAAGAGTTAGAGTCAAGGGAAGAAGAAATTGTGAAGATGTTGTAAAATGTCCAGCAAGATGAGGTTATGACTCTAACGACTAATGCCAGTCTATGACTGTATAGACAGTGCTCAGTAACATACAATATTTTAAAATAAATATTTATTACCTCTCTGTATCGGATGCACTTACTCCCTGTGTCCATTTTTATATCTTTTCAGTTTTTCACGTTACAGTTATATCAACACTAATACATTTCATACTTTCTCCAACTGTAGGATAAATTATAGAAACTATATGCACAACAGTCACTGCACTCACTGTCAGCCCTTAGTATGTCACAGCTACTGTCGGCCCTTAGTATGTCACATCCTACTGCCGTGCACTATGCCTTTCTAATTCTGTTAATTAATATTACCTTTATTTGGATGAGTTTCATTGAAAAGTGATCGTAAAATTATTTCATCCGGTTACTGTCATTAATCCGTTTGCACCAGAAGAAAAAGTAAGTCATATACAAATACAGTCACAAAAGACTTAAATACTCTCTAATTTAAAGTTAACTTCTTCTATCTGTTAAAGGTTGTACGTCCTTCATCTTATTTCAATTAAAATCGGCGTAATTAATATTTCCAGCAATCTAGATATCCTTCCAATAATACATGGAGGATATTGAAAGACATCACACTGTCTAGACATACAAACTGTAAATCAGTAACACAAATTCATATGAAGCCGACCATATTAAGCTATAAAAGGAAATAACATTGCTTTTAATCCATAACTATATTATATTAAGGAATTCTGCACTATTGAATGATGTATGCATTTATGGCATATAGAATCTTTTTTTCATCCAATTTATAAGAATGGAGTATCAATCTGTGAAATATTGTTTTATATACAGAAGTGGAAAGTTTCTAGAAATAAGTCTGAAACTTTGAAATAAACTTAATTGAGATTAAAATTTTACAATTGTATAATTATGTTTTATAGGTACTAAAGAAATGAAAAGGCAGGTTTGTCAAACGTATTCTTTCATCGTTTGCGCTATTAGCCATTCACAAAGAAATAATCAATTATTTTCAAATTTATCTTTAGTATCTTTAGATTCCTACAATTAATACAGAATCTGATTTATTGCAACTTTCACAGTATTAATAGCTATTTTAACATTTACAGCACTTCTGTATGTATATCTTTTACTGCTGATTACTTCAGAAATATCTAAGCATACAGACATTTTATGATTTTCATTCTACAACTCATAAATATTAAAATACACTCTTTCCTCAAAAGAGATTGAAAAAAAATCACACCGATAAAATATCCCACACTGCAAAAAAATGATGTCCATATTACAACACACAACTTTCTATTACATTTAACTCCTTTAAACTCCAACAATTGTCAACGTCAACTTTCCCAGTCAGCAAATCCCTAAACCCTTAAAATCCCTTAATTAAGGTTCAGCTCAAGTTCAATGATAGAAATCCCTTGCACTTAAAGTCTCCTGCAACTGAACAATCCAATAATTCAATAATTCCCATGTCTCTTAATTTCTAAACCAGTCTCTTTTTTCATTTCCTACAAATCCTTTGTCCCACCATCCAGCTAACCAGTCCATTTACGATGACAACAGTTGCGACACGTGCCTCGTCACCAATATGCTGAGGTCGGTACCCAGCATCAAGTGTCAACTCCAATTCATGAGGCTGCCATTCTTACGAATTTACGCATAATTGAACAAAATCACAATTATTGGAAAATAGAAAATCATAAAAAAGGGTTTTTGTCGTTTCACAATTGAATTTTAAACGTGAGAAAAAGATTCTACTTGCTGTCAATTTCCGACCAAGATCAATGAGGCCAACTTCATTAGTGTTTTTGTCCCCACAGTCCCGAAGAATGGGAAACAATGAAAAATAAATTACAAGTAAAAAATGTTTGAAGGACCATGTGGTAATCCTGCTGGGAAAAACACGTTAATATCATTTCTTGTTAGGAAGTATCACACAGGAAGAATTTCTATATATCGTTACATTACAATAATAGGACAGGTTATTGGGAAGGTGACGGTCAAGGTTTTTATCAAAGAACATAAATGAACATTTTCAGCAGAAACTTTTGTTGGTGTGAAAAATTTGAAATTCTGGATACATTGTGGTTAAAAAAATTGAACTTGTATAACAGAAAAACTGAATTTAAATTGTGCGTAGTAAAACAATCTGAAACAAACTGGTATTGATTGAATGATTTAAAACTGAGCCCTGGTATGTGAACACCAACACATATCTTGGAAATTCAGTGAACAGGATCAAGCATCAGTATGGGCATATTCACACTATAGTCAAACCTGGAAACAATGACCACTGATGGGAAGAAACAGTCTTTGTTCACAGGTATAATTATGTACTCCTGATTGTCTTTATATGGAGGGTATGATTGTGGTCTTTATTCGGAGACCGTCTTCAACACAGATTTTACTGTATTTGCATATCTCTTGCATGAGACCAAGGTGACGTATTATATAGTTGTATATTACAGTCTTACACTTATTGCAAATCAACTATGACTTCAGAAAGTTCTTTATTCACTACTATGGTAAGATGTACAGGGACAGCAAAAGTATTTCCTGGGACAAAACTGCAAAAATGCTATAATCTCCACTAAGGTCAAAGGTCACCTTCAATAACATTTGATCTTTTGATGGAAACAAATTGCACCATGCATTTTACTACTGTAATGATATTAGATATCCCTTATGTAATGTTATCAGATGTACCATAGTATCGCATATAGCCACCATTCAGATATTAATTAATTCAGAAAATTGTAGGAAATAAAGCTTCTGTGGGCTTATGTTTCACTGTAGTGAAACTGATATATACAAAGCAATTGGAATTTTATTTAAATTTCATGACTCACTGCCTTTATAATGAAATTGCCTTTGTTTTTTAATGACAAAGAGCAATCAAGGGAAATAATCATGTCATGAAGATAATGTGAAATGTGAATATACATTTAAAACTCCTAGAGTTCCCTCCCTTGTCAATATTGAATCATAATTATACTTAAAAATTTCTCTGATTTACATTTTTCCTTTTTGCTATCAGTATATTTTAGAAAAAAATATCCAGTCAAACATTGTTTATCTGCTAATAAACAACACTTTTGCATTTCTTATGATTATTATTTATTAATAGTTATACAATGTATTTACCACGAAGGCATAAATTGGTCTATTAGGTACTTGAGTCTGCATGCCAAAACATTTTTATTACAGATGTAACACTTAAAGTACTGAACAATGGGGGTAAACGGTGTCAGAATACTCGTTTCACTTCTCAGAAGTGACTGTTGTCATTAGTATGATACCTTGCAGACCACTGACAAACTATATGTGAGACTTACCCCTTGATGCCGCTCATGTGACTTGGACCTTGCGATTTCCCGCTGGAGACGTGTCACGGCTAGTTTGTTCTGCCGAGCGGACTGCCTCTCTTCTGCTAGCTGACGGCTCAACTCTTCAATCTTTCTCTCAAGAACATCCTTAAAGTAAAAATGTAAATTTATTTATTTTATGTGTTATAGTAACTCAACAACCAGAGCAAAAAATTTGAAATTTCACAAATGTTTAAACAACAACAGTTTTTGAAATAATTCTGATAATTGTTGTTATACCTTATACCCTTACTATTTATAGACAATTGAACCTTACTTCTGGTAACATGATTTAAATAATGAATTTCAACCAATTAAGGCACTTTTAGTGCTAAGGTTTTCTATGATGCTTTGAATTTTAAATCACTGTTGTGACATCATCAACATGTGGCATGGTAGAAATGATAAGGCATGGTCATACTCTGTACATCAGTTACCTTAAGTTGTATAAGAATAAATATATTATACTCAAACATTTTAGGTGCTGGGCGGCTGAGTATTCTCGTTATGTTTATTTTGTTACAAAATACCTTACTATGAAAAAAACCCCAGGTGACTTTGATCTGGGACTGGTTTGATCAACTATTGTAATGCAGTTATTCAAAATATTTTAATAACTTAAACCATTATAACATATCTTATTTCAACAAAGTGTGTAATTAATTTTGGTGATAAAAATGCAGTCAATGAAATACTTATAATAAAATTTCATGCAAATTAAAAACTCCTTCATAATACAAGCTAATCATGTAATTTAATCAAAGCATGAAATTCTTACGAGATGACCTTCTGATGTTGAGGTCAATTTGATATTGCTCATAAATATTCATGAAATCATTGTCAATTGTTTTCAAATTTTTATTGTTCTTGTTATTTCGCTAGGCGATGGATGTGTTATATCCAATATTGTAACAAAACCTGAAAAATTTATGTTTAATAGTATATAGTAATATAATATATCATGAATTACAAATGTTCATTTTCTAAAAAGAAATGAATGAATTTCAAGACTTTAAGAGGTTGCAAAGAGTTTAACACTGCAACTCTGGCACATCCTGAGAAAAATGTATCGCAATCACTTTCTGCTATTTTTTTTTTTCAGTTAAGCTTGGTTTTGACCTTCTTTTTGCACCAATCAAATGTTACAAATATAGAAGCATGGTGAATGGAATTTGTATACGACCCTCTTGATCACGTGATTGCTTCATTGATAAATGATATAGCTGCCGATCTAAAGATAGACTGCATATTTAACCACCTCCATTGATAATTTTCCAGGGAATTATTTATGTTTATGTATACACTGAAATGTACCTCAACTCAATGCCATTTCTCTTTGTTACAAAAAGGTGACATTTGAACATTGAAATCAATCTTTACACCATCTTTATGCCATAATTACATAAAATTTCCAAAGTCAAATTTATTCCATGTTTATTTATTCATGTTTTACAGATGTCCTATCATCATGTCTTGGTAACAAATGTCCTACCATCATGTCTTGGTAACCAATGTCCTACCATCATGTCTTGGTAACCAATGTCCTACCATCATGTCTTGGTAACCAATGTCCTACCATCATGTCCTATACATGTCATGTCATCATGTCTCACACATACCCTACCATAATGTCTTACATGAATATCATATCATCATGTCAACCTACCATCATGTCTTACATTAATATCATAGCATCATGTCCTACAAATGATATACCATCATGTCTTACAACAACACTATCATACCATCTTGTCTGACAAATTCATTGACAGTGACTCTGATCTCGTTAATCAGTTTAAACCATATGGTTAGGGGGATGAAAGGGCAACTCTACATTTCCATATTTGCCTCGAGCATTTTCAAGATCATTAATGAATTTTATTAATTCCATTCATTACATAAAAATTTAATTATCATTCCAGTACATTTCATCAAATACACAACATAACCTTGAGTTAGAAATACTCATTTTAAAGCTGTATGACTGCATTATGACCTTGGTGTTAAAAGTAGGGCCTCGGACCTGCTGGGATAAACATAACCTTATGAAAATGCAATGTTTTATACGGAGATTAACATAGTAACACAATTTCTATGCGATTTAATCAGGAATGTCAGCTTTTCTATGCATATAATTTTATGCATTTACCGCAGTCAAATAGCCCCTTGTTCTGCGCTAGCAACAGCTTGCGCTTAATTCGGTGACACTTCTAGAAATGTGTCAACGGGACGTTGATACGGCAACAGACTTCTTATTGACTTCTGGGCAAACAAAGGAGAACATTCCAGATAATAATTTTATCATAAAACATTACATTCCAAACATGCAAGGATACAGCAGCTGCTGGCTATAGGAAACTCTAACAAACCTGTATACTTGTGTTTCAAGGCCTGGCTATGGGCAAAAACGAACAACTGGGAAAGTCTGATTTGAAAACAAGAGCTGTCCATAAGACAGCAAGCTCGACTATTGTGGGTGTTTGCTAATAAAACAGAACTTTTATCAGTATAATAGCAAAACAAAATTCTGCTAACTACTAAGTATAAACTAGGAAAATTGGATCATAAAAAAAGTCAAAATCTATCACTATATATTTAATTTTTGGTAAATTAATTGTTTGATACAAAATGTACCCCTGAACACTATTGCTAAGTTTGATATAACTACCATAAGTGGTTACTGAGATATGTGCATGATAGTACCTTGCATGCAAAACTTTAACCAAATTTTCAAAGTCAAACAAGGGCCATAATTTGCACTAAATTTAAACAAGAGTTAACTGTCTTGACTGTGTGACACCCCTTAAGACATTAACAAAGTTTCAAGTCAATATCATAAGTGGTTACTGAGATATGTGCATGATAGTACCTAGCAGGCAAAACTTTAACCAAATTTTCAAAGTCAAACAAGGGCCATAATTTGTATCAAATTTATACAAGAGTTATCTGACTTGACTCTGTGGCACCCCTTAAGACATTAACAAAGTTAAAGTCAATATCATAAGTGGTTACTGAGATATATACATGATAGTACTTAGCAGGCAAAATTTTAACCAAATTTTCAAAGTCAAACAAGGGCCATAATTTGTACTAAATTTATACAAGAGTTATCTGACTTGACTCTGTGGCACCCCTTAAGACATTAACAAAGTTAAAGTCAATATCATAAGTGGTTACTGAGATATGTACATGATAGTACTTAGCAGGCAAAATTTTAACCAAATTTTCAAAGTCAAACAAGGGCCATAATTTGTACTAAATTTATACAAGAGTTATCTGACTTGACTGTGTGACACCCCCTTAAGACAGTAACAAAGTTAAAGTCAATATCATAAGTGGTTACTGAGATATGTACATGATAGTACTTAGCAGGCAAAATTTTAACCAAATTTTCAAAGTCAAACAAGGGCCATAATTTGTACTAAATTTATACAAGAGTTATCTGACTTGACTCTGTGGCACCCCCTTAAGACATTAACAAAGTTCAAGTCAATATCATAAGTGGTTACTGAGATATGTGCATGATAGTACCTAGCAGGCAAAACTTTAACCAAATTTTCAAAGTCAAACAAGGGCCATAATTTGTACTAAATTTATACAAGAGTTATCTGACTTGACTCGTGGCACCCCTTAAGACATTAACAAAGTTAAAGTCAATATCATAAGTGGTTACTGAGATATGTACATGATAGTACTTAGCAGGCAAAAGTTTAACCAACTTTTCAAAGTCAAACAAGGGCCATAATTTGTACTAAATTTAAACAAGAGTTATCTGACTTGACTGTGTGACACCCCCTTAAGACAGTAACGAAGTTTCAAGTCAATATCATAAGTGGTTACTGAAATATGTGCATGATAGTACCTAGCAGGCAAAACTTTAACCAAATTTTCAAAGTCAAACAAGGGCCATAATTTGTACTAAATTTATACAAGAGTTATCTGACTTGATTGTATGACACCCCTAAAGACATTAACAAAGTTTCAAGTCAATATCATATGTGGTTACTGAGATATGTGCATGATAGTACTTAGCAGGCAAAACTAAACCATTTTCAGCAAACAAGGGCCATAATTTGTACTAAATTTATACAAGAGTTATCTGACTTGACTGTGTGACACCCCTAGAGACATAAACAAAGTTTCAAGTCAATATCATAAGTGGTTACTGAAATATGTGCATGATGTACCTAGCGGCAATTCTAACCAAATTTTCAAAAGTCAAACAGGGCCTAATTTGTACTAAATTTATACAGAGTTATCTGACTTGATTGTATGACACCCCTAAAGACATGAACAAAGTTTCAAGTCAATATCATAAGTGGTTACTGAGATATGTGCATGATAGTACTTAGCGGCACTTTAACCAAACAAGCCCCCCCCCCCCCCCAACGCCTCTCGAATAGCTCTCCATATTCTCCGAATAGTCGAGCTAACTAGAGTTATACTCTCTATAATGCAACACAGGGTATATAAGAATTTATCTTAGGGTATGATCAAACAAAAAGCTTCAGAATATTTCAATGTTCAAATAAGATTAAAAGAAAGTTTGAGAAAGTTAAACATACAGATGGAAACTAGAATATGTACTGAGTCAAAGGACTGAAAAGTATATAAAAAACTTAAAGTTGCAAATGAATGAAGAAATAAAGGAACTTAAAATTAACCATTTAATATAAGTATTCTGGAAAGTCAAAACATAAAAACAATATGGACAATTTTAAGGCAGTCTGAAAGACAGACAAGGAAGAATGTCAAAAAGATAACCTTTGATCCCCGAGGGTAACCTCCACCTCAAATTTGGTTCATCGGAACATGAATTCTGCAAGTTTATCTTGAGGTGATGCACATCTAGAGAAAATTTCATGAAAAATCCTTCAAGGGTGTACAGGAGGGGACACTAAATACCAAGGACCCCAAAGTGTGACCTTGACCTTTAGCTTATAGGGTTCAAAGCATGGTTTCTGCATGTCATATTGACATAATGATTTTCTGACCCAAGTCTTATGAAAAGAGTTCAGGACTTAATAGGCGAACATGAAAAAACTAAAAAAACCTAAGTGTGGCCTTAACCTTAAGCAAGTGAAATGAAACATGGGTTTAGCATGATTGTCCTGTTGATGAAATGAACATTTGACCACATTTATATGAAAATCCTCACTAGGTTTACTCACTATGGAGTTAATGAGTGGACATGAAAAACCAATGAGCCCTTGAAGTATGGCCTTGATCTTGAGTGGACTGGGTTGAGACATGCAGGCAGGCGACACAAAAAAAGTACTGTTTTGAATTAAAGAATATCCCTCAATAGCTTATCTGCTAAGGTTTTTGACATTTTAAAGAAAATTTATCTTCTAAATATCTCCTCAATTTGATCACAAAGAGGACTGGTAGTTAGACAGTGTGTTAAGTAAATTTTATTTTTGAAATATATGACATCTGTTACATAAGGTTAATGCATTCTAACAGGCTGTTACTGTCTCAGTCAGGTTTATATTTTTCTGGACACAGATGTCTGTCTGTATGTTTATGTTTGCATTTAATACTGCTCAATGTTGCTATGATCAGGTTTTAACATTTTAAGTTAGAAGGGACTTGAGCCCAAATCCCCCTGTGGTTAGGAGCCCAATACTATATCCCCTTACCAGACCAACAGGTAGTCTAAGCAATTTACCTCTGCATGTAATATCATGAAATAATGTGTAAACTTTTGTTCTGAATAAAACCTACAGCCTGTGTCTAACAGGGCAACATTTTAATTAAATCCCTTCACTCCACTAGCTACAGAGTTGTTACAAAAAATATCTTAAAATTGCTAAGAAAATCAAAACCCTTCATTGGCCTTGCACAAAAACACTGAGGTGCCACACGTTCCATCAAACATACAGCTGTAAATGGGTAGCAACAATAATAAAGATGCTGCTTCACTTCTGTGAGCATCATAACATCTAAAATGGGATTCAATAAACTGCATCATGGGCGGGTATAAGCTTTCTTCATTATTGAATTAAAGTACAAAACTCAAACGCCACAGCCTTACTTTGCAAAGAACTCGTTTGAATAGTTCTTGAAATCTGTATAAGTCTTTCTCAATACTGTAGAGTGGGTAATTATGTTTGACGGACATTTTTGCGATTTGTGAGCAGACAGACTGATTCGCAAAATTCAAATTCGCGAAAGGAGAATACTCTTATAGCATCATCTATGTGAAATGAATCTTTCGCGGAATGTTTAAAATGACCAAAGTGAGGGGTTCGCAAATATAGCAAAAATTAAGTCATCACAAATATCACCAAATTTACAGTACTTCATCAGGTGATGAAGGAGTTGAGGCAGGAGTACAATGAGTGTCAAAAGCAAATTTACCGTCAGCTCATCCATTTTGTTGTCCTTTAATTATCCTGCTCCTTCAACAATAATGTTTCACAGTCACATAACATTTTAAATAAAAAACACGAACAAAATGTTTAATTTCCTTTTCCTTAAATCTGTTGCATTGTTCCCTTTCATTCATACTTTTTTATTTTTAAATCCATTTAAAATTTTAATCAAAGTCACATCCATCTGGTTAACAGTTTTCTTTGACTTTCAACATTTATTGACATATAACCTGCACATGTTATCGGTAAACTTTTATTTGTTCCAAATGACTGTATCAATAAATGACATAATTTACGACGACACAAAATAAACTCGCTGACTTTTTATTTTTTCGATAATTCGAGCAGTGATTGAAATAGTCTTTGAAATACTGCCTATTGATAACTCGTTATTTCATTAAGGTAACATTACTTTTATACCCGACAATATACGTGGTTTGAAATTTAAGCTTTTCGACATTGGAGCATATCCAATAAAATTAAAGATTTGTCTCTTATAAAATACTAAATTGACACCTTGATTTAACGTTTGCCTCGTTGAATTAAATCACTAACTCAACATGAATATAATTTGATCCCACATGTTTAAAATCCCGAAAACAAAACACGTCTTTCACGAGGTCTACTTCAGTGAACCTCCAAGGTGATATTTGATACATATTTTTAAACCTAATTAAGTAGTAAAATCAACATTATTAATTTCACTAGTTTACTTAATATGTAGGATAATTGTGTTACAAACTACTTAAAATACTGAGAAAGTGTAACATTTCATCAAAATCATGTAACACTAGAGAGGAATAAAACCTGCAATTTATCATTTATATTAATTTGAAATATATTATCTTTTAAACAAGAAAGAAAAGAATTTCTTCCCCCCATACTGCTAGTGTAATCTTTAACATGGTGACGGAAAGATATACCGTGAAATCTTAATCATGATCTGCACTGTTCACTATTCAACCAGTGAGTTTTCACCCTGACAAGCTTGACAAGACTAGTCTGAAACTGATCAAGATTTTCAAGAAAAAGAAACATGATGGTCTTCAGGTAACATGTTTAACCATTTTGCTGTTGTATAAATTTATTACTACAATTACTTCACAACCAACAAATACTGTTAAAAATTTAACATTTTAACCCTTATCTCGCTCCATCCCCCGACCCCTTGCCCTAAGGAACTGAAGACAGCTATTTTTCATGAAGATTACGAGACCTGAGCATCATATCTGAGTAGTCTGCTCATGGTCTACACTGCTCCTTTCTAAGCCCATATCATCCCTAAGTTTCAGAACAAGTGAGGAATAGTAGGTCTGATTTTTCAGTAACACACTGTATGTCGCCATTTTATTCATCTATCTACCGTATGCAGTACAGGGTATTTCTGACATGGCAGGCCTGACTCATGCCAAAGGACCAGCTTGCCACAAACTGTTCATGATGATGATGATGATGTTCAAGAAATTAAGGTTTGTCACATGAAAGAATTCAATGGGATCAGCCTGATAAGGCTAGAATGGTGAGCATCTTGAGCTTGACCTCTAGGCAATTATGGTGAAGAGCATGTGGTTTACTTCCTGTGACCTTGACCCCTAGACAACAATGTGGAACAAATATGGCCAACTTCACTTCACTTATAAGCAAGAAAAAGCAGACAGGTAAGCTGTCATTGAGTGTTACAATACTAGTCTACTTGAAACTCAAGTTGACATAGTTTTTACCCCACATGAAGGGAAAAGTTAAATGAAGTCTAAATGAAGTGATTCACTTCCTGCGACCTTGACCTTTAAACTAAAGAGTATTCCTTGGGAAATGATTAAAACTAAAGCACTGTGACATATTTTCAGGAAAGGACACCACAATGTCAATAGCATTTATTACATTGTCATTTAATTTCCTAAATTGAAACATCTGCAGAAATTATTAAGTACGATGTTTGCCAAACTACGTTATATGGTCATACACAAGGGTATTGGTTGTCAATTTTCATGTCAACTGAAGAATAAATGGTGCACTTTGCCAAATAAAGGTTGCATAGGGTAGCGCTAATAGTAATAATCTAAACAGACATAGGCACGCAACTCGTAATACATGCAAACAAATCGTAAATTTATCAGGACGGTAAACCCTGTGCATTATTCTCAAAATTAAAATATGGGTGACATCATCATTGTCAGGCATGTATGTTGTCACGTTGAATACATGTCACAACAGAAATTGATAGAATCAGTAACGTACTGTATGCAGGTGGCACACAATGTCAGCGGAAACGAAAACTTAGCCCTATATTTAGTATTGCTGATAATTTGCACTGTGTCTGGGGGCGGGGCTTAAAACTGTGACTTATCTATAATAGAGAACAGCTACTGTTGACTTGGATAATTACATCATTTCTCGGAAGTTACACCATCTCCAAATAACGTGATTATTGGTTTAAACAGTATTTATTCAATAAATGCATAAAAAAATATACAATATTTCTGTTAAATAACAGCAAACGTGATTATCACCAACATTATAGAGGATAATTGTTGGTTTTGGTGCAATATCACGTTATAATTTCACCAAGTGGGCACCAAAAGTGACATTTTCACAAGTGGCACAGCCACAAGTGAAAATGACTACTTTTGGTGATCACGAGTGAAATAAACGTGATTTTACACCGATACCAACAATTTTTCTGTTAATTTTATGGATAAAACTCTACTTTTGTTGAGTTTGTTTCTATAAAATATAAAAAATCGCAGGAAATGTCAAGGAATAACATAGCACAAATAACATCATTTTAACGACGTCATCGTCACATGGTTTCCAGCATTACTTACACTCGGTATACCTTTTGACGTTAATTCGGGTTAAAGTTTGCAAAAACAGTGAAAATAAAAATGGTAATCCACTGTTTCAAAACTGTGGATCATTACTTTTATTTCTCTGAGAAAACTCTATAATTCACCGGTAAACATAAAATCTGTAACCCATTTCCCCAAACTAAACTTTAGGTTCAACACTGAAGACCAGTACATGTACAGAGCAAGGAAATCTATTTTGTTCAAATCCATTACCTAGATATTGATGATAGAATCTTTTATTTCAAATATGTACCTTATGTATAGTCTTATTGTCTGTAACAGACAATGGTGGTTTTAACTGACAGTTTGATTAATCTAGTGATCTGATTATCTCGTTCTGATATCATTGACACTAAACGAAGTAAATGAACCAAAAATGGGTGTACAAGAGTATTAATTTATATAAAAAATATCATGCCATTTTTCAGTGGTGCATAAAACAAGTGTTGAAGAAAGCCATTCAAATTATATTTATTTGAAAAACTTGTCCGAAATGAAAAAGGGAGATAACTTTTGATAATGAACTTGCCTTTGACAAAATAATGTAATAAATACATTTAATCAATTGGCTAATGTTCTGATTATTCTTTATAGTATGAAGAAATTTAAGATAGCTTTAAAGGACAATTAGTTTGTAAGCTTTTATGTTAATTAAATAGATCAATTCTTCATGATTTTCATGTTTGCAATTCTTTTTTGAGAAATTAAAGTATATAAAATATTAAAGTTCAATTGTTATTTATAGGGCACAGAGTAAAATCTTACTGACTACTGTCCAGTGCAGACTGTGATCAGACTGTAGTGAAAGCCAGGATCCGGTTATTCAAAACTTTAACCAGCTGTAAAGTCAATTTCCAAAAATTTTTTTTTTAAAAAAAATGACTCTTGGCGGTGGTGAAACTTCACAGTGGCCACGCTGAGTGACTAGTGGAATATTTTGATTTTGCTTAGAAGAATTTTGAGTCCTCATTCTCTTGTTCTCTTGAATGCACAAAGTTGTCATACAGTAATTATAAGTCTTTCAAACTAACCATTAAAGTTAACTGACTGTAAGCTTAATAGTCGATTAAAGTTTCGAACCACTGGGTGGATCCAGTCTGTCTTTTGGCTACACTGATGACTACAATTTGGCCGTCCATTAATTAATGGTGCTTGAACTTGTGGCCCGACCCACTTGCTTTTGTTGTGTCACATGTCTGTTTTTGGCCTGGGGACTGAAAGTCCCATAGGCCTAAGTTAGTATACCACATTTCAAACACTGCAAGAAATTTAACATACTATGTGCGAATAACATCTGTAAACATGCGCTATGCGAAAGTAGTGCAAGACAGACCAGATCAATCTTCTGTTTGAATGTCGCATATGATAAGAACATATTACAAATAAAAACAGTACATAAAACTTCAAACGACTGCAGGAAGGTATATGCTTAGGGCTGCTTACACATTTTTTTCTGTTTTAGAAATTAATGCGCTGTTATTACGGAAGATAATCATATGCATATCACGGAAAAGTACGGATATGTACGGAAATTTCCGAACACGTACGGAGCTCGATATAAGAGTTTGTAGTTTGATTTTCAAATTTCCGATGTTATTTCATTGACAACTTTGTTATTTACGAATGATTACATGTATATTTACCTAAAATTAAATGTCTCTAAAAAAAGATATAATTTACGTACATTCCCGAGAAGGAACTCACATGATCAAAATCGCCTGCCATTTATCGAGGACGCTGCATGTCAAGGCCCAGTGAACGGTTTCACCGATTACGACTACAAGGTAACCAAGAATCATTTTTGGTTTTCTCTGTTATACACATTGTACAGTATTGTATTTATATTTCATTTCTGGTATTGCTTTGTATATTTCTGTTTCAAGGTCTTGTCCTTGGTACACAATAATTTTCGATCCACATCATCAGATCATATCGCTTGAAGGATTGAATTATTTTTATTGGTTTAAACATTTTATAATGTTGACTTTGTGATTATTTTTTATTTAACGTACGTTTTATTATAAAACAAACTTCCCTGCCACCCATATATTTGTGAATCATTCATTCTGTGTCATATATTGAATTCCTTCCTCTGCACATTTCGACCAGCGCTTTAGGTAAGATTCAGCGCAAAACACATAGGTCAAAAGTTGTACATATAAAATCAAAGCGCTGTGAGCGCTGAAGGCCTGGGGGCTATAGGTTAACTCCCCGAAAAACAACTTTTGACCTACGTGTTTTGCGCTGAATCTTACCTAAGGAGCGGGTCGAAATGTGCGAGGACGAAATCAATATATGAAAAATTAATGTTTATAAAAAAACTAAAACATACCCCCCTCCACCCCACCCCCAAAAAAAAAAACAAACACACACACACACAGAGCTGAGATAAACACTTCATTACTTAAACAATTTACATTCAATAATATTACAAAATATTAATATACTAAATTTCTCGTTACGGACTTATTGTCAGCATTTGCTAAATCGTGGACTAATTTAGCTTATCCTATTTAATCTGCTTACCTGCCTTGATTGGTGCTATAAAATTTACTACAATAACTAGAACTGTCACAAGAGTGACGAATTATACCCCCACAATACAGCTTTGTCACAGAAGTATGGCAACCATAAGAAAGGAATGGCCACAAGGACATACATTTCAGTTATTATACAATAAGTTGTGTAAATGTATTGTTTTAATAGTACACAAACAAGCTTTTTGAAGTCCAGGCCCCTGTGACCTTGACCTTTGACCTGGTGACCTTAAAATCAATAGGGGTCATCTACTAATCATGACTAACCTCCATGTCAAATATGAAGACTGTGGGTCAAAGGAATCTTAAGTTATTGGGCGGACAAGCTTTTTGAAGTCCAGGCCCCTGTGACCTTGACCTTTGACCTGGTGACCTCAAAATCAATAGGGGTCATCTACTAATCATGACTAACCTCCATGCCAAACATGAAGACTGTGGGTCAAAGGTTTCTTAAGTTATTGGGCGGACAAACTTTTTGAAGTCAAAGTCCCTGTGACCTTGACCTTTGACCCAGTGACCTCAAAATCAAAAGGGGTCATCTACTAATCATGACTAACCTCCATGCCTAATATGAAGACTGTGGGTCAAAGGAATCTAAAGTTATTGGGCAGACAAGCTTTTTTATAGTCAAGGCCCCTGTGACCTTGACCTTTGACCTGGTGACCTCAAAATCAATAGGGGTCATCTACTAATCATGACTAACCTCCATGCCAAATTTGGAGAGTGTGGGTCAAAGGAATCTTAAGTTATTGGGCGGACAAGAAAAAACCGACGGACAGCCGGACGGCCGGACAGCCGGACGGCCGGACGGACAAGCTGATTCCAGTATACCCCCCTTACAACTTTGTTGTGCGGGGGTATAATTATCAATTAGCACTTAGTACTGGATTAAACCATAAGTAAGGATAATTCTTAATGCTTTAATCCATGATATTTTTGTTTTGAGATATTTGGTAATATGTTTTCACAATCCTTTAAATCTTTGCTTATAACTGCGCATGTCTCAACTTTCACAAGTTACTGTAGTAATTCAAAATTGTGCCCTGATATGTGACATAGTTTACATTTGGCTTTAATTTATACAGAATCTGAACTATATGTAGACACTTTATAATATTTCAGTATTTCTTTCCTTAACTATTTGATTTTACAAAACTCCCACCCATAATTAGCAAATTAAATTCTGTTGCTGGACCACCACTGTGGTTGTTTGCACTATGTTTCATATCATTATTGTACGGAGCGAGGCAGAACCAGCAACAACCAAGGGTGTACCACAATGAATTAGCTGACATGCACTTTTCATACTTCCGCTGGTAATCAGCCCCATTTAGTGCAGAAAATGAAATAGTAGTTTACGGAAGGGGGTTTATGGAAGGAAATTCTACCATTGTCAATGTGGCAATTCAGGCTTTGTCTTGAAGGTTTACCATGCACCTAATATTATTTCTTTTACATTTACTTAGTTGTTTCCTTGAAACAAAATGAATTTTCTTCGAAAAAATATATAAGGTATGCATTTAACAATTTTGTTTTAATAACATTGTATACTTTACAAGGCGCAATTTATAACCACTGGAACTTACAAGCATGCTTCCCTTCAAAGTAGATAACCTTTTTTATGATAAAAAAAAATAATTGAAAAAAGGAATACACCATTTGTATACAAAGTTTGGTCACAAATCATGTAGGAGGGTCACAGGATTGACAAATATATGTCACATAATATGATAAGAAACAAAATTACGGGCTTTTAAACCGTTAATATCGGCAGTGAAGATTTAATTATCATAATTACATCTAAATGCTGTCACTCGGTACAAATCAACAGATCTTCCATTTAAATTTCTTGTTTTATAAAATACATCAACTGTGACGATTCTGTTATAACTCAAGGTCAAATTAAATTTTATATCGATAGTATATAATAATAATCATTTTTCACTAGTATAGGTTGAGAGAACATGGTAAAAAGCGTCTTAGTTTAGTTTCTACTTATTTAATGATTTTAGCTCGATTGTGAAGAAAGCTTGAAGCTTATTGTCAGTAACTCACAAGCGTGACTTCCTGGAATAACCAGGAATGGTGTAATATGAGAAGGTACGGTTATGACACAAGGCCATGGGACTTGAACCCGAAACCTCCAGGATGAACGGCAG
This sequence comes from Saxidomus purpurata, assembly GCA_022818135.1. Lineage (NCBI taxonomy): Eukaryota > Metazoa > Mollusca > Bivalvia > Venerida > Veneridae > Saxidomus > Saxidomus purpurata. The sequence goes on along the minus strand of JAFMSR010000009.1, from coordinate 42,762,645 downwards.
ACACCTTAACTTCTAAACCACCGCTCCCCTGGCGGAATATATTGGTAAAAACCTAGATAAACTTTTTAAACATTTTAAAGGTCTGTAAGATTTTGTATTTCTCTGCATTATACAGAAAGGACAGCTAGCATACCTCAAAAGTCATGAATTTGGCAACTTCATATCAATATACTACAGTACAAGCTAAAAATTGGTATAGTCTGAAGCCATATGGCAGTATTGAAATAAAAAATTTATGAAAAAAGTTCATTCTACATTACAAGGATACTATGTTCCATAAAATTGCTCATTATAAACACAAGTTTGTTTTCTCTTTTAACAATACTGATACCTCTAAATTTTAGAATCAGCCTATTTTGCAATATTAATGCAACAATATCATCATTCTGAACATTGTATTTTCTCCTTATATTACGATATCAAACTGGTAAGAATTAAACATTTTGCCATTGCTTGACGTTTACATGTTAAAGCGACTGTTCTGTCTTATTATTTTAGTTTTAACTTTGTAGAAAACAAAGCTAGTAACTTTTCCTTTAAAAAGGTCAAACTGAATACAGCGATATAGTTCTTGCCTCCTCGTTAATACACAGTAAATCTACATACTAAAGTTCTTTCCACACCTCGGGGGTAAAGGTTGCTGTATCTAAGTCTTATGTCCCTATTGATGAAATTTGCAGATGATTTAACATTTTGAATATTCATTGTGAAAGTATTGAACTTTCAAACTGTCAATGCCCAGTCGATGAAAAGACGCAGAACAAAGATCAACTACTAAGGTGTGAATTTCCAACGAACCAAAAGAAAACATCTTTCATCGCAAAATGGTCTTTCTTTGTCATTAAAGATGGCAGTTTAAGCTGCAATTTCACATTTTTGTGGTGAGCGAAGCGTTATTGTTTCTACTACAATGCAAGTTCACTTGGCACACTTGTTTGTAATTCTTTAACGCAAATGAATGAAATAATTTAGCGCAAACTGTAGTCAAGCAAAAAGAATAATTTGAACATAAGCTTGGAGGTAAAAGCTAGCTGAGTCATGTTCAAAAGCACCACCAAGAAATGTCCTGCACCAGTGCGCAACAAAGGAACTGCTTATATTTTTGCCAAAATTTAGACAAACTTGCACTTAAATGCATTGAGCATAGTATGCATTTTTGCAGTCAATTTAATTCTGATTTTGAACACACTTTTTATTTTAAACAGATTGGCTTCAGATACATAATTATACAAGTTAACTGCATTGAATCGTCAAGGCAAATCATCTGCACATGCAACACCTTAAAATGCTTTAGTCTGCATTTATTTTTCTTTTATTTCATGTGTTTTGGGAATTTTCATATTTAAATTAATAGCAAAAAATTTGAAATTGCAATTATAATAAGTTAACAAAATAAGACATTTGGTATAAAATCTTTAGACATACAACTGGTATTAATATGCATTCGTCCATTGTCTAAATTTATAACAACATGTCATAAGGCACTAGTCTCAGTACCAATGCTTTATTAAATTTACAAGAATTTCTGTTCGCTATTTAAGTATGCGGTAGAAGCATTTAAAATATTACCTTCAGCTCTCTGCTTGCAGTTGAATTTCCAAATTTCTGCATAGAAGAAAGTGTGGGCCGAGTAACTTGGCTGACATGCTGGACTGGTTTAGATGCCGGTGCGGGCCGGTTCATTGTTGGTACCCGATGGACAGGCGGATTGGACCGATCTACTCTTCTGTTCATGGTTTCACTTGGGAATGTTTAAGTCGTCCTTTTGAAGTAAATCCATATGGGTTTCCATATAATTTTTCTTTTCTATAGCACATATTTCCGAAACTTCATCTTTTGCTTCAGTGATCAGTTTACCATGCCAGCAACTGAAAAAATATAGAAGACAATCTGGAACTCAACAACAAAATTGAAATCCTCATGGCTGCATGATCAATATGGTCTTAAACATGATCTTGCTAATGTTCTTAGAGAAAAATGCTGAATTTCAATTTACAACTGTGAGATTGGAAGCTTATGTCAGGCGTTCTATGAAATCTGAGAAAAAGTAACTGAAAATTAGGTCAAAATTGTACTAAAAATCAAGCATGATTTATCACTGATAATACACTGAAATCTAAATCTGACAACTCACAAATAGGCTTTCTTAAAAAATTGACCAATATCTTGGAATTTAATTTATTTCCTTTTCTGACAGAAAGCTATAAGCATAGTTTAATTGTTTAATAAACAATGTTTTCCTTCAAGCCTGTGTTATATTATATAGGCCTACAATTCATACAAGAATCACATCAGTGTATTGTTTTAACACATTAAACTTATAGTCAAATTTCATCATTTCTTTTTCTTTTTTTCTTTCTGTGATCCAGACTGATAAAGATATATCGTTATTACCTGTCCTTTAAAAAGTGAATTCCAGCAACAACAAAAAAAAAACACAAAAATTATTCTATCTTTTTCTGTGAATCATATATACAGAATGATATAACACGACCCTAAGTGAATTCAACAAATACTTCTATTACTCCCACAATCACAGCCCCTTGTAACATTCAAATTCATACCAGCAAAATTTTTAAAAATTACCATTTTCAAAGCTTCTGTATGTACATAGCTATAAATATCCGGCTTGAAATTTGGGAGGAAATTTACAATTTATATAGAAGAAATAGAAAGTAATCCGCAGTACAAACGTTAGTATTTACTGGTGATATCCCGACACCTTTTGATGACACTGGTGTGTATCATTGAAACAAATCCCTAGTAATCCCTACGCATATAAATAAGACCCCAAATATCTTTATATCCAATAAGATAAATTATTACAAGTAAACTTTGGTAATAATAAGTTATCAAAATTGTTACGAAGGTGTATAAACTCGTGGCTTTGTTTTCTCTGTCCCCGTTGCTGTTCTTATGCATTTCATGAATCATACAACTTAGATGAGAGGAAAACTGTGTTGATACAGGAAGGAAAAGGAAGGATAAGTGCTTAGAATGATATAATGATGATGATTATGATGATGATAATGATGATAATCCTAATAATATTAACGATCATTCATTATAAACCAAATTACAATGACTTTGATAATAATAAGCAATACTTATGGTAATAATAATAGTAATGATAATAATTATAATAATAAAATATCAAAATATAATGATGATAATAAGCATAATGATAATAATGATCATTCATAATAAAAGCAAAAACAATCATTATAATAACGATAATGATAATGATGATAAAAAAATCTGAATTATAACAGTAACAAAATTTAATTCAGTAATATTAAAATAAAAATATTATCTGCATTTCAAACTAATAGTGTGCTTTCTCTAAACTTGTTTACTTTAAAGTAATATTGTCTTGAACATGCCTTAATTATTGTGCCTTACATAAATTGTGACTCAAGATTTGCTTTGATTTTGTTACTGTCTCTCCCAAAAGAATAAAGTTAAATGTTCATGAATAATATCATGTAGGGCTGTTAAAAATATTCAGACAGCAATCATCACAATAAATAAGCCCTTCAGAAATATTTGGCTCCCAGCTGGTTATAGATCATAAAACGTGTGATGTTTAGGAAATGTTGCTAATTTTAAATAACTGTTGATGTTACTTCACCCCAGGGTGTTCTCTCTGCCTTTACAAACAGAAACACACCTTGCTGTCTTATTTGTGCTGATTTGCCTAATTTGGTCAATGGGGTTCCTTTATGTACTTTGAGGTAATTTATGTTTGTATGCTTCATTAGGTGCAATTTTAAAATTGGGAACTTTCTAAATCATATGGTACTGAGAAAGGTGTGGAAGAAAAAAGAATATAATTATAAATAATCTAAATTTGTTGAACAAAATAGTAGACAAAGTCAGTTGCAGTTTCTATATAATTTGAAAATTACAAAAAGAAAATTTACTTATATTTGTCCACAATAAAATAGCTTTGATTCTATAAGTAATTGTTAAAGTGAAATGTGCTGTTGTATTTTGAACATGTTGCATGTCTAAAAGTTTAATTTCAGTCTCACAACTTGAATTTATTTGCAGAAATACAAGCTTCATTCTGAGTTCTGATATTTTCTGTCTTGGAATTATATGAAAGGCAATATTTTGTAACATTGAGACTTAATACATCAGAAACCACTGACTCACAAAAGGTCGACTACCACCACTGTTATTCAGGCGCCACAAAATGAAGACCTACCTGAAGTAATGATTTTACAACTTTTATTATGCTTTGAATTTATGACAATAATTCAACTCAATTTAATATTTAAACGAATCAACTAGGTTGTCAAAATTGTCCAATTTCCTGTCATGACAAGATAGGTCAATGTAAAACTGACAAATTGTATAAAAGTAATCTACGAAAATCATTCTAAGATACACGGTATGTTAGACCACATAATTACGACAAGTAAAGAAGCCACCGAGATTACCCAGTCTGTAATTTAACTGCGTAAAATATCATAAACTAGTGCAAATCCCGTCTACAAAGTCGTCTACAAAGTCGGTGTAATGACAAAATCAGGTACCGTTTATTCCACTTATAGCATTTATTTATATAACAATAACATTTCGTAACCCTTGACCTTACGTTGTGATCTCCTTGAAAATTTAAACCTCATTCAAGTCAGCATAAGTACGAACTGCGACAGGCATTTTTTTTGTATAATGAATGTATTGAAGTAGATATTGGTAAGTAGAAACAGCTGTGGGAATAGGACCCCTTTGTACCATTGGTTCAATTTCTACAGACAAGGTGAAAATTTAAGATGTATAAACGGCACTCAGTCAAATTTAATTTATTTTTTATAAACATTGTGTTCTTCATGGATGTTTTAAAAATTGAAAAGTCCGAAGATGTAAATTGAATACTTTGTGTTGTCTTGATTTTATTTATACTATTAATTTTGATAAAAATTGAAAGAAATTTAAGAAACACCACTTTTTTTGTACTACGAATAGAAATTTTGTGGAAATGCAATAAGTATTGGTGACCCGCTTTATCAAAAGGGACCACTGGTTGGCGGATACTGTCTTGAAAACTATTGTTAAAGAAACATCATGCTGTCTGAGATTATCATTGGACACAACACTTACAGCACATTAGACCGATATGAAATAAGCAAATCCTGACAAAAATGCATCAAGTGCTGATAAAATATGCAGGTAACAAATCAAAAATCAAATCTTAAGAAAACACAAATTGCAAAAACTATCGTGGACCAACAAGTCCTGTTTTATGAGTCAATTACTGTATCCTTGATGTAAGTTTGTTACATCAATTTGACACAACATAAAATATATGTTTCATTGTTCAAATGAAATTATTTTACAGTATTTTCTCAGTGTTTCGATCTGCTACAGCTAGTTTGGTATCCTTGCACAATCTTGAATTTAATATTATATAATTACAGTGTAAAACAATTCAAACCATCTCTAGATTTAGATATCTTATCCATACTTTTTCTTGGATTTCAACGCCCATTTTAACAACATTTCAGTTAAATTTAGGTATGCAGTTCGCCTTAAACCTTGGAAGGAACAGTCCTATTCTCCAAGCTCCCCTAACGACACCTCCCTACAACAACAACCTTTCTAAAAAGACACTGTCACATTTCCTTTCCCATTGTGTCAATTATATAAAGAAACAACCTCTCCAGAACAACACCTCTCTACAACAAACCCATTTCTGTGTTCCCAAGGTTGTTCACTCTTGAAAGGTTGCACTGTATATTCTCTGTAAGAAACCAAAAACTTTATCATATAGGCAGGTTGGATAGCGCAACAGCACTCGAAACTATGACCCTCGATCAGCAAGAGGTTTGATTAATATCAAATTGGAGGCCACGGAGGCGGGTCTTTACTTCAACGTTATCAATAAAACTGATTTGCAATGCTATAATTTCAATATAATATTATATTATGGTTACAACGTCTTGACCCTTGGCGGCAAAACTGGATCATGTAGTACCTCAATGATAATTAAAGCAAGCAACACGCCTTTAAAGTCAGACAAAACAAAGTTGAAATATTTGTCGGATCAAAGTCAGAGCCACTTGTAAAACGAAAAACATCTCAGTCACTGAAAGAAATGTGTCTAGGAATGCCGCCGTACAAACAGTTCAAAGTGACCAAAACATTTTGATATTTTTTTAACGACACATGACCTACCAGCTAAACGTATCAATAAACTGTTGGTAATTTATCGCTAACTTTGATCCGAGTATTTGACACAGATATTAAAAGTTAGGACGATACAATAATTATCTACGAAAGTAAACAAAAGTATCAAACTCAAGTACGATTATTGTCAAAAATATCCAACCTCTGATAAAAATTTCTTGAGTGACCAGATTACATAGTTTGGTAACCAAACAATTCATAAATATCAATTTTTCTGTCCAAGAATGGTATTTAATAGATATAAATGTGACCAATATAGAATGACTGACATCATGCAGTGTCAGAAAAAACTTCATGTCACCGGGAAACTGAAAAAGGTCTGAACAAGCTACAAAGTGATTAAACTTTGTGGTTTCTACGACCATTCTGAATTTGACTGAGAATAAAGCTCAAAATGTACAGCAATTGCACCTTTCCAGCCACGAGCCAGTGATAAAAATGCTCCACCTACTATCCCCTACCATATACCATGGATAGAATATCAACATTTTCATAATAGTCACAGGTTTTCATAGACTAATCACAATTATGCAATTAAACTATTCTCAAAGATATAACAATCATGTTCGTCTTTTTATTGCAAAACACTTTTCAAATCTTCCCATCCATCTTAAAATTGTGGAGATTTTCCCTGTCTGCAGACTCTGAATTTACCAATTTTCAATACCAAGTTTGTCCATTGGATGCAGAGTATCTCTGATAAATATCTTTAAACATTTGGCTGGTCAAAGTGACACTATTATGGACTTTATAGCTATGCGAATCTTAACCTAAATAGGATCCTAACCTTTGCAGGTATGTACTGGTATATTAGCCATAATTGGTCTTAAATACAGCCCTGCTTTTATACTCTTCTTGAAAGTTTTAAGATTTAGGCTATTAGTGAGACCCCTGTCTGCAGATTTTCTGGACCGTAGAATTTTATAGAGGCGATAAAAACTTGTATGTCAATACATTAAGAATTACCTCGCAAACAATGTTAGAACGTCTGATTTACTGTGACATACGTGTCTTATAAACACTGTATATTATGGTCAACGAGTCTCGAATTTTGACAACCTAATACCAATCTGACATGATATGACTTATTTGGACATAATCTCCGCTTTACTGACAAGCATTTATATTAGAAATGATAATCATATTTGTGTAGGGTGGGATCTCTTTATAAAATCTGCAAATATCTTACGGAATGAAAAATCTTACAAAATTTGAAGAGATTTTCTTTCCATTTTAATATGTAGATTACTATTTAAAACTCTAAGAGGTTTGAAATTTCTCCCCCAATTGTTTGACTAATGAAGGAGTCGATTTGATTTGCCTAGTACATAATTATACCAGCAGCAGTATCTCAACCCCTCCTGGAGCACTATATATCTGTCTTCATTATTGAAATATTATATTTATAATGTCCCATAATTGAACAGTTTTGGAAGTGGTCATAAAAATCTAGAATTTGTTCTCATCAAATGACTTAAAATCACAAAATTTAATAATCTGTGTAACTGTTAAACAAATCATTAGTAATTTATTAACTGAACAGAATATACTTATGGTAACATACATTTATATGATATGTGGGTATGTGTTATAAGGAGTGGATCTGTGACAGACCCATAATCCAGGGTTTGCAGGTTCAATACTCGACTTAACTGTATTAGCACAACCTGTCATTATGGCCTTTCAATAAAATCTTTAACGGAGGTCCATATTTTTTTCTGTCCAGGTACTATAGTAGCAAGGGGTTTCCCTGAACTACAAACCCTTTCTGTATCTTGCACTGTCCCCTTCAACCAGTTCTTAGGATAATTAGCCTGGTACCTGGAAAACCACTATAAACGTTTTAATACAATACCAAAAAGAAATACAATGTCTAACCTGATACCCCCACCAACTGAAACATGCTGTGACTATTTGACAATGTGTATTACCGTCTTTAGAGATATAATCTGTCCCTGACAGAAATTTTATCTAAGTCATCAAAAAGAAAATCAAACGGTATTTATCAGCATGTAGGATCGTCCGACTCGCGAGGTGGCAAATTGTTATCAATGAAAATATTTAAAAATTATCGCCAACTCATCATCATATGAAATTATTATCAGCACGACACACCGACACACCGTACAATATGACTCGAGGACAGTGTTATACTTATGTAATACAGTTAAACCTGTTTAAAGAGGCCAGTCAAGGAAGTCATTGATAGTGGTAACCTACAGCAGGTGGGTGCTAAATACAGGTGTATATGAAATATGAAAATGGACAATATGAATTATGTACATCAACAATTGGCTGCCAAGAGCGTATAATAGTGGCCACTAAATACAGATGAACACTAATGCAGGTTCAAATATAATTACAATACATGTATACTAAACTTCTGTTCTAATGATTTAGCAACTGCACTCAACGGAACAATTTTAATAATATTGACATTTCTTACAGTGATAATAATTATATATTATAATACAACTCAAATTTTTAAAAATCTGTGGTATTATATCAACTTGACATTAACATTTGAAGATCCTGGTACATGTTTTTCCCCAAATGTTAGATTAGAAATAAAGAGAACACAGTCATCATCTGGTAATTTTACAAAACTAATGGTTTTGAACTCCTCTGTTCCAATATCTGAACCCATTGTATTTCCCCTATTTTTCAATATACTTCACATCTAAAAGTGTATTTGATTAGTGATACTGTGATGGACTGTAAATTTGCAGGCAAAACAATTTAAATATACAGTGGCATTATAATCATCTGAGCTTCTTAAATTTGCGATTTTTAAAAAAAAAAATCATAAGTGAGATTGGGCTACTTCTAACAGTTCATCCTTGCGATCTTTATTAACACAAATTAGTGCTTCAGAGACTTTAATGGTTTATGACATTATGTTTTAATCAAACCAGATTACGATCACATAATATACCAATTATCACAACAATAAATTACATCTTAACATTTGTACACTCAACATAAAAATATACACTTATAACTTTATAACAATAAAAGTACTATAACCCATTAAGCCCACCATTACACCTGTTTGATGGTTGAAAATAATGTTATAAATCTTGAACACACATCAAACTTTACTAAAAGTTAATTTTCAATGGGGACACTCCCTGTAAATTTTCTCTCCCTAGTATCTCTCCTTGATCAAGCATTTTCCTCTCCATTGAAATGTGGAAACTTAATTTTAAATAAAAGCTAATAAAAATTTGATACCATGACATTTTCAGTGGCGATTCATGGCTAAATTATTACCACTCTTTTTGATATTGAGCTCAGATAAAATCGTCCAGAGCTTTCAAATTACATTGCAATTTGTCTTTCGTGATATGAATGGGCATATTAAAAGACCGCAGTGTCCAGCTGTATTAAAAAATTTAGATCTGAATTTTTCAAAAGGAATCATCCGCGTTTTTGATATGTAATATGTTCGCTAGACATCTGATACTGATCGAGAAGTTAATGGTCCGAGCTCTGCAATAAAAAGAAGTTAATCCAGTCCAATCTTCAAGATTTAAGAGGCCAAAATGAAAATAAATCTTCTAATTTTGTTTGTACATCAAACATGTTAGTCCTTCAGAGTAAATTTTTATTTTTATTTTTTCCCTGGCTCAAAGCCCTTTACTGTTTCATTTACTTTGTCCTTTGCAACAAAATGAGATTTAAGTAGATTTTCTGGGTATTTTTTTAAAAATGCAAGAAGTTTAAAGTTTTATTAAATTTTTCATCCTCCGTCTCAAGGTACTGCAGATGTGTCTTTTATAGTTGAAATTTTAGGCAACCCAGAAATCGGTATTTTGTAAAAAAAATCCTGAATTTTAACATAAATTTAATACCTTCTGTCATAGACCATATTTAAGGATACTATATTATTCAACAAAACTGAGCAAATAGGATTGAAATATATTGTCAAAACTTGAAATATGAAAATGACATGGCCATTAATAGCTTTATTTAAAATTTCAACAGAATCCACCCTCTGACAAATGTGTTTTTTTTCTCACTTAAGTTTATCAATGTCGTTCTTCCTTTGAAAGGTTATATCCTCTGTATTTTTTTCCAAAAAAGATTTTATTTCCAATTCATTCAGTGCCCTTTTTGAATGACCCAAATTTTGAGATTTACAAAATAGATTAATTGCCCTATATATTGAACAGAGATGTGTGAAGTTGGCGACCAAAAAGAGATTGATTTACATAGAAAATATCATTACACTAATTAATGCATTACACAAAATTATAAAGCATACGTATTGAATTAAATCAAATCTGGCATACCTGAAATTAAAAAAAAATATGATTTTAATGTGAAAGTCATTGTCAGGTTTATGATTTGAAAATAGAATCCATCCATCCATTCCTGCATATCTTCCTTCCTACCCATCCATCCAGCTGTTCATCCATCCACACATCTATCCATCTGTCTATCCAACCAAGAAAAATTCTAACAAGATTGTGAATTACTGAACTTGCAAATACTGGTTTCCTGATTTAAAAAAAAGAAATTATTTTGTTTCTAGTCCTGGCCGACCTTAGGATTTCTCCTCAGTGAAACTGCCAATACCTCAGACAGGCAGAGGATGAAGAGACAGAATGATGTAGATACAAGGGAATTCAGGTACCTGACCCTAGCTCTTTAACAAATAGACCCCTTAGTTATTTGACTTGCCCTTTGTATTATGGCACTGATACACGCAAGTCTGCTTCAGAGTTTCTCACCAGTTCATCTCTTGATTGTTGGGAAACACTCAAAAGCATTTTTTAAATTTCCAGTGCCCTGTGCAGGATTCAAACAGGGGACTTCTGGATCTGTAGTCCAGAGCAATTGTAGTGAACTGGTTACTGTCACTATTTTACGGTGTAAGCAGGATCATGATTGTAAATTAGCCAAAAGAGTAACAACAGTACAATAATTGAAAAAAACATTCTGATGATAAATACATATACATGTATTTGATAGCCCTACATACGAAATGCCTGGTACGTTTAAGTCTTTCCCCGGTGGCATATGTAGTTAAGAAAGAAAGAACTATTAAAATTCAATAAATATTACCCATAACGCACATTTTTGCAATTTAAAACTATTTAAACAGGCTGTTAGCCTTTCCCTGTAACATTAGGATATCTTAATCACAATATCTCGCAATATCGTAATGGTTTTAAAATTAACTTTTTACTGGAAAATTGGCAATAAAATAATTGAAATGTGTTTCATTGTACCACCCATACAATTTTGTAACTGTATAAGTAGGTTTTGAATGGAACAAAAGTGAAGTATTTACTATAAATTCTGTGCATGCAAGCTTAGTCTATAGCAGTGTGCAGCAGATGTTTTTCAGAAATCTTTAATTATGAAAATGTTTATAGATTAATAATTTTACAATAAATTCATTAAAAACTCTTCTGCAGGGAATAAGAAATACTACCATTCTTCCACAACTTATTTTCATCTTGCAGATTTATTTATTAAGAATTTTTGATGCACAACACTTAATGGCTCACATAAAATGCAATTTTTAAACTTTTAGGAGGCTGCGAAAGTTTTAACACTTTGTATACACTTGCTATATAATATATTGTAACCCAGTTGACAAGTTTAACACGTGTACAGTCAAACCTGTGTAAAAGACCACCTTTAAATAAAGACCACCCTGTACATAAAGACCAGCAGGGAGACCACAGTGCACTTTTCATCTATAGTAGAAACACCACTCCTGTGAATGATGACCACATGCAAACAAAGAACACATTTTGTAGCTTCCAAACAGTGGTCTTTGTTCACAGGTTTTACTGTATTTAGCAGCCTCCAACATTAGAGAGTCACTTGAGAGGACTCCCCTGATTGGCCGCTTGAGACAAGTTTGACTGTATTAAACAGCCTCCAACATTAATGAGTCACTTGTGAGGCCTCTCCTGATTGGCCGCTTGAGACAGGTTCGACTGTATGAACAACAGTCGCTTTTTTGTAAAGTGTTAAGGTTGAAGACATTGACATACATTAGATGAAAATATTTTGTTAGAATAATCACGTAAATTACCTTTGTACGGTCATAACATTTAAAGATGACATTTTAATGACATTTAAAACTAGAACAAGCATAATAATCACCTATGTATGTGTAGGATCATACATAACACAAACAAATGAAGATTTCAAAGATCACACTTCACTAATTATGCTGGTATTTAGGTTCAAAGATTTGTCAAATGTTAATGCAGAGATGAAAAAAAAAATTAAAATTCAATCAATAAAACAGGAAGCAAACGTTACCTTTAATTTTGAATGTCAAGGATTCATGTTATTTCTGAATCACATTTCCATATAAACAAAACCATGCATCCACTCCCTTGAGCTACTGGTGGCATATGCCTTCAGGGAGAGGGGTGCTCCCAGGATTAAATGGACCCATCCTGGGACCTGTTCTGATTTGGCAGGTCAATGAGCTGCAAGCTCACTCATTAAAAGACTGGTTACTGAATGCCAACTTGGCTAGAGTCTGGCATAAGAACAAATGTTTCATATAGTAAAAATTGGCTGGCCTTTTAAATATAACTGACTTTTTAAAAAAACAAACACTAACTCTTGTACCCTTAACCTTAGACAAATATTCTGCAAAGATACATTTATATATTAAACGATGAAAACTTTGGACCTCTGACCAACAGCCACCTATAGTGACTATTCCTATTATAAGAAGTGCTTTAGTAAAATGTTAAAACCCTAAATTAATGGTGCACAGAAAACCCTAAATTAATGGTGCACAGAAAACCCTAAATTAATGGTGCACAGAAAACCCTGTCTTAAACAGTCAGTTAAGGGATGCTCCAAGTGGCCACATGAGAAAGGTGATTGCTAATTTCAAGTGGATTTGTCAGGACATTGTACCTTTGAACACATTAATAGTGACTGCCTTAAGTAAGCGATTGTTGAATAAATTAACTACTGGTGACTGTGCAGGTTCAGTAAATAGATATATCACATGCATTTACATGCATAATGCATTAATGTACAAAGTATTTACAGCTGAATTATCAGTGCAGTGATTGCGATATAGCCCTTTCCCCCTGACCCCGACCCGACCCAGACCCCTCCCCCTGACCCCAAGCTCTTTACCTTAGATGCCACAGAGTCTTCAGTCCATAAAGACGTAAATTACATGTCCTTCCCCTTGCCCAAAAATTTAAAAAAAAAACCCATACTGTTTACCAGTAATGTATTATGGGCACTAATTTAACTTATATCGTTTTGACTATCCTTAATGACCGGAAGCAGGTCTATGAATTAATCTGCCACATTAATTTTTCAAAAAAATTATTTTAGACCATTAGAAAAATTCTGACTGAATTCAGGTGTTCTGTCTATAAAACTTTTAAAGCTTTGAAAATGACTGACCTAATAAATATTGTCTATTACATTACACTCTTTTTCACTCAAGTTTAAATAAAGAACCTTTTTATAGCAAAAAAAAAAAATAAAATAAAATCTGCGATCAATTAATTCAATACTACAAAAAAATAATATTTACTTACAAAAATGAACAGTCGCCATAAATCCTTTTTCTGTACGAACATTGAAATCAAATTAAAATCTCATATCCAAACCACAAAGTTTATTTTTTCATATTGAACATAAAACCACAAAGGCCTCTAAAATCCCGACCGATATAATGAATGACCATATTCGGTTGTATGCACATCACTAGTCAAACATAATCTTACTTTCCTTACCTGAGAAAAATGGGACATTCTATATCTGCCACTTGTCTAGTGCTATGAAACTCTGATGGGTTAGTCCACTTGGTGATATGGGGAAAACAGCATGCTATTGCTGAAAGCGTTAATATGTTGACTTTCCACTACAAAAGCAAATTTTGGAATATTAATCTTTAAACATATCGTAAATTAACTATTCATTGACAAAATTTAAGCAAATAATGAAATTGAGTTCTAACGCATTTTTCTCATTACTAAAGTAAGATGTTTAAATATTAAATATCCGAACAAGCTTGTGCAATGAATGAAATTCCGTGTTTTAAAACGGTGTCAACAGCTTTCTCATCTGCAACAAAATGTGGTATCTTTAAATACCTTTCTTTTGGTCTTCATTAAAATTCATTGCGTTTCTGCAATAAATCGGACAAAGTTTACATAAACAAGTATGGTTAAGTTTTATTGAAAATCTCTAAATTTTAAACCTTAAAAATATTCAATCTGGAGACGCTATTGAACATTAGATTATCAGATTTGATTCAACGTCGACACTTTATGGCGAAACATAAATTGTATCTCTACTTACGATTAAAACGCGCGATGCCGGTCAGTCTATATCAAGGCTAACATATCTGTCGGACAAAGGCCTAAGAGACCTGAGAATAATCATGTATTGAAATACCTTTAAATCTTGCATATTAAATTGATATTTAACATCGGATGTATTATATAGGTAATTAGCATACATTATCAGACATATGTATCAAATCAAAAAAATTATTGTCGGACCAGTTAACCTGTACTCAACAACTTTTGAGACTGTAAACAAAATGTTTGCCTGGGACATGACAATCAGTAACCCTGCGACAAAAAAGTTCATACATGTCAAATAAGTACTAACAAGTTGTTGTACACAAGGAACATGTTGTTGTACACTAAAAAGTAAATCAAATACAGTACCTAAAATACAAAACAAACATGAAATTGAGTACGTAAATATTTGCATTCATACAATAGTGAAAATTTACTCCATAACGTTTTCTATTAACTGTTTTAGGTCTGAGCCGGCATCATGATAATGTACTAAATAGCTCAGACTCCTTACCCTGTAACACTTCTAAAATGGAATTGTTCATCCTTCAATTTGGAAAGTATTAATCAAGTGCTCATATGGGTGCCTACTGAAAAGATGCATCTTTTTATTCATGTATGGGAATTGCAAGTAATGGGTAAAGATTAATTTCTCAACCAAAGATTGAAATCAAGGATTGACCACAAAACTGTCTTAATTTGTTGTTGTTGTTGTAGGAGTTTTTTACACCTGTTTCAACCATAATGTGGCTATTTTAACAGGGGGGCATTTAATCTAACCATTTTCCTGGGAAGAATAAATACTAGACTCCTAGCCTCCGTAAGAAACTGCCAACTTTCTCACATAAAGAGAAATGGTTGGTAGCAGAGCTCGAACCCATGGCCCTCAATCTACGAGAGGTTACAGTGATCTCAAGTCAGCAGCTCTAACCACTAAACCATGGAGGCAGACATTAAAGAACAAGTTTCCAGCACTCTGCATATTGCATGTTTGTATTAAAGGTTGGGAATGTGGGGAGGGAGATTTGCTTGGGAAGAGCTAGCAGCTGCTTCTTTTATAGGAGAGATGTATTTGATAATCATCATCTTTTCCTATCCTATTGCTTTACAAAGTTCATAATTATGTAAAAATTCATTTCTCAATCACAGATTGAAATACAGTAAAACCTGTGCTAAAGACCACCTCCAAATAAAGACCACCCTGTGAATAAAGACCAGCAATGAGATCAGTGCACTTTTCAAATGTTTTAGCATATTATCGGTGAGTAAAATCCACATGCAAACAAAGACCACTTTACCTTCTTCGCAAGAGTGGTCACAAGAGTGGCCTTTGTTCACAGGTTCGACAGAGCTTTTCTAGGGCAAGATTCAATCCCATGCTACAACTGATACAAAATATCTATAGCATAGTTTTGCTTATTGTGTCAAGATGTCAAGATACCAGAGCTATTAATATTAACCACTTGATACTGTACAATTTAGCTTTACAGTTTCCTTGTAGTCTGCGAACGACATATTTCTTTCTTGCCTAAATCCGACTTAAGCCTTTCAAACAAATAAGAAGCACCAATTTGACAAAAACAATTTTAATAATATCATTTACAAGCTAACATAGGGGTCCGCACACCAATTCAAAAATAACCCCCCTGCGTCAGGCGGCATGCATTACGCAATATGCTATTGAAACAAATGTTTACAAAACTACTTGTTCGGTTGGTAACTAAATAATAGATCAAAAGCTCAAGTCCTTGTTATGTTTTTGGTAAATATTTGCATTGACAATCACTCTTTTGTATATCATGTAAAGGGGCCATGACCCCTTAAACAACTTGAGGAGGTGGAAAAATAATATTTCTTAAAGTTTATAATGCACAAAATGCCGAATCATGTGGTTTTTGATTTAAAGTATGATATTGCAAATCTGTAAACTTAACATGCTTGATTGTTTGCTAATCAGGTGTTTATGTAATAAAAGGTGAATATGTTCCTTCATAGTCAATAAAAGTTCTGTAAATCAAACCACTCGCACAGCATATGATTAAAATTCAGCCCTTCTTGCTCAAGTTTACCCCTTCACCTTAGACTTGTCAATGATCACTAAAGTAACATTTGGTAAAATTTCAGTGTGTCAAATACATGATGAGCCAACATAGTACAGTGGTAGCATAATCGCCTCAGAATCAGAGGGTCCTGGGTCCAATCCCCACCAGAGCCGTGATAGTAGTGTACTTAGGCAAGACACAAATAACTCCACATTGCCCCTCTCTCTCTCTTCGAGATTGATTCCATCTGGAGTGAGTCTCGAGAGCTATTAATCAGGGTTGTAAGAACTTGTTTCATAATCAAGAATAAAAAATTAGTATGAAAAAATAAAAAATATATGATGAGAAACACAAGACATAGTTCAAAGAAGTCATTTTACTAAGTCAGGGTCTATAATTATCTGTATTTTACGTAAAAACCAGCTATTGAAACAAATGCATTTTCTTTTTACATTCATTCACATGATTTTGAAAATGATGAATTTGATAAAGTCAAGAGCCACAACTCTTTCTACCTGGTTGAAAATAAAAGTGTCAAGTTTATATCCCATCTGTGCCTAGTTTCTACTAAGATATGTACATGTATGTACCTTTTCATGCAGTTATGCTCCAAAGCAGACGACAAATAGTTACAATGTTGTCTGATGAGGATTCAAGTTTTCAGCCATTTTGATCACAGTTCTCCAAAACATCCCTATTTGAAGAAATAAACTTGCCCAAATTGGAAGTCGGAAGATCCCATTTAAAAAATCTAGGTAAAATTTGGTTATAGGTGACTCAATGTAAAGAATTACAACACAAATTTCATGATGAACCAACAGACAATTCTAAATCTCATTTACAAATTTTATAACACATTTCAAGAGAAAAAAACTTGACAGCATGAAAAATAGATTTCACAGGGTGAGGTTAGTTCGCATCTTGAACTTGTCTCAAACTTGGAACTTTTTGCTTACATAGGTAAAATGTTCTGCTGTATGATCAATTGGCCACTTTAATATATACACAATATCTCTCAAACTGTAAACAAGTGACATTGAAAACTTATCTTTTTATTATTCAGCAGTATTATGAGCTTGTTTGGTATGACTGTGGGGAAATCACGCAATCTGCAATTATTGTGGAGAGACCAAAGTTTTCTTGAAGGCATACTTAAGATAGGTGCATGCCCTTGATGGCTAGAATAATTAAATTAAGTCTGCTCTCTACAGATCATGTAGGTTCATGGCTCACTTGTTTCAAATATGCAACAGCGGTATGAGACTAAGCTATTGGAACTTTTGTTTAAAGGGTGCCTGTTGGGCTTGCGAGCCTGACTTTGTCAGATAGGGCAGAATTAATATTCAGTACAGTACAACAGTGTAACGTTTTACTTCAATCAAGGTCTTTGACTGAGTGAGTGGTCGAGTAAGTGGTTGAGTGAGTGAGTGAGTGGTTGAGTGAGAGAGTGAGTGAGCGGTTGAGTGAGTGAGTGGTTGAGTGAGAGAGTGAGTGAGGGGTTGAGTGAGTGGTTGAGTGGTTGAGTAAGTGGTTGAGTGAGTGAGTGAGTGAGTGGTTGAGTGAGAGAGTGGTTGAGTGAGTAAGTGGTTGCGTGAGTGGTTGAGTGAATGATTGAGTGAGTGGTTGGTCGAGTGAGTGAGTAAGTGGTTGAGTGAGTGAGTGGTTGAGTGAGTGGTTGGGTGAGTAAGTGGTTGAGTAAGTGGTTGAGTGAGTGAGTGGTTGAGTGAGTAAGTGGTTGAGTGAGTGAGTGGTTGAGTGAGTGAGTGGTTGTGTGAGTAAGTGGTTGTGTGAGTGGTTGAGTGATTCTGAGAGAGTGGTTGAGTGAGTGAGTAAATGGTTGAGTGAGTGAGTGGTTGAGTGAGTGGTTGAGTGAGTAAGTGGTTGTATGAGTGGTTGTGTGAGTGAGTGGTTGAGTAAGAGAGTGGTCGAGTGAGTGAGAGAGTGGTTGAGTGAGTGGTTGGTTGAGTAAGTGGTTGAGTGAGTGACAAGAATTAAATGAATGAATGGATGACTGAATGAATAAAAAGAATGAATGAATGTACATTTAAGTTTATTTAGTCAAGGTCTTTCACTACAGCTTCTGAATGAAAAACCTTTGATTAAAATTTTGTAGACCAGTATTACATAAGATCAACTTTGTGTCAAGATAAAGTATTTGATAACTGTCAGACTATTTGCCAATCTAACAACAGACTGGTTTCCTATCTTTCACCTACAAACACCTTGTACATTTGCATTCAGGAAGGCAACGAAATATGTAAACATTGGTAAAAGATTTTGGACGTATTTTATCTAATGTGCAATAAGACTAAATTGTTTAATTAGATAATTTAAGTAAGATTTACGAGGAAGGGGAAGAGAGGGCATCAGCTGTGCTGTGTCAGTGAAAATTGCCGGGGCTTTGTGTGTAAAGTGAGGGTTCGGAGGGCTGCTGCTTCACTTAGAATATTGGGTGGAAAGGTTACATCAAGGATAATTTGGGCAGCTGCTGTGTCATCCATAACTACCTAGGGAGGTCCAGAACTGTACTGTCTCTTAAAATTATTGGGGTTACCTAAAAGTTCTCTATGTAACTGTGAGGTTGGCTGAATCAAGACAATTCCACAGTGGTTGGCAGAAAATTATACCATTATGTAGATAAGGCCAAACCAAACACTAAAGTTGTTCATTTGGCAGGTTGGTTTTATTTGCCTTTTTTGCTCTGAAACACATGAAAATTGGTCTGTTTGATTATTTTCTCATTAAAAAGTTTGATGTTGGTAGTAAAAAGGTTAGTTGAGAGACCAGAAACATACATAATTTGTTTTTGGCCTCACAAAAAATCAAGTCAATGAAAAGAGAAACTTGGTGGTACCGTTTCAGTTGGACAGGTGATATGTGATCTATTTTCTTATGCACTATGTTTCTCCATTGGACTGAAGCTCCATTTTTTTTAAATATTTTTTTTTTATTTACTAATTTATTTAACCTTGATTGCAAAACAAATTCTTACTACTTATATTAATCGCTCTCGAGACTCACTCCACACGAAATCAACCTTAAAGAGAGAGACAGCTGCAATGTGGAATTATCTGTGTTTTGCCTAAGGGCACTTCCACTATATGGGCTCTGGCGGGGATCAAACACGAGACTCTCTGATCCTTAGGCAAACATGCACAAACTGCACCCAGGCGGCTCCGTAATGAAGCTTCATTAAACAGATACCGGTATATAAAACAAAATTATACATGTACAAAAAATTACAACATTCAGTTTTTATTTGATGTCATAACAATCCTGATACATTGATAAACATGAAAAAGTTATGAACTGATATGTGAGCAACATTTCCTCCAATATTATTGGATGTGAGTCCAGGTCTGCCAGAGCTGATGTTCACATCCAACCAAATTATCTCCCTTTATTGGTTATATTATGCTTTTACACAGCATAACTTAAAAATACCATTGAAGGGATTTTAATATTTCACAAAATGAAAGAGGACATAACGATGAACTATATGTGTACACACATGAATTATAATGTCCTCTCCGTTATTGCATTTCCTTGGTTGAAGCATACTTCAATCAAAGCACTGTTGTATCATGGGTACTGCTGCATTATGGGTACTGTTGTTTTATGGGTACTGCTGTATTATAGGCAGCTATCAATTAACAAGTTTTCAGCTAAATAATGTCCACTTGTCAGAAGAAATGGGAAAACAATGTGCCAGTGAGTCTATCTAAGACAGTATCTTTTATCATTCTAGTTTAACATTTTATTCTTGGCAGTGGCTAGAGTTACGGTACCGTAACTCTAGCCTCCGAGTCTAGAGTTACGTATCTCTAGCAGAACCCTATGAGGAAAGGCTAGAGTTACGGAAGTTTATAAAGGCATATGTATGTTGCTTTAAATATGCATGGTAATGTATTGTAAACTTAAATATTTCACCAGTAATAGTGAATAAACCGATCTGTCGGCAAATGCAGCGTCTTCATAGCCGCCATTTTGGTAAATTTAAATACATAATACATTGGAAATATCATTGTTATATTCGTCTTTACTTGAGCGTTCCATTGTAGTTGGACAATTATATCACATTTTGTGCGAAGCATGATAGAAGTTAAGTAAAATATGTTGTTGACACATGTTGTTTTTGTATTTAATTGTCTGACTACATCTAGGCCACACCACGAGAAGGCACTCAGATCGTGACAAAAAAATAATTGTGATCGAAAGTACAACTGTTAAATTTAATAATTTCGTTTTTTTTGTTTAAGTTTATCGTGCTCTTAGAATTCTAATATTCTTCTTTTCTTTATCTTACTTTTGCTTTATTAACGTTGTTTGTAAACAGAGAACACATAAATATGTGCAAGAGTATACGCATGACAATGATAGTTCCGATATTAGCATTATATTAAGTATAACTAAAATGGCGCCTGTGAAATTGTCGTATATACAACAGATCAGTTTATTCACGATTACTGGTGAAATATTTAAGTTTACAACACAATCATTATCATGCATATATTAAAGCAATATACATACCTTTATGAACTTCCGTAACTCTAGCCTTTCCTCGTAGGATTTTGCTAGAGATACGGAACTTCCGTAACTCTAGACTCGGAGGCTAGAGTTACGGTACCGTAACTCTAGCCACTGCCTTTATTCTTTATCTGTCCTTTCATCTTCTCATTTCTGGCAGCGTATGACCTTCTTCCTCTGATAGTTTTCTTTGTTCTTTAGGTCATATCATCAAAACATTTGCAGGCAGTAAAGCTAACAACCTATTAACTTTTATGACATTACATTTCCATATTTATAACAAACATGCTAATGGAATTATCTGTACATATTTTCATTTGGAATGTTTTATTTTATTTTTTCTTCCATAAGCACAAAATACTGTCAACTGTAACAACGAGAGGAGAGTTTCTGTATACAGAACTATTTTTAAAACCACAAAATAATGATATATGATTATGAAATAAATATGGTTGATTGTTAGTTCTAATATCAAATGGTAAGCATGACAATAAATCTCAATTTTTGGCCATTCATTCATGATAATTGTCATACCCTTTTCCAGGCAGAACATTTAAAAATGTGGCACCTTCATCTTTCAAAAATGAATATTTATCAAGTTTTCAACATCAGCATTGTTCCATTCATATTCTGCAACTATTTCATCAAAAGTATCATAGTTGTTATTTCTCATATTCACATCTTTAAAAACACCAAGCTCTGGAGCGTCTTCATTTCTTTCAACAGTGCTGTCTTTATCTTGTGTTGATTTTTCATCTTCCTTGTCCATTATGTTTTCAAGTTTTTCATTATCTAAGTTCTCTGTTTTGACATTTATGACTTTTTCACCTTTAACAGTTTCATCAATGTCTTCATTTTCAGCATCCGGTTCCACATTTCTGCCACCTGTGTCCTCAAGCTTTCCTGGTTCCCCAATGGCTTCAAACAATCGTGTCCAGAAATGAGGCTGAATCTTGGCATCGGACCAATCCAAAAATGTCTTGCCCATCAGCTTTGCTGGTACTTTACTGTTGTCATATTTGATCAGAATTAAAACATCACTTCTCTGAAATTGTACACAATAACTTACTGAAAATTGTAAAATTTGCATCTTTACTTTGCAATTTGTTTTCTCATAATACATCTTTTGTGTTAAGAACTCACATGCATATGATAGAACTTGTTTAAGGCAAACATACACATGTATTTATTCTATGCTTTCCAGTGAAATACTTAAAACAGTGAAATAAAATTGATATTCACTGTTTCAAAGTAGTAAAAATATCGAAATCTTCAACCCAGATTGACATCAATAAGTATACTGAGCGTAACGAATACCACAAACCAAACGACGATGTCGTCATTAAAATGATGTCACATGTGCTATGCTTTCTGATGACTTTTCCCACGGTTTTCAACATTTCATGGAAACAAACTCAAAGAAGTAGAAAATAAACAGAAAAATTGTTGGTATCAATGTAATATCACGTTAATTTCACATGTGAAACTATCACTTTTGGTGTTCACTCAGTGAAATGTAATGTGATATTACATCAAAACCAACAATTATCCTCTATGTATCTCTCCTACAACCAGCAAGACACTATCAACATGCATATACCCCTTTTAATAATGTCCTCTTACTTTGTGAACAATTTAAATAAATCCCCTACAACACTTCTTTAGTTGAGAACAAGAAAGGTAAAGAATTAAAGGGAGATAAGTCTGAATCATTAGTGAGCTATACCAAAGCTTGCAAACTGCACTTCCTATCATGTAGATTGCAGTTATCTGACCTTGATCTGCTTATGCAGCTTAAACTGGAGTGATTAATGTAATCTTTTCACTGAAAAATCAAACTCATAGCAAAGTCAAACAACCTGTCACACTCCTAACTCTATTGCACACACCAAAATCATTTCAGTAGGATTTAATTCCTTTAACTGCCATTTTTGGCCATAAATACCCTCTACTATATGGTACTGTATGATACTGCACCTTGTAAACTGGCATTTAGACTGGCATTCAGTTCTTAAAAGTATCTCTATTTGTGTCTTTCTATTTGTAGGAAATTCTCTCCTTTATGCACCCAACATGTAGCTCAGATCATGCCCTTTTAGAAGATAAATTTCAGAATTAATATAATACATTGAGCTCCAAAAGTTCCATCCTCCACGTAAGAAACAACTAGCCTGGTGGAAAATCTATGAACACAAGGTTACAAACCTGCATGATCGCCCTGTTATGAGCCTGTTGAAGTTCAAACTGTCCCCACATAGACTTCAGGAAATTTTTGGACATTAAAACAATGGTTTTACGACTTCTGTAGATTGCTTCAATGATGTTCTCCGCAATGGCTACACCTTAAATGAAGAAAATAACCAAGGTATTACAATACAGATGAATTCTAAAAATAAACTATACCTGAAGAGATTCTGCTTACATACTGGGAAATCCTAGCCCAGTCTTCAATCCTGAGTAGATCTATTATTGAAGCCTGTTTAAAACTGTCAGTAATTTGAACCAAACAATTGTTAACCAACCCATTTCCCCCATCAATCAACCCCTTCCTACAAGTCAATCAACATCCTCCTGTCAATTTTACCACCTGCTATCTTAATATTCATGCAAAATTTGAATTACATGTACATTTACACTAACAAGCAGGAAATTACTAATTTAGTTTCTTATAACAAAACCCAACTCAGTTTTACACAACATTGACCAATCCTATCAAATAAAATATATCTGCCCTGCCTACCTGGTGTAAAATCTTTGAAGTCTATACAGACATTGTAACCATTGTCACACAGTTTATAGAACAGGACGTCCTTCACCCATTTGAGGTCATCACTACTGTATGATATAAACACATCATACTCTACCTTTCTGTCAGGCACTGAAAGAAAAAAAGAATAAAGTATTAGACTGATAGAATTTCCTTATACTGTAACTATGGTTACATACTCCTGTACCTTGCGGAAAATCCCCTACTTCTAGGTTCATGCCTAACTCTTTATCCCCAAGGTAACGGCCTCAATTACTGTACAAGCCAGGATTCGAATCAGTGTCATATGGGGATATCACCAAGGAAGCAAAGACCAGTCAGCTGCCACTACCATTGCCCTTCCCGCCAAGGTCACAAAGTCCATACACACACCGCACACACATCCAGGTATGAAACTCAAAGTTTTTGGACCATAAACCTATTGCAATTTAGTAACAGTGATTCTATTTTTAGAACAGTGACCTTGACCCTAGATTGTGAATTTATAGTTAAAAATCCTTTCCAACAAAATATCTTTTACAGTTTTTCCAATACAGTCTTAGTAAAACAGGTGACACTCAGGGTGTGGTCAGTTTTGACCCCAGGGACATTATTTGAAAAAAACTTAGTTGAGGACCACTATGCTACATACCAAATATCTATGCCTTGGGCCTTTGGTTTCAGACAAGAAGATTTTGAAGATTTTCCTATATACCTCAATGTAAATCAAGTGATTCCTGGGTGTGGTCATTTTTTGACCCCAGGGTCATAATTAGAACAAACTTGAGAGATGACCGCTAGACAATGCTACACACAAAATATGTCTGATGGTTAAAGACAAGAAGATTTCCCTATATAACAGTATGTTAAACAAGTGAACCCCAGCCCCTGGTGGTGTCAATTATGACCTCAGGTGCATGATCTGAACAAGGACCACTAGACAAAACTACATACAAAATATCTAAGACCCTAGGGCAGGGCCAATTTAGACCCAAGGGGTAAAATTTAAAAAACTTGGTAGAGAAACACTAGAAAATGCTACACTCCAAATATTTGTAAGCTCTAGGACTTGCAGTTTCAGATAAGACTTTCCTATTAAAAGAAACTGACCATCCAGGTGGGGCCAATTAGACCTCATGGGCATGATTTGAACAAACTTAGTAGAGGACCACTAAACAGTGCTGTATTTAAGAGAGCTTAATTCCAGGATGCTTCTCGCCAAGTTTGATGATATTCCATGAAGAAGTTTATGAGATGAAGTCACTTGAAGCAAATGTAGACGACAGACAGACAACAGACATTTATCAATCCTACAAGTCCATCCTGACCCAGTGGCTCAGGTGAGGTAAAAATGTTGTGCATACAACTGACATCTAAGTCAAAACTCCACATCACACTAGAACAAAGTTTAAAGTTTAGTTTAATATGATAATGTATCATCCAATAGACTGTTGGTAATTTCAGTAAATTAAATAAAACAATTTAACTTCAACTTCAACTTCACTCACCCCCACGTCACCCTAGTGCAGACCAAAAGGCAAGAACGTTGCCTTGACCAGTCACTGGCTCGGATAGCTTTATAATATTGATAAACGTCTGTTGTCTGTCTGTCATCTAATTTGCTTCAAGTGACTTCTTCTCATAAACTCCTACATGAATTATCATCAAACTATCAAATATCATCAACAACTGTTGTTGGAAATTGCAATTTATTTTACATCTCTAGATATAGCCTGAAGTCCAAGCTACTTGATCACAGACTGGTTCCTCACCTTCATATAGAATTATCTCCCTTTCATCTTACTTTTTTAGTAGTGTTCTGAAAATAATCACCATGACAACAAAATGCTGACATTTTAACAGATTTACCTTCATAGATATTGGCATCTGGGTCTAACCATTCTAATTTTTCATATTTCTGTCGCAGTTTGTATCTACGTCTCACAATAGCTACAATGACAACAATTGCCATAGAAAGGACCCCTGCTACACTGCAGCCAATTATTAAGGTCATAGGGAAGCCATCTAAAATAAAGAAGACAAATTCCATATTTCTGAAACTATGCTCAAATCTTATACTGACAGGACCAAATAACTAATTACATCCATAATTCGTGACATTAAGCTAATCTCAATGTACACTAGTATTTCATTTAGAAATAATAGTTTAATAGTTTCTGTAATGAGCATGTGATTCAGATCAAAATATCAAAGTAATGCTATGCCTCTACGCCAAAACAGTTACCCTCAGTGATGGATACATGTATTTCCATCTACCAAATTTCTCATGATAGAAACTTTTTCCTCCATACCGTCATGCATTTTAAAATAGATTTCGAAATGCAAACTTATCGAAATGTAAAATTATCATATAAAAACAAACAATATTTAGATACTGTGTTCGGGAAAGTGATGTCAAAATGTTTATAATGTTACGCCACAAAATATGAACAACAATCGACGATTTGTCCTTTAATAAGTTATCTATAATTTACATAATATTTTGTTGAGAATTCGCGGGTCACCCCTCCGTTTCTTGGAAGAACCAGTACTGGTGTCATTGAGGACGCCGTTGGGGGCCCCAGTGGGGCTCAAACCCGCAACCTCAGGGATGAGCATTGTTCATTAATAAATGACAAAGCAAACAAAATTCCATAATAAATTTGCGAAAGATTTCTGAGAGACTGCATAATGTGTAGAAAAAGATTAACTTGTACAGTACATTTCTGATAATGTGGCAGTGAAATAACAGATTATTTGAGCCTACGTACATAAAAGTTTACAACCACTGCATAAAAAAGGTAGATCATGCCTGCAAGAAAACATTTAATCCTTTTATTATCCAATGAATTTAGACAATAACATTAGACTCTTCCGCTGTGTCACTGTCACATTATCCTAAATGAGCTGTAGGTAATTTGTAAGGGAAATTGACTTACTTTGCATCTTTGGCGGAGGTGCTATTGTTATTAATCTGGAAGTATTCCCTTTTAGATTTTGCCCGTAACATTTATATGTCCCATAATCAGAAATCTGAAATCAGATATGTAATATTGGCATAACTTATTGGGACATAAAAATCAAAATATACTGTGCTATGCTATTGTGAATTCAGATTTAATAAAGTCAGCCTAGCATGTACTAGATTGCTGACCAGAAGAATCAGGTGGCAGGGCCTCTGTTGCCGATCGTCAGTAGTGCTAATTAGAAGAATTTGGCTCTATTTTTTCAGAGTTGTTGAAAAAACATGTGGCGCCAATTTTTTTTAAATAACTTTAAATGATTTATTTAATTTCTGATATGAGTAAGTTTCCCCCCCCGGGAAAAAAATACCCATAAAAAAAAAAAAAAAAAACAAGGGGAATTATATTGTCTATGGTCTTTATTCACATGGATTTTTACAACAGATGAATAGTGTATAGTTTCCTCGCTGCTGGACCCAGATAATTCTACAGTTTGAAAGTGTAACAATTTCTTACATTTGAGAGAATGAGGACTAAAATCTCTTTAAAGCATTATCAAAATATTTTGCTACTGTTGCCTACCAAGAATTATTTTTCAGTTAAAAGTTAATCAATGGTTGGCTTAACCACCGGTAACAGTTTTGAACCACCGGGTCCTGGTCTTTTGCAGGCAGGGTGGCCAGTATTCAGAGGTGGTCTTCAACACAGGTTAGACTGTACACCTTACTCTTAAAATGTTTGAGATTTAGACTTCTATGTGCAAAACGTTCATTTTTTTTTGCCTATAATAATTAGACACTTTTCTACCCATCCTGTCATACTGCAGTGATAACTTGAAGTAGGAGCAAAAGTTTATCAAAGTGGGTAACTAGGAAGTCTTAAATCATAGAAACTTTTGTCAGCATTTGCAAACTCAACCTGTGAAATACATTTCGATAATTCAAAATCTTAGAGAGGCTCAAACCTATGACCCTCCTGTAACGTGAAGCTATTGACCCTTAAACAAGTCAACCATAGAGGTAGTCTGATGTGTATCGGTGCTATACACTTGGTATGTGAAAGAACCAAGGGGTCTATCCGTAAAGAGCTAGGGTTCGGTACCGGGATTTCCTTGTGTCTGTATCGTCTGATCGTATATACATGTAGTATCAAATATCAAAATACATCTTTTTCGGATGTACCTATATGAAAGGCAGAATTAACAAAAACAGAACAGAAACAGAACAGAACATGGAGGTTGGTGTCAGCTCTGTGATAAAAGTAAAATGAGGACAGGTTTATACTGAATACTGAAATACCTGGAGTTTATCAATGTTCAAAGAAGAAATCTTATCATTCTCAAATGTGTTGTTTACTCCATAGGTTGTATGGCTTGTATCATTGACTGTTATCTTTCCTTTGAACCATTCTACTGCCAACTGAAAATCAAAATACACTGACATTACTATATCGCAAAAATGGACTTGTCCATCTTTAAACATGGACTGTTCTATTTATAGTTCATATGGGTGTTCAGTGAACATTTTACTTACATCATAGAGTAGACAATAATCAAACATGCATACCATGGCAGAGTCTATCCATGGTTCATAGATAAGTGGGACAATAAACTTGCTAATTCCCGTGCCATGGCAGACCATGGTCAGATTATGGACTTCTGGTCAGGGAAGTGTATTTCAAGCTGGGTACATACTGCTGATACAATCATGTTCTTGATACATGTATACTAATTCTGTCCTATTTATTCATGTCCATTAGATTCAAATCTTTTATCTGAAAGACGTTTTTCTCACTTTAGTTCTAAAAAAGAACTCAGAGCACATATCCATGTTGAAGTACTGTAGTAAACGTAAAATTTATGCAGTCACAGTTACTTCAAACGTTTGTAACATCACAAAAAGGTTAACACCTTTAAGTAAGTTAGGTAAAACTATTAAAATGCAATTTAGTATGTTGCATAGGTCTTCTGAAATATGCAATGTCCGCTATACCATGGTGCACAATGTATAAATGTATACAAATTGAGTGTTGTTTTCTAAGAGATATACTATACTGGTAAACAATCTATTGCTTACATCCATCAGTGCTTCCACAGACCCTCCTACATCATATGTACAGCTAATGTTTACTGTTTCTCCAATTTCTGCATGTTTTACTGTGTTGACTGGTTCTGTTCCAATAACTGTTGGTCTGGTTTCCTGTTTTCTTGCTGTAAAATGTAAAAAAATAACTAAAGTTATAGAACCAGTCTGTATACAAAGAAGCCTGAGACTGGTTCCCTGTTCTACTGAATAAACAACATGGCCCATGTAAAATAAGAGTAATCAACTAATAACCAACCATAAGATATATTTTGACCTTGTACTCATCTCTTGGTAGGATATAAATCTCTGACAAATAAATGCAATTTACTTTGAATCATGATTTATCAAGCAATTCGACAGAGGTCATTACTTAGGAGTCATATCAGTAAACAGCTTTTAAATAAATACGGAACAAGCTAATTTTATCTTAAGAGTTTGATAGAACTTTATCATATATTAGCAAAATTTAAACAACTATTTACTTACAGTTTAACTAAAAAAATGAAAAAACTTAAAAAAGTTGTGTTTCTTTCCTTGTGAATACATGTATAAATTGTGTGTGTAAACATTACAGATTCCAAACTAAAGTCTTGTGCTTTTCTTGCCTATTCAAACAGACAATGTGCTATTATTTCTTCTCTATTCACTGTCTTGACTCACCAGTGTAAATAACACAATCATATCTTTCCCATGGATTCTATAGTATATTATAAATGACCCTACAGGAAGTGATAGAAAGTCCATACTCTAGTACTTAACAATAAAAGAAATATTAGAATTGATACTTGTTAAAGTCCCTTTAGCATGCAGATAATCATAAAGTGGGGGGTCTTCATAATAATGATACACTTGTGTTCTATATATCTAAATCTAAACTTCTTTCATATTTTTGTTGATTTAGCAAAACAGCCTTTGTAGACGCTTTCTTTTTTTTTGAAAATCTTTGAAATAAATACTGGCACTAGCTATATCTAAAACATGCACTTTCTTATTAAAAAACCAATGTTTGACTGTTTTGTCAAGTTTACTGGAAAAGTTATTAACTGTCTTGGTAATATATGTCATACAAGTAATTTTAATCCAAAGTGCTAATGAGACTTTAATGTACATACTGCCTCAAGTAGTTATTGTTTAATGGTTATGTACAAAGGTTTATGACCATCTATTTATTATTATAGCACGTCTTGAACATTACGGAATATTAACAATAAAGTTCCGAAAGTGAACTTATGAAACTGAGGCGAGTTCACAGCTCAGTGCTTTCAAGACTTTGGTCTTTCATATCTTATTTTCTTTTTTGTTAAATCATCTATTTGCAAGTCTTAACAATGTGCTCAAATAATGCACTTCAATGATATTAAAAATTGATAACTAACAACTTACAAATGGTATTGTAGTCTTTACCTGACAGTTCGGCCAAACATTTGTATCACCATGACTAAATGTTACCTCAGCTAAGCATTGCTGTAAGCATATGAAACGTTTACCGACAAAATAACCATGCAACGTTTACCTCGTTAAGCATTTCTGTAACCAGACGAAATGTTTACCTGCGTTAACATTTCTGTAACTTTGACAGAAGGTATTACCTGAGCTAAGATATTCTGAACCTTGAGAAACTGTTTACCTGAACTAACATTTCGGTAACCAAGACTGAAATTTTATCTTAAGCTAAGCTTCTGTAACCTTGAGGAAACTTTCTACCTGCATAGCATTTCATGAACCTTGACTGAAACTGTTTTGAGTAACATTTTTCTATAACCATGATAAAAACTTGAAAAAGTTGTGTTGCTTTTGCCTTTGACTGAATACATGTATTACCTGAGTAGATTTGTATAAACATTACAGACACGTTACCTGAACTAAGATTCTTTTGTATTACTATGTTTACCTATTCAAACATTTGACAATGTGACTATTTATGAGTAATTTCTTCTGCTATTAACTGTTTACTTGACTAAGCATTGTGTAAACCTAACACAATTTTATCTTTGCTATGGATTCTCTAGTAACTATTATAAATGACTTTACCTGAGTAAGTTGTAATACTGAAAGTTTACCTGACTAAGTTTCTGTAACAATAAAAGACAATATTAGACTTGCGATAAGCTTGTTAAAGTCCCTTTACAACTTCAGCCAATCATTATGTAACCGGGACTAAACTGTTTACCTAGAACTAATGATAACCCGAATTGGTACTGTTCTAAGTTTTGTCTAAAACTATAAACATTTACCTGATCCAATTTTTTGTAACTGATTCTTTACCAGAGCCAAGCCTTAATGTAACCCAGACAGCATTTGTTTATTTTTGCAAATCATTTCTGAACCCGATAAATTATACCTGCACTAAGCTATATCTAAAACATGCACTTTCCATTTTAACCTAAGCAACTGTTTACCTGACTAGTTTTTCTGAACCCTGCTCAATTTACCTGGCTAAGACATTTCTGTAACCTTGCGAAATGTTTACTGAGCAAGCACTGTAACCAGTAATTTTACATCCCAAAGTGCCTGAATGAGACTTTTACCTATGTACATTGTAAGCCTGACTGAAAGTTATAGCTAATCATTTGTTTAACCCTGACTGGACTTTTATGCTTCACAAAGCGTTTATGTAACCCTATCAAACTGTTAATCTAAGCTAAGCTTTCTGTAATCATGACGAAACTATTAACAATAAGGTTCCGAAACTGAAATTTTGAAACGAAACGTACCTGTTCAAAGCTTTCAGTAACTTTCAAGACATTCATATCTTACTACTTTCTCTTTTTGTTAAATCCTGTTTGAAATTGTCTTACCATTAGCTCAAGTAATTCACTTCAACCCTGACTGTAACTGTTAACCTGACTAAATATGTAACCTTGACAAAATGTTACCTGCGCTAAGCATTTCTGTAACCCTGACTGAAACTGTTTACGAGCCAAACATTAATGTATCACCTTGACTGAAACTGTTTACCTCCTGAGCTAAGCATTTCTACTGTAACCTTGACTTAAACTGTTTACCTGTGCTAAGCATTTCTGTAACCCTGACTGAAACTGTTTACCTGTGCCAAGCATTAATGTAAATGAAAAGCCGAAAGAAACCCAACACTGATTACCTGTTATTACAATGTTCCCCAAATGACTGATATTTCCACCACTGTTGTAAGCCAAGCATTTGTATGACCCTGATTGAAATTGTTTGGGATCTTCAAATATCAAGGACTGGTTTTCATCCTGGAGCAACAATCTGTGTTGCAGTTAGGGGTAATAAAACACAACATATGAATATCCTGTTTTTATATCATAATGTGCATCATTTCAATAAGTTTGCATTAAAAATCTATTTTAAAGTGCAAGACGGTATGCCAAAAAATGTTTCCATCATGAGACATTTGAAGCGCTCGACTTTTCTCAGTGCTTGCCTATAAAACAAAACTTTGACAGTAAAAGGCAAAACAAGGATATGTATTATAAACAAGGGCCACAAGTAGCAAGATACTAAGTCAAGAGTTTTTAAACACAATTGTCTGATATCCCCAAATACTTCAGTAAAGTTTTAAATTAATTAAGTGGTTAATGATTTATGTGCATGACAGTGCCAGTTGCACACAAGACTTTCACTAAGAAATTTTGAGTACAAATCAAGAAACATTTTCGCAGAGTTATCTTCTCTTGCTTACATATAGGTGTCATGGTGGTACATAAGTATTTGCATACAATACTTAATATTTTTCTTGAAATAATAAATTTACTAATATGATTAAATTACCAAAAACTAAAACCACAGGTGAAAACATGAAAGGATACTGGTCTTTTACTACATCTATCACATGACCATTCTTCATCCAGACCAGTTTATGGCTGACATTGGAAACTTTACAGTTCAGTTGTATCGGTGGACCATCCTGGTCATAATAGCTCTGGTCAGGCCATCTAGGTGTCTCCCTAAACGTTGGTGGTGCAAGGTCAAATCCTGAAAAATAATAACAAAGAAAAACTTTTGAACACTTTCTGTAGCAGACAAAGTCTGAAAAAGGATGAAACCTTTTGAACACAAACTGTAGAAGGAAACAGTTAATTCTGGTACCTTGTTTAAGCTCAAGTGTTTCTTTGTTATTAAAACAAGCTGATTTTCAAACTATGCATTCAATGAAAACCAATCAAAAGTGGTGTTACAGCTGGTACGTTTGTTGTTGTTATATCTGTTTAAAAACAGTTTCAACCGTGTTTTGGTCATTTTATAGAAAGGGGGTTCACCTAACACCCGTTACAACTACATTTCAGTATTTTACAGGCAGGCAGTTTACCTGACACTTGTTCCCGAAAAGACCTAGTACCATAAAAAGGGTCCGAGACATTGTCAGCAGCAGGGCTCGAGCCCACTCCGCTATATGATTGACTTTCATTAATAGATGCAATTAAAACTGTATTCTTACTTGCAACAATGAGTTCAGCCGATGAGAAGGCAACAAGAAGTATAAATCCCAGCACTGATGACATCATGATCACATCACAAGGTACGGCAATATTCGTAATTCTGTTCGTTTTGAAATAAACAAGTAAAACATCTACAGCACGCATTACCTTTTTAAATAAGACGTGAAAGTTCAACTACCCGAGTAATTGCACACTCTTATATCATATAAATATACTAACTCAATGCAGCTATCTAGAATGCTGTCAATGGCAGATATGTTCAGGTTAAAACTAAATATTCTTTAGTTTCATTAACAAAATTTCAATTAATTTTAAACACTTAATTCATTTAAATTTAAAAATGAACTCCCATTCAAAATATAAAGATTAATATCTCATTTTCTGAAAATGTTTACGTTCATCTAATACACAAAGAAAATAATTTTAGCGTTAACCTAGTACTATGAAATTGATACATCGTAAAAAGAAAAACCGACTTACCCCTGCTCCTCTACCTGGTGTACTCTACCTGGTTGTGGTTAAGTAAACAAAGTTAGATGTCAAATAATCACAAAAACACTTGAACTTTGGCCAAAACGTTTGTGACCTAAAAAGTCCTTCAAATATTGTATCACATTTCATTAATGAAGCACTGCTACAAGTGACCTATTCTAATTTTAGTTTAACCTGACCTAAAAAACCAACCAAAACCAAAAATGAAACTATAAATTCTTGGAATTCTAAATTTAGAAAGGAATGAAAGTAGAGCAAAACAGTAGTTTTATCACATTTTTCCTCAACTACACATTGTGTAAATCTAGTACAGTAGTATATAAAATTATGACGTATAAATGAAGTCTTTAAACCGATTTAGCCTTATTCATTCGGCATTTCAGTTTGACTTGCCTTTATCATCTGATCAAGAAAGCTACCCATCCAAAACTTACCCTGCCGGCTTGCACATCACATTCATTAAACTACAAATTGGTGGTCATAATTAAGAATTGCCTTGGACGTGGAATAAGGATCTACATACAGCAGAGGACAGAGAACAGATAAAGGCTACGGCCATTATTTGAGAAATATTTGAATGAACTCAATGACCTTGGGTTAAAACAGTAGCTTGCCCAGTGTGTAATTTTCATGCCAAACTGTAAGAGACTTACCAGAAATGCATAGAATGTTAAACCCAAAGACGTCACCTTACCAGAGATATTGACTCCTTTTAAAATTTATGTAAGGAAGCGTTGGTGGTTTCACTCTGAAACCTATCCACACTCTGGAATAGTTCCCTGTGGGAAACTTGGGACTTCCCTAGGTTTCACTGGCAGTTGTCTACCAATGCATCAGATTCAAACTCAAAGCTAGACTGTTCCGCTAAGCACATGAGATTGTAAGGCTTCTGCAAAGTAAGTCTGTCTTGAAATTATAACCAGGATAAATTCCCCACCCTTACCCAAATAGTGGTTTTACAAGTACATATCAAGGCATGAGCAGGCACATGCTGCAGACGGTACTTTACAGTGCTTCCAAGGGACTGTACTCTTACAGTGCTTCCATGGAACTATACTTTAGTGCTTCCAAGGTACTGTACTCTTACAGTGCTTCCATGGAACTGTACTTTAGTGCTTCAAAGGGACTGAACTCTTACAGTGCTTCCATGGAACTGTACTCTAGTGCTTCCAAGGGACTGTACTCTTACAGTGCGACCATGGAACTCTACATTAGTGCTTCCAAGGGACTGTACTCTTACAGTGCTTCCATGGAACTGTACTCTAGTGCTTCCAAGGGACTGTACTCTTACAGTGCTTCCAAGGGACTGTACCTTGATCAACCATCGCACAATACCACTAAAAGAGACTATAAAAAATATAGAATTTTGTCAAAATGAGATATTTTTTATTCCACTTTAGTAATACACATAAATGGTAAGTGGTAAGTGTACATGTTGTTATTTTAGCACAGCTAAAATTAAAATATAAATGTAAGAAATGATATAATTTGGATTAACAGCCTGATCTTTAAAATCTCACTATAGTTTAAAGACCCATGACCACTCTAGTTGTTAGAATTACTCACAAAACATATCTTACCAAGAATATCTCACAGTTAATTGACGGTGATTTGCACAAAAAAATCCTTACATTGTTTTTTAAATCAAAGATACATACATTTGTATTTTTAAAAAAAAGCACAGGTATTGAAAAATTTAATAAACACTTTTTCATAAAGAAGCGATATAAATCCAAAACAAAGACGTAATACGTACATCAGCATAGTTTACGGGCAAACTAAACACAAAAGAGTTCTATCATCGTTCTAACAATAAATTAATAATTCTGTGTATGGGTAAATTCAAACGATCATGGGTCTTTAACAATTACACTTATAGCACTAGACATAATACTCCGCCAATGTATACACTGGATTCCTAGCATTTCTCAAGCAAAAAATTAACATTTATGTCTATAGTGTGCCAACAAATACTTGCAAACCTAAGGCACTTTCACAGAAGATACTTAGGTTTTACGGCGACGTTATCAACTTCTAAGTCTGTTAACCCTGTCCAAAGCTCCTGTGTAAATGAGGCCAGAAAAGGGGTACACACATTCCGTTTATAGCAATAATAGGCAAGTAATTATCGGACAGTTTATTTTATGCAAATTATAATTTCCAACAATACCTGCATGTGCATGTTTTACTTTAATTAAGATTTTAAATTAAAGTTCAGTCAGGCTTTAATTCTTAATTGGGGTGCAGTTCTTTTTCGGCAATTTTGTTTGAAGATTTTCATACTTGAGAATGTTACTTCCACAGCGTCCGCACATGTTGATATTCAGTTAACATTATTAAACTGAACTACAACTTTTAGCATGCACACTATAGCCAGAAATTCTGATTTATTTAATACAGAAGTTTTAAAAACAGTAATAAATTAATATATTAAAGCAGGTTTTTTTTTAATGAGAGAATGTTACGTTGCATGTTATGGTTATAACATCGCAAAACCAACCCTCCGGGGCATTAAAGAAATATTCTTCAGGAGATTCCATGCCGTATAAAGCCTGTACGGTACAAAACATAAAAAAAGCCAGAAGATCTGGTAGCGCCCCGAGAACTGCTATGAATCCAGTAGACTTACAATATGATTATAAAATGTTTGATTGTTTTGAATTTGGCAAACAATAATGTGTGATATAACACTTTGGCAATCTGACAAATTTGGCAATCTGACAAATTTGGGAAATCAAATGCTGACAAATATGAGGTGATCGTTGCAGTTTACTTCTGTACTTCACAACAATATTAGCTCTGCTCATATAAGTGGTATGAAAATTACATTAAAAATAACAACAACAACACATGGATAACAAATATATGCGAACACTAAGTAAGGTTTATATCAAAGTCATTTGGCCAAACAATAAAGACATCCTGGCTGAACACTTAAGAAAAGAAACAGCATGTTGGCTGAACACATTTAAAAATACAACAACAAACACTTTAAACAATACTAAGCAAAGCTAAAAAGTGCTCTCGTCTTATACATTCATACATACAATGGAGTTATTGTCACCTTAAATGTGTCTCTCTCTCAGGAATGAAGACCTTTACCAATCAGATTTGCACACCAATTTCCAAGAAAACAGAAACAGAACTTCTAAAACTAATTTTCCTAATAATATGCATCTTTCCTAAAGTTAAAATGTCAAAATCTGCAACTGATTTAGTGGTCTGGTACCCATAGTAATTATCACGGGAAATTATTTCCCTGGTGCACGGGAAGGATCTGGTGCATTTTAGAACAATTTTCAACTGATCTCTGCCGTAATTTTTCTTAAAGGCATTCTCTATCATGTCCAATATGTATACATGGCAAAAAATTTCCTAATATGAGAATCATAGATCACTGGTCTTGAATTGTCTGCCCTTGAAAATCAGACAATATAACAAAATGCTGTTTTCAAGGGCAGATAAGTCAAAATCCAGGCCAGTGAACTATTATGTTTATTTCACATTTCTGTTTCAAACTTGATTGTCCGCCAACATAACAAGTTTGAAGTACTTTACAACTTACAGATACACAAAACTTAACATTTGACCAAGATATGTAAACTGGTTAACCGGTACTCTTAATTTAAGGAAGTGGCTAGGTAGCCGGACCCTAGGTAGCCGGACCCTAGGTAGCCAGCTGTGTATTATATTACTTTCAAGTCTTGCTTTTTTCAACGACATTGTCATATACATTATTTAAAATTAGAAGTGGAGAAATCCAGGAGAAAATGGTTATTGTCTAACAAACATGATAAAAACATTGAAAATTTAACTGAGAGATGCAATAAGTGCACAAAGCAATGTGACATCACAAACTGTAATGTCATGTGATTAAAATGGCTGAATCAATGTTTTAAGATAGCTTAACAAAGTATATATTTGTTAGATTTATACTTTTCTTTTCATACAAATTTCCAAGCACATTACCCAAAATTAATCTGATATCAGTGAAACTTGCATGTATTCAAGAATGAGCCCCGTGTAACTCTGTTGAAATATAGTGCCGGCTACCTAGCTACTGCCTACTCTTAAATAATATACTAGGTCTAATATAAGTATAAGTAAACAAAACAAGAGAACCATGATGATCCTACACTGCTCACCTTTGTCAACAAAAAACATCACCCTGAAACACATGTACGTCCTTCTTTACTTCATATAAGTTACAACAGCTTTGCTGTCAGCCCTCAAAAAGTGTTCATAGGGTAAATGTTGGTACTAAGATGATAACAGACATCAGACGTTCATCATGGCTCGCACTGAACACCTGATGCTCATGCGAGCTAACAAAAAAACAAGCGTATAAACACTAAGAGAAACCATATGGCCCAATATCACAGCTATTCTGATATCGTATTTGAGATATGCCCATATTTTACACGTACCTTTCCCTAGTGTTGATATAACAATAAACTGAGCTAAAAATTAAGTTATAAATAGAAATTCCTGTTAAAATTGACAACTAGCAAATCAAGTTATTTTGCTATCTGTAAATAGCCTACTGCCTCATAAGACCTTGGTGGTCAAGCTCTACGGTCCATTCCAGACGTTAAAGACAGTAAAATCTTATCTCGAGATCATGCTATACGAAAGTTTAACCTGCAAGTGAGAAAGGTTCCTTTTCTAAAACAATTCAACCTGACCTCAATGTCTACAATGTAAACATGTCAAAGCTTACATTACTGGACAAAATCTGATGTTAGCGGACAAAATTCGAAATAATAGTGGACAAAATCAAACATAATAGCAGACAAAATCCGACATAATAGCTAACAATTCTGACACAATAGCGAACAAAATCCGACATAAAAGCGGACAAAATCAGGCATAATAGTGGACAAAATCAGGCATAATAGTGGACAAAATCTGACATAAAAGCGGACAAAATCCGACATAATAGTGGAGTAAATCTGACATAAGCAGACATGCTTGCTGTAGTTCAAAGCTCAATATGCTCTAACCTATGTGAAATTAAATCCGACTACAGTTTCGAGTGCTAAAGTCAGTTCGATCTAAGCTGTGACCGTTAAAACAATTCAATCCTGTGTATTAATCATATATGGCCAGCCTTTTAAAAATCTCACATATATTCACAAAAAGACAAAACGGGAGATCATTTCAATATAATGACTTGGGTAAAAACATCTGAAAATCAACAAAAAATTAAAGAGGGCCGTAATGGACATAAATTTTGCTCCCGGGAGCATAAAATGAGACCACTATTCGTCAGTGCTACTGTAACAGTTTGCTGGAAGACATTAACAGAAATGATTTGAAATGCCCATTTTATGTAGTTCTTTATGCATGCAATACATCTGTTACTCAGGGCTTCGATAATCTTCGGTTTTTCGGTTCTGGACCGAATTTTGACTTCAAAAACCGATTCACAAGTCTGAAAAGCCATTTTAAATCGGTTCGAGAATTTTTACATTTTCGGTCCACAAATGTGTTGAAAATCACAATACACAGGCTCCTGTCAACATCTACAGGTCTGTTATTTGCCCCCCAGGAAGAGCAATAAACGTGTCAGATAATCCGATTGTCACTTCGTTAATCTGTCGGTAATTATCAATCAGAGGACAAAGCCAAATGCCTCTGGCAACTCTTTGATGTTTGCAGCTAGCCTACCCACTTTGAAAAGACCGATATTTGATTGCTTTGTCAGTTATTCAAACGGTTATGTTTTATTTGAATTTGACAAAAATATATGTGGTAGACCTATATATTTTACAGAATACGATTGTAATTCGTAAATTGTCGACCGGTACATATTTTTGCAGGCTCTTTTTTAAAGTCATGAATGGTCATGCATTAAAAAATAAATAATAATATTCAAAAATACGTTCATGGCTAATCATTACACGGATCATTTCCGAGACCATCGAAGACTGGGCCGGAGACCGCTTTTATTACCTCCCCCCCGCACGGTGCAACTGTAAATATTTTCTCGATAAATTTGACTGAACTCTGCAGACATTAGTTGTGTGTTTTTCCTTTCGAAATATACGTAAATCAACTTCAAACATGATAAAATATTGTTCAGTTTTAACAGGAAATGAAGTTTGATAATAAAGAACGTGTATTTTGAGCATGACATCACTGTAAAACCGCATAATAAAACAAGTGAGTAACTTCCGCTGTATTGCCGAAGTGGGTGGGGTAACATGCTTTGCAACGTCAATAACGTCAGATACTCGACCCGGACCGATTGAGCTGACCAAATTATCGAAGCCCTGCTGTTACTGTATCATTAAAATCTAACAGTTACCTTGCTAGATGACCCTTGGGCTTCTCTGGCTCAGCCGGAACTTTTTAAACATATACCGATAATAATGATACGTAGTTGGAGACGGGTATTTCCATCACTGTTCCACCGGAATTTTTACACAGAAAATAAATAAGAAACGCTTATAATTCTTAAACTCACCAATACACGTACAACTGGACGTTACTACATTACAAGTACCCGGTACCTTGGTGGCAGGAAAAAAAGTAAAGATAACAGGTCCTAAAATATGTACAAAACATGTTAAAAGAAAGTCTGTTTCATAAAATATGCAAAACTCTTCATTATGTTGGCTTTTGAATTTGGTTGCCAGAAATTATATCTTAGAGGACAAAGTATCCTTGTGAGGGGGTAAAATATGGCTGTATATATGATGCAGGAAACCTGCTAGCTATGGCAAACTGGATAACCATAGACTTGGAAAAAAATCTTTTAAATATGTGTGTTTGTTTTGTTTGTAGTATAGCCATTTTTCAGTAGTATTTCAGTCATATACAGGCGGGGCAGTTTACCTAACCATTGTTCCTGGGAAAGACCAGTACTAAACCCCTATCCTCCAAAAGGAACAGCCAACTTCCTCTCATAAAAAAGTCATGGTCAGTAGTGGGGCTCGAACCCATGGCCCTCAATCAGTGGGAGGTTCAGCCACCATAACCACTCGACCACGGAGGCGGTCTCTATCTTTAATGGAATTATTCAAGAATGACAGGACAGAAATACTTGTGTAAAGTTCACAGAACACTAAATATATCACAGTTGATAACATTCAACAATATGACACCGCTGATAGATGTGTAATATTTACCACGAAAAAATGTGAAAGCTGGCAACAAGATTACATTGTATGCAGTTTACACATGAAATGTGGACTTCAAAGTAGAAGAATATTGTACATGTAGTCACAACATGAAATGTGAAAAATTACAGAAACGTTAAATATCCTTCATACATAAAATGTGAAAATTTACAGAAACGTTAAATATCCTTAATACATAAAATGTGAAAATTTACTGTAACTTTACATATAGTATGAAAAATGTATAAGAAATGTGAAAAATTTACTCTTAACTTACATAATTTTAATTATAATTATGATATATAAAACATATGACACAAATAACACTGGTTTGGCAAGGTAAGTGAAAAATACTTAACAATATACATGTATTTGATAACAATGTACCACACAGAATATATCTAAAAATAACTTTGGCATGGAAAATGACTGTAATTTGAAATCAGCGGCTGTTAATGTATGAAAAGTTCATCTAGACAAGAGAGATGAACCAGGAATAAAATTTAATGCAGTAAATTAACCAACAGGTTTGTAAAATATTAAATATACTCACTTTGACTTGTATTAAATCTGATACAATATACTACCCTATAAGAAAACATTAATGAATTTATAGAAGAATATTTCAAGTCTTGCAAAGAAGTAAAAAAAATTAAAGAAATTGAGGTATATTTTCAATGTTTGAATACCCCCCCCCCCTATAATTGACAGTGTGATAGACTATTTTAAAACTCATGGCAGTGCTTTAAAACCTCCTGCTTTGTCTAAGTTTCTGACATAGACTTGTCCATCTGATAGTAAGGACAATATCATTACAAACTTTAAGGGGTGTTCAGTGAAAATATATTGACTATGATCATGATCTGCACTGGTCACAAAGGCAAACTCATTCCAGCACAGCAGGGGTGGAGGTTTGTATTTTAAATCCCTGTGGCAATTAGTAGTTTTCCTGAGCCATAAAAGTAGCTGATACCCGTTGATAGGATGCTAAGCATAAACCCTATGACCCTTCTAGCAAAATATCAGATGAAATTTCCGTCAAACCTGTGCCAAGCAAACCAAACTATGCCGCCTAAAATAGCAAACACTCAAACAGATGTCGGCTACATACTGTCGTATTTATCTCACCGTTGGCTATTGTGGATATAACAACACTCACTTGGCTATGGCAAATGGTTGCTTGACCGAGATTACAAGTCCCCCCCCCCCTATGTGCTTTTAAACACAGAATTGTGTTATTGCTTGTAATAGCATATTTTATTCACAAATATTTATCTTTTAAATTAGTATACAATATCTCAATTATGATTGCAAAGGGGTGCACTGTTATCTCTGATGTGCATATAATTATAATATGTCCCTAAATTGATATTTAAATTGTCTGTTTAATAACCAGAAAAAGAAACAGTAGCAGAAACATAGTATGAAGTTGCATGCTGTTGATATGAATAAAAGTTTCCATCAACTCAAAATGAACGGACAGGCACTGGGTAACAATTTATGCTCTTTAAACATTATTCAGATGACGGGGGCACAAAAAAGCAGTTCTGCTCTATGAATAATGTACGGATTTCTCTCGGTGATTCCTGCATGTCTTGCATAAAAAAAGTCATTTCATTATTATAAAGATTCATTTGTGAAAATACAGTGAAACCTGATTTAAGCAGTCGGACAAATAAATTAAACAATAGTGGCCACTGAAGACAGGTGGCAGCTCATTACTGGTACATTTACATCAGACAGGAAATGTGGAATACAGTCAAATCTCTGTGTTTGTGGTCACCTCTTTCACAATCACATGCTTTCTTCAGCCTTAATTCTAACTAAGAAATTGAGTAGCCACCTTTTTAAAGTGGCCACTTTAGAAGCTCCCCTTGGCTGGCTGATTTAGACACGTTTAGACACTGCAAAACTCTATGGACAGGCTAAGTTGACCATTTTTACAGGTTTTACTGTAAAACTCTATGGACAGGCTAAGCTGGCCACTTTCAGAGATTTTACTGTAAAACCTTATGATCATTTTCAGAGATTTTACTGTAAAATTTCATGGTTAGCATTAGGTGACCACTTTTAGAGGTTTAACATTATAAATAACGTTTAAAGCAATTTCAGTAACATATTTACACATTTGCCATTAACATGACATTTTTATCTCCATTTCATCTACACTTACATCAAAGATAACATTTAAAAATAAAATGATAATATTATAAAACGCCAGACTTATCACAAATATTAAAAAAAGTAAAAACTTACACCTAGAATGGATGAAAAATGTGCAATTACAGATAAAACTGGATATATATTCCTTTCAGGTATTTCAGGTATATCAAAAATTTATAAAAGATAGAAATCTGGAATCAGTTTGTGTCACAGTTTAACAGGGGCTATGATACATGTAATTAAGGACCTATTTTTTCTCTAGTTCAGTAAAAAAGCAGCCCATAAGGGCTAGTATCGCTCTACTGGACTGACAGGACAGTTCTCAGCAAGTTCTGTGAAAATCTTTTGGAATGTTATCAAGGAAAAAGCTAACAGAGGTCACTGTGACCTTAACTCACTGACCCTAAAAACAGTAGGGATTATCTACCCTGTAAGACCAACCATCCTATGAAGACTGAAGACGTTGTGGATAATTAGATCTCAAAATATTAATAAGAATAGATTTTCAAAGTTCAGGTCACTGTGACCTTGACCCATATACAAAAAAAGTAAGGATCATCTACAGGTTGCATGCAATCTTCTGAGCAAATTTCATGAAAGTTAAATAAAAATTGTGACATTAGTGTCATCAAGGAAAAGCTAAAGGAGGTCATTGAGACATTGACCTTTCACCCACTGACCCCAAAAACAGTAGGGATTGTCTATTCAGTAAGACATAGAAGACTGTTGATGACGTAGATATCAAGATATTGAGCAGAAACAATTTTCAAAATTTGGGTCACTGTGTTCTTGACCTTTGACCTACTGACCCTAAAAACAACAGCGATCATCTAAATGAAAATTTAGACCTGTACAATGTTACCAAGGAAAAGTTTATTGACAGACAGACTGACAGATGGATGACAGACAAATCACCATGGCATTAGCATTGCTGGACTTCGTCAAGCAAAGCTAAAAAGTAAGAGCTATAGGAGCATAAGTTTATGTAAAAACATCTTATAATATTACTTTTTCTATCATTTGGCAAGGAAAATTTAATTTTAAATTTATTTGGTATGAAAGGTGAACAAATAGTTTTAAAGGTGTACCACAAAATATATCTGTTCCATGTAATATATTATATATGTTTCATTTAATATAATAACATTTAAAACATAAATGAAATCCACTATATCACATTTCACATCCAACACACAAAGCTGTTTGGCCCTTGATGTAGTTCCGGCAAGGACACAGTCTGCGTAACTTGCCCTGTTTTCCTACACAGCTAAAAAGTAGTTCCTCTTGCTGTAGTATACAGTCATTCGTTTTTGTATCCAGCGCAGGATAAAAAATGTCGGTTAGAGTTTTATTATCGGCACACGAGGCGCCGTGAGACATTAGCACACTGTGAGCATTTGTTTCGAGAAAATGACTTGGTTCACAAATGAGATCTGTGAATTGAAAACAGAAACAAACATTATTTTTCACTAAAAGATGTACAGTAAAACTTGTCTAATCCAGCATCCTTTGGAACCACCTTTGTGATCTGGCCGGCTAAATCAGGTTGCTGGTTAAATAACATTTCCCTTATTGCTTTTTTATATTACTTGGACTGTGGGACAGTGTCATTTAAGGTAATTCTGTGTTAAGACCGAGTGCCAGGTAACACTGGTTTTACTGTAAATAGACTGGGTTCTGACAGTGTTTGAAAGAAACTTACTCCTTGGGTAAAGTCTATTAAAGTTTTAAATGTAAATACTTAAGACCACAATAATGAAATCAGTTACAAAGTTGGAAAACATTAAAAGAAATTAAAATCTCACAAATATTGTTATAAAGATATTTAAAGCA
The DNA here is from genome assembly GCA_022818135.1 of Saxidomus purpurata. Taxonomy (NCBI): domain Eukaryota; kingdom Metazoa; phylum Mollusca; class Bivalvia; order Venerida; family Veneridae; genus Saxidomus; species Saxidomus purpurata. Next base: position 42,717,737 of record JAFMSR010000009.1, on the reverse strand, counting down.
TTTTGTGACTCAGTAACTCTTTTAAAATGTTGTGAGGGTATAATAGCTTTACTCATACTCTGACTTTCCCTTTTCTGACTTTTAGTATTAATTTAGCTGATTATACTTAAAAGATTCCAGCAATTATTTCATTTAAAGAACAGCCCATCTGGATATTTACAGAATTAAACTATTATAGTAGAGTGCAATTAACAAATGACTTACTTTTCTCCCAACAAACATCCTTGCATGACTTTCCCGCTTCACCAAATAATATCTGGACGGCACCTTCTGGCGGCCATTTTGTCAGCTGTTTTTGAAACTGGCAAAAGTTCTGATGTTCTATATAGGCATTCATTCTTTGTATAAAACCTTCTTCAGTAAACTCATATGGAAGATAACCTTTAAACTGAAAAAAAATTAATTTGTTAATTTTTCTTAAGGCTGTTTCGACAAACCTGTTGAAGACTTACAAATCGAGGGTTGACTGTGAAGCTGTCGTAACTTATATGGAATAAAGAAGGACCTTTGTCAGTTTTGCGGTCAACCCTTGAAATATTTAGCATTGAAAATATCTAAGGAACCTAAATATACATTTCTTATTTTTCTTGTGATTTAACATCAGTGTCGACAGTATTCAAATTATTTACAAGAAGTTTATCTATGGATTGAATGAATCACATTTTTTGCTGCATCCTCTTCCATGGTCATATAGTGCTCACAAAAATCATAATTATAATATGCATTAGCGTCGTCAAGTGTAGAAACTATGATTATCAAACTGACACGGGGCCACGTCCTGGGTGGTTCGAGTCAACACTTTACCATATCTACAGGGTCCTCGGGTTACCAAGCCCATTTAGTCTCCTTTTACAATACACGCAGGGTGTCACCCAAAGTAGTTGCAATTCTGGCACCTATGCACTAACCCCAACCATAGGGTATAACCAAACTTCCTAGAAAAGACCAGTACTAGACACCTATCCTCCGCCAGAAGCCTACAAACTTTTTCCACGGGAAGTGTCAGCTTAGTCGCACCGCTCATACCCAAGACTGTTAAATCAATGACAGATTTAAGATATCAAGTTTTCAACCACTCCACCACAGAGGTGGGTCGTAAATGTAACTACTCACATTTTTGGTGTTATCCAGTATTTTCTGTATAGTCGTCCTAACCTCGTCAGAATCGTTTATATTGATGGTATAAACATAAGGCTCTCCTATAAACTGCTCCGCATATGGGTGTTGACTTAGTAACTGAAAAATACATAACAGTTTGAAAACAAACAGAATATTATGAATGCTAATAATCAATCAATTTGTAGAATAGAACGTCAAATTAACAACAGGTGTGATTCTCAAACCAGACATTCCAGCAAAAGTGCTACTTTCTAACCAGTAAGAAAACTCTGATGTAGGCCCACATGTGCTCCTTGGAGTTAATGATACAAGTTAATCATGGTAACTTAAAATTAAACATATAGAAAAAATGGCCGGCAACGGCAACAGACCCTATGATACCCTAACTGACTTGACCGAGTCCTTTTGGTATTGACAGTAGAGTCCACTAAGATTTACTGTTCATTGTTGTATATGGAACCATAAGCAAGTGTAAAATGATCCAAGTAAGTATGAAAGTATGAAACGCTGTACAAGAATCACATGGGACAAGCAGCAGGTAGCGATATAGGAAATCAGTAGAACTTGATTTTTCTTTTAAGCGCAGGAGGAATACCAATGCATAACATGAAATAATATCAATACAGTACAACCTCTCCAAAATACCACCTCCCTCAAGCAACAACCTCCCTAAAAAGAAACACATTTTCCTTCCATTGTGTCAATTATGTAAGTAATCAACTTCTCATGAACAGCACCACTCTACAACAAACACATTTCTGTATTCCCAAGGGTGTTCACTCCTGAGAGGTTGCACTGTATATCTAAATACACACACAAACACATCTCTTTTTATGTCCAGTGTAGACTATTTATAGCTTGTAAGAAAAGACTATTTATACTTCTCTTTCTGTAGGTTTTCCTTTAAAGAATGGCACTGTATTTCTGTTATGTGGTTTTGCAAATTTTGGGTTGATAAATACGGCGCCATTTGCAATAGCCTCAAGAGGAGCTGGTCCTTCGTAAGGAAATCCAAGCCCTAAAAATATCTGGAAAACAAAAATTGTTTTTATTTAAATCAAGTCAATTTATAATCGTCTGCAGAATTCAGATTTATAACAATATGTAGTTTTTACCACAGACTTAAAGTTGGTCATATTAATTCAATCAAGTCAAGTTATAAACATCAAGGTCATATGAAATTGTCTATTAAAGAACTGGGCCACATACACTCAACCACTTTTCTAAGTATACACCTTAAAGAAGTCTTGTAGTTTATTCAATTTTTAAGATATTTTGATGAATATTTCAAAATTCTAAGATCAAAGATATATATTTAACATTCCACCAGAGTTATAAAGAAAGGTTCCAAACACTATGATCCGCAGCGCTGTAAACACAGTAACCCAAATATTCAAAAGTCACAAAAACGTTAAAATTACCCGACTGTGATCAATCTGCGCATAAAACAGACACTCGTTTTTGATTCACTAATATGAAATTAGCAGACTTGTGGCAATGTTTGCTCATTCAAATCCTTTAAGAAGATGTTCTTGGGCAGATGTAAAGTGTAAAAAGGAATTTTGACAGTTTTAACTGATTTTAATCCTCAACTGCATTTCAACCGGATGAAGATTTGATAGAACATGAGCACCCTGACTTCATTTTCAACTCATTTGTCGCTTCGACGTACCCGTGTTCAAGAATTTGTATTCGGTATTTTTCATTTATTACTCATGGTCAGTTTGGTGTGTGAAAATTTAAATTTTGAGAAAATACAGCACTGTATGGAATCAATTAACGAGTTTTGTTGGATAAATGCATGGGAAAGGAAATTCCAGTAAGGTTAGAAAGATCAAATCCATCATTAAATTTAGTGTTTAGAGGATATTTTGATCAAGGCAGGATATTATGTATCTGGAATTGGTATTAAAAACCGTTTTTGTTGCAAAAACTAAACTTTTCTAGATAATTTGGAACAAATTTATAATTACCGTAGTTTTCGGTTTTGTTAATTTTGCATTAAGGTGTGCGGTGATGTAAACTCTGTAAGACAATGAATTTGCCATTCATTATTATCAACTTTTTACCCAGTATTAGAAGAATGAATCTAATAATTTGTTCACCAATTTTCATGAGCGTATCTTTAAAAATGGTTTTGATATTACACATGATTGAGGTGTATACTTAGAAAAGTTGTTGAGTGTACATTATATAAACAAGAGGGACATCGTGGCCCTATATCGCTCACCTGACTACCTTGGCTATAAAACAAGGGGTCATGATTTTAAAATAATTCGAAGAGGTCCACAACACAATGCTAAGTAACATTCCAAATATCTATTCTCTGCCTGTCGGGGCCTTGCGGTTGCTAAAAGTTTTCCCTATATAGGCCTATATGAAAACAAGTGACCTCCCCCACTCCCGGGGAGGGTTAATATTGACCAGGGGGTCATGATTTGAACAATCTTAGTAGAGGTCCACTAGGCATTTCTACATGCCAAATATCTAATCTCTAGACCTTGCGTTTTCAAAAAAGAAGATTTTTAAAGATTTTCCTATTTGTTGCCATAGCAACCAGAGTTCTGCATGGAATGGAATTCTCTGAAGAATTTTGGTAAAGCTTTATGCAAGGAACATCCCTGCATAGTTTTATCAACATTGGTCTAGTGGCTTTAGAGGAGATGTGGTTTGAATCAAAATGTTGACGGAAGACAGACGATAGATGACAGACAATCATCCATCCTGAAATCTCACCCTGGCAAGGCCAGGTGAGCTAACAAAATAATCTTACACAAAAATTATAACTTACTGTAGATCTTCTCAGTAAGGTATGCAGATCTTCACCATTCAATATCCCATGATTTATCACATAGCTTGGAATGTGTTCTAACTTGGATGATTTGTTATCATTATAAACAGTTCCGTGTATAACTATACCAGAACGGTTCACTATATTCAAATAATCTTCTTTGCCCTGTAATTTTATCAAAAACTTGTTATTTCCTAACAAAACAAGACAAAATTATTTCTGTAAATTGTGTAATTTTTGTGCAACAAAAATTACGCAATTTGTGAGTAGACTGATTTATAAAGCTAAATAATAAATAGTTGAAAATATTACCAATTTATAGCAAACAAATAGAAAAGAATATCAAATCACACCTGACCCTTCCACATTTCTATAATGGACTGGTCTGTCTTTTAATTTCGACTAGACCACTTCTGTTTCATGGGGGTAATTAATCCTGACCTTGCTACCGTTCTAAATTCGAAAATATCCATACAGTTACATAATATTTGTTTATGTTTTGTTTCCTTTTTGTGCCCCAGTCTTGACGACCTGGATGAAATATATCCGTATTCAAATACGTACAGCAAAATTAATTTTTATCAACGAATGTTCAGTGAAAATTTATTGACTGAGTAGGGAACAGTGCAGATTCATACAAATCACAAAAGTCTTATCATTTACCACCATCATGGCAAAGGTTAATTCAAATTTTGCAACAGCACCGTGCCTTACCTGCCACATATAATCATTTTTTCCATAAACTACTGCCATATTTGTCCTCTCAATGTCTTTGGCATTCGTCTCATTTAAATGTCTCTCTACCACAAATCCCATGAAGGAATTATCTGGGCTATGTGCTGAAATAGGAAACAAAAAAATATGCCATATTACAGTTACTATAGCTAAATCATTTGTTTCACATTTTATTGACTATATGAAATGGCAACTTAAATGTCGTTTTTGTTCTTGTGGTTTAAAGCCTGATCCAACAATTGTTCACCTTTAGCTTAATAAGCTTGCTTTTTGGACAAATCAAATGTTACGAGTGGAAGCGTAGCGAATGGACTTTGTTTACGACACTCTTCTTAAAATAGACTGCCCACACGAGTCTCCGTCTGCTGACCAGAACTAGATCCCTATCCTCTGTAAGAAACTATCAACTTTCTGACATATAAAATATGGTCAGCAGAGGGGCTCAGATCTTTGACACTCAATCAATGAGATGTTACAAGTCAGTGACTCTAACAACTTGACCACAAAGGCACTAAATTTCATAACACAGACATATGCCTCTATGGCACAGCACTTCCTTATCAGTACTTGATAGTAAAGCTTTCCTACAAACTTTGGTTTTAACATTATGTTTGTACAGTGTTGCATTCACTAAATAGATTTGCTAAAATGATACAGAACAGCGAAAATACACAAAGTCAAGAAGAACAATCATGTTTTCCTAATCAAGGGGTGAATGTAACACTGTTTTAAGGGTACAATAGGATTGTTGCACACCGTGCCCTCAAAATGTAACTATCCATGCGAGATTAAAGTATCATCTAACACAAACTACTATTTGACAATTTGTGTTGATTTTATTTTAAGAACTGCAAGTAAAAGACTTACGAAACATGGTGAAAAACTGCTGAGGCATCAAATCCTGCCCACCCCATGATGTCAACTTCTTCCGCTGCTTAGCAAATGATCGAAGATTAAAAGCTGGCTCTGTGCCAAATGAGTCCACAATTCTCAACAGGCAACTAAAATGAACATTGAAATTTTGTTACAGGCCTTCTTGTACAGAATAGATGATCAAACTTGTGAGGCTCTTACAACAACATAATATTATACAGCAGCTTTACCATGGGCCAGTCTTCGAAATTAGCGGTGGTCCGTTGGCCCGAAGCCACTAGATTTTCTTATTGGCCAGTAAAAACTGCAAGATCACAAGTCCGACTGGCTTGTGGATTTTCAGGGAACGTTTTTCGCTGACTGGATAAGTCTTGTATTTTCATACGAAAAACGTACATAATTGATGTCACATAAACCAGGAAATTATTCTTTTTATTTTTTCCTATGTGTCACAAGTCTGGCAATCAAAAACAGTCGTCTATTGGCTAACATATGAAAGTAGATGGAGCGTGGTTACAAATCTCGGGCGATTTCGCCTGCCAGTCAAAACACTCGATTGTCATCTGTTGGCTAATATACGAAAGAAGGCGGAGCTAATTAGTCACTACGTGTCAACTAACAGATGTTCGTCTCGGTCGTTATCAAAGGTGTTAATTGATAAACAATCATAAAACTGAAAATAATAGACCCGGCGAATTTAAAAGACGGAGTTTGTAACACGGATAATGAGCAAACGTCTCTGACACGACTCTGTGTATTGTTGTTGTTGTTGTATTGTAATTCACAGACTGCCGGAAACATTAAAACACTGACTGAGTTGTGAATGCAAAAAGTATTTATCAATTAATATTTCCAATTGTTCTGTATTTAAATCAAAACGTTCTGTTTTAAAGAAAATCGCGGCGTTGCAGCTTGTCCGTTTTTTAGTCATTAATTGTTTCCATCAACTGTCGAAGCCAACGTTTTTCCAGTCACAATTTTCTACTATTTATTTTAATGAATAACCTTTGCCGAAATATTGACTGCAACCTCTTTCATTCATAAAGATAAAGCCGCAGGTGTTACGAGATCAAAGAACAAACGCCGACGCACAATGTACATGTGAGTTTTGTTTGATCTTAGTGAAGCACGTGGCATCAAACAGACCGAGATATTTGACAGTTTGAGACATGTAAAAGTAATTCTAGACAATAGTCTGATAATTTTGAATTATAGAAATAATAGTTTGGAATAGATAATGTTATGAGTAAGTTTATTTTTGGTTATAAAATATATTGAACACGCTATACAAATGTACGTCGGTCGGCAAATATTTTTGAATATAACATGCATACAACTCAAAAACATTTCACGTGTAGACACATTTCTACCAGATATAATAAATTTGATATTTATGTCCCGTAAACCCGTTCATTTACCTGTAAAATCACTTCGAGTGCCGCGATTTTACCCTCCCGCGTCAACTCTTTCTAAATTTGTGTCAAATAACTTTCAGTATTTGTTAATGCTAATCATAATTTGAACATTCTTTTGGACAATTTTTTATTAAAACTGTTAGTCGCGAAAAAACTGACGACATTCAGGGACATGCGAGCTCGCGAAAATATGTGACAAACGGAGTACAACATACTTTTGAGCTGATGTAGGCTAGGAATGAAGATAATTTAAGAGTATTCAGAATATACAATATATGACCTGAACCCTATGACCTGTGGCTCAAGCCTAAAAATTCTCACCTTGACTGTTGAAAATCTTATATTTAGGCTGAAGTGTCAATGGCCTTTGAGTTTTAAAGTCTACTGAACACCCTTATTATTTTTCGGGCCAGTGAAAATGCTTTCTGGCCAGTAACAGTCCAGGCAGTGCTGGCCCGAATGGCTTATGGATTTCATATCCAAAAATCATACACTGATGGGCACATTCTGCTCGCACCGATCCAGCATAAGCTTCTTGCTCCAGTCATGCGACCACCATGAGCTATTTGCTCAAGTCATGTGACTAAGGTTTTTGCTCCAGCCATGTGACTACAAGCATTTTGTTCAAGACATGAGACCACCATGACCTACTTTGCTCTTGTTATGTGACTATAAGCTATTTGCTCCAGTCATGTGACCACCATGAGCTATTTGTTCCAGTCATGTGACTAACAGCTATTTGCTTAAGTCATGTGACTATAAGCTTTTTACTCCAGTCATGTGACTACAAGCTTTTTCTCCAGTCATGTGACTATTACCTTTTTGCTCCAGTCATGTGACTACAAGCTTTTTCTCCAGTCATGTGACTTCAAGCTTTTTCTCCAGTCATGTGACTTCAAGCTTTCTCTCCAGTCATGTGATCACCATTAACAATTTGCCCCAGTCTTATAACTACATGTAGTATGAATTGACACATTTCTATACAAAGTTCTTGATTTATGAATGCACATAACATGTTAAGAAGGCAGTGTACCTTGCAATGAAGAATTCAACAGCAAACAGTGATAATGTCACCAGCTACATTGGCAACAGTGGATCTTTCTGTATAAGTTACCCACTAAGTAGTGTAGCAATTAAGTACAAATGCTTATAAAATGACTTTGTCCAGTTGAGCTAAAAAGGAATTCCATGTTTCAAGGCTTTGTTACCTAAATTTTCCGTATCCATTTTTCACATATTTCTTGAACTGTTTGAGGCCAACTATGTCTATGTATATCACATCTACAGGGAGATCTCGGCGACTCTGGCATGGTGAGTTGGCTGCCGGTAGCTGGGACACAATTCTGTAAATTGACAAGAAAATATGGTCATTTTGTACTACAGAGACATAAAGGTGTGTCTTGTTGTAGGGAGAGACCATCAGATCTCACCTTCAACCCAGAGACCAAAACTTCAAATCCCCTCAGTGAAATATGACACGGACCAACACAATCCCCTGTATTATAAATTGAGTAGATTTAGTTTTTGCTACTTCGAATGTCCCACATCGCTAATTTAAAAGTGTCTAAAAAGATTCATTTCACATAGATTAATAGTAAGAGAATTATCCACTTGTGTTCATAAAATTTCGAAATAATTAAGTCCGTCTGCTCACAAATCATGAAACTACCCAATTTACAGAAAATCTTAATTGGCCGCTTAAGGCATGAGACACTTTAATAAGATGACCACTAAAATAAGTTCAAATGTATTTCATTTTGACTTGTGCTAACTTTTTCTTTTAATTTTACAGCTGTGCACATTTATTCACTGTTTTACAACATGAAATACAAAAAGTAAAATACAGAACGTCTAAACAAAGAAAGAAAAACTGTTAACAGGAACAAGTTCATACTTAGTGTGACCGCTATTTTGAATAGTTCATTTACAGGACCTTTCAAACTTTAAGATGACTGAACACGTAGGTTTTCAAAGTTGGGGCAAGATCCCTCAGGATACAAAATCTTACAGTTTGCCATAAGCATCATTCCATGAAATGTTCAGTACTAGACTCCTATACAAATTTGGTTCTGAAATTTTTTGCCGTAATAGCTAGAGCAGTGTTGATATCAGGTGGTCTTTACAGATATACTTTACTGTAATGCAATTAACACTATAGAGTACTCATCAATATATTGTACATCATATATTTTAACCATACTAATTTTTGTTAACCCACTACGGTGGCAAATGGTGACTGACTTGAAATTATTAAACAACTCATTGTTTCAAGCCCTGGTATGACATGGATGTTTGTGCAAGAAATTTGGCATCTTCTGTATGGGGATACGAGTCTAGTACTGAACATTTCAAGGAATGATGCTTACGGCAAACTGCTCTACTGTAATTGAAATACTGTTGAAACAGGAATTCAACCCCATTAAAAATTGTAGAAACTTGTGTAAGAAAAATGTAATTTATGTCAAAAGAAAAACTTCAGGACTCAAGTAAGTAATTAAGACACTGTAAGATATTGTATCCTAAGGGTGAAGTGCATATGTAATAAAACTATCACTTCTATGCAAATAAATGGAACATATTTACCCCCGAGATGTTTACACTTTCATAGCAATTCTTTAAATCAGGTTATTCTTATTCTAAGGGGAGGTAATAGATACAGAAAGAAAAAGATAAAGAAATACTACTTTGTTCATTGGAAGATGATAAAACATATGTGTTATACAAACCAAAATAGTTAACTTAGACCCACAATGTTTATATAATCAAACTAACACCTTCTTATAGTGTCTAGGGAAAAGTAGACTTTCTAACATGACTACCATTAGTTTTTGTGAAGACAAATGTAACACAACTGTGATATAATACTCAATATATCATGGTATGTGCACTTTGATGTAAGTTGTAGTGCCGCTATGTTATAACAGACACAGAGAAAAGTAAGGCTGTTTCAGTGATGTCTATAATCTATTGTCATGTTAGAATTTAAATAATGAATATTTGAGTTGTGATTTATATTTGATTAAATCATGGTGTGTTCAGATACCTAGATATACATCATATTGGGATATATCCCATGAAACATTTGTGCCACCTCCCCATGATTTAATCTCAAATAAATCACTGTCAAATAAAAGTAAGAGTATGCTGTTAACCCTGAATTACTCGAGTAAGAACTATCAAGTGCAAATATACATTCTAACATGACTCACGGTATTGTCTCTATATACAAAGAGTAGAAAAATTATGCTATATTAAACCATAAACACGGGGGAACCGATATGCTTTAAACATGACCTCATATTGCGCAACATGACGTTAAAAGGGTGTCAGCGTAGAAAATAACACTTTGCATTTATTCATCTTTCGAAATATTTGGTCATGTTAGAATCAAAATTACATCCTTTTCAGCGTTGTTATCGTCTAATAAACAATGAACACCGCTGGAACAGATGTTATTACATAAATATGCATGAAGGTTATATCATAGGTTTTTATCTGTTTGGGGATATTTAGTCATGTTAGAATTGAAATAGTATCAATTTTAGTGGTGCTCATCATCTAATAAACAACTCTTTGGCGTTCACCTGCTTAGTTATAAACCACAAAGGCCATAGGCCAGAGTGGTTTTATAACTGTGCATCAGAATTCCAAATCAAAGTTTATTAGACGATGAACACCGTTAAAACGGATAGTACTTCTTAAATCAAGTAAGTCTGAAATGAAACCCTCAACTTTGAGAAAAAAGTAACTCTGTAAAAACAACCCAAACATTGTTAGCAGAAATATGTTAAATGTGCTTTGTCAATTTACCGTTCCAAAACTGTAGTGGCCTGAAAAATGATAACATGCATATATCATATCATATCATAATATCATGTAGTTTTAAATCTCACAGTGGGGAATCACATATTCAACATTATCTCTTAGCAAAAGTAGATCTTTGAGATTTTTTATAAAATAATGAGTCCTTTTTTTAATAGTCTGTTGTTTTGAAAATTGTAAAATATAGCATATCATATGGGAACATAAAAGTATATCTACAAACCTAAAATGTATTAATGTTCACCATTAATTTGCTGATTGTGTTGAACACTTCAAAAATAGATTATTTCAGTTTCTTGAAGTGTTCAGCACAATCCGAAGGTGGCAATGATTGAGGCCCGTGTAGTTCTAGAATACTTTTGTGTTCTCCTTTGATATGCTATTGTCTAACATTTCTCATAGATTTACTTTTGTAAGAAATTATTTTGATAATGTGATTCACCACCTTCAATCTGCTGAGAACTATATCATATACTATGTAGTTATAAATCTACTCTGAACTCACCTTTTACTTATAATTTCAGAAATGTTCATTCAACACTTACAAAAACATTTTGAACAGTTTGCAATATTAGATATGACAGGATAAAATAAATAAATTCTTGAAAAGAAATGATAAAGACATAAATTTCAAACAGTTCAGGATTCTGCCTTTTAGAAATATTCTCCCACTTTTTGTAAAGTTACTGACGTAAAAGATATCCCCTCCGATCCCAGATCTATTGTAAAACCACTTCATCCTTACATTAGATCACAAAAAAAAGATTTCCTGTCTCCTGACCGACTACAAATTTGCACAGTTAATTCCAAACTTTTTATGAGAAAATGTTTCAGAGCAAAAAGGGTAAAACAAACAAAAAGTAAACAAAGACTGCCCACCGACCAACCTTAATTTTTTGGCAGAGACTGTAAACACATATTTTTGTTTGTTTGGCCTAACAGGGAGGATGCTTGGTAACTTCAGGGGACTATTTTCCCATCGTCTCACTCTAGACCAATCCCTGCAGCGAGCCTTTTGTAAACAAACACACAACAGTCTATTATCTTCAAATAATGCTGACACATGCTTCCATTATGTACAGTGGTGCTCACGTGTAACTTTGCAAAATTTTCGTGTATCGTGCGTGTATCGTGCATTCCATTTGCATTCATCGTGCGTTTATCGTTTGTGCATTCATCGTGCATCATTCAGATCGTGTATCATGTAACGCATCGTTCGTTCCGTGTGATGAACGTTGCACGATAGGAATTATATAAAAGTGGTCCGAGATAGTGCGGATGGCTAATCGTGTCGAACGTTTGCACGTTACCCTAGACCTAAACGTGTATTATTCAACATACTATTGTTCAAATATCGGATGAAATTGATGAAATAGAAAAAAGTTATTCTTTCAATTATCTAAACTATCTTTCTGTTACATTTTCTTCTTTTTTCTCACGAGATATTTGTGGGAAGAAGAGATGTTGACTTCCGGTGAAACCGAACGTAGACGTTCTGCACATTGTGCAAGATTCACACTAGGTGTTATTCTGCCGACGCAAAGGATATGGATATGGGAATTCACATATTTGTAAATTGCTTCTGTGTAGTCGTTCGGTAAAGTGCTCAATGTAACTTAAAAATTACGAGTGGCTACGTAGCGGTTATACCTCGAATCGGACTTTCCGTCCGAAGAGTCTTTACAACATTTAATTATAGACTGTAATTAGTATGTGTGTCGCTATTCATCTACAAATTATTCTTAAGATCTGTTTCGTTTTATTGTAAATTATCGATAATTTAGGACTTTAAGGGGGTTCGATTCAGCTCTTACATTGTAATTAGACATCTATCAATAACATTGTTGTTAAGCAAACGAAATTGTCCGAGTAAATCGAATAATCGTTTTATCATTTCGATCATCGGGAATCGTATATCGTTCTTATCGCTCATCATTCATGATTCGTTCATCAGTTATCTTGCTTTCATCGTGCGTTCCGTTTGCGTGTATCGTGCGTGTATCGTTCGTTCCATGTGCAAAGTTATACGTAAGCACCACTGTCAAACAACACACACTTATTGCACGCATTGAATTATCTATGTTTTATGAAAAAAAAGGCTCACACATTTGATTTAGCAATCAAATAGTACTGTAAACCAATTTGAATTTGCAAGACAAAAAGTTCGCGATTCCTGATCTCCGGGTCAATTCACAAGACCATGAATTCTCGGACTGGTTCACACTGGTGTAACAATATCAATCATTTCCAGAGAATTTTGAATTAGCAAAATTATGAATTCGCGAGAGAGTGCTTTCGTGAAAAAAAATGCAGAAAAAAGGTTCTTGCGAATATTTCAAATTTTACAATATACAAAAATTTGAACACAATGAATGATCGACAGCTGCGAGAGAAATGATGAAAAAAATTTCAGACAATATACATGCATAATTTCTGCACAACTGTCTCAAGTCTTGATAAGAAAGCACTTAAGCAGGTAAGGACAGTATTAGAGTGTTACCATGCTAGAGGTCACACAGCTCATTCTTACAATTTCATCACATAGATCGCAGGACTGATTATAAACTGCAGTTGGATGTAATACTGGCCATCAACTGCAGTTGGATGTAACAGTGGCTGTCAACTGCAGACTGCAGTTAGATGTATCACTGGCCATCAACTGCAGTTGGATGTATCACTGGTCATCAACTGCAGTTGGATGTATCACTGGCCATCAACAGCAGTTGAATGTAATATGGTCTAATAACATGCACTTGAATGTAACATGGACTTATTCAACTCAACTGCACTTGAATAGAAGATGGTACTCCATTTATCATGTAAGATAGTCTTTACAACACATGGTCTGAACGACTGCATTTCACTGTAACATTGACTTTGCATCTGCCCTTGAGCGCAACATGGACTTATCAACTGCACTTGAATGTAATGCAAACTAAATATACAGCTTTTTAAATTTTTTTTTTCAGTAATGAAAGGTAAGTTTGCTAAACTATGCTCACATAGGTAAGCCTTGTCAAGTGAAATCTAAAGGCTCCTTTCATTCAAATAAACCAGTATTATCAAAACAGTAAAAAACCTGGCTATTCAACAGCTGTATTGTCACTCTGGTTTGAGGACGAGACTGATAAGCCATTAGAACAGACGGAAGGGTTGTTTTTTCTTACAATGTAGCAAAATACTAGTTCTCTGCAATGACAACTTCCCCACATAAGACACAAGTGACAGACATACAACCTTAAAAGCCTAATGGTTCTCGACAAAAACTACAAAGTTAAACTTACATTCTTGATTAATTTATAAAAAAATTATGTTTTATAAAAAAGTGTTATAAACATGATTCTGTTTCATTTTCTCTGCATTACGACTTTACATGAAAAGAAAATCTAAATTAAATCCTGCTATCTTTGAAGTAAGCCCGTTTCATGCCTGCCTGTACACAATAGGTATCATTATAGAACATGCACTGTGAAACCATGTACAGAAAATAATGAGTGAAGAGAAACTTATGTCTCAATTTATTTGATGTATACATAATTTGTCATCCTAAGATTTAGTTGTTTATGTCAGGATCTGTCCAAAAACGGGCCACCGTCCAAATGGTGTGCTATGTCCAAATATGCAAGAAATATTCGCACAAAGCATAATCAACGAATCTGTATGTAATCTGCAAATTAAATTTCGAACTCTATGTATTTTTCAATACTTTAATTGACCATGATAGCGAACTAAGAAAATTCAATATCCCAACGGCCTTATTATTCCAAAAGACAGCTAAAATTCAGCAACAAAACAAGTAGCAATAGTGGGGTGACGTGGATTGATGGTTAAAGGTCAAACTCCATTAAATGAAATTTATTCATTGAAATATTACTGCATGCCGCCAAGTTTAGAGCAATCCGTAATTTCCACAAAAATGACTCGACTTTCTGTCCATAAATACTCTACGTATTAAAAGTGTCAATTAACCTTGCAAATAAATTAGCACTGGTGTAAGAAAAACACGGACAATAAGTCTTATTGAAGTACAGATATGGCCAACATAACAAAAGACTGACATAAATGTGTAAGTGAAAGGCTTCAGATGAGAATAACAATAAACAGATGACAAATCTTCAAGAGTTCCCTCCCTTTCTCACATCAGTAACATAAGAGAAAAAAGCGTGACAGCTTGTCTTAGTAAGTGGAACAACATAAAAATGCAAAAAAACATGGAAATATTTTGTCTTTTTTAAAATTTCATACAGGAATTAGAGAGGACAGATTTCACAGCACATTGATTTTGTGAAGAGCGAAATTTGCAAGACAATTTTTTACATCACCTTGATACTATTCTGGAAAAAACAAACATGAAAAATACATATTGGCGACAGTAAATATTGTATTAAAATTATGTAAGCCAGCCATAAGAATGAAATGAATAATCTGCAGGTAATCTTAACATTATCTGGTTAAATAAATACTTAAATAATTATAATGCAAACAGACAGACAGTATGACAAACAGACAGATGGACAGACAGACAGAAAGACAATGTGGAAGACAATCCGTTACTATGTTACTAAATATAGAGACAGCTCATTCATAAAGAATTCTGCATCATGAGATATAAACTAACAATATCAATACTGTACAGATACCCCACCCGCAATTTTAAACTAGACCCATCACTAAATGTGATTTATACCCCTACAAGACCGCTTTGTTAATTAAAGAATTTATGAGTGACAGAATACCTTGTAAAAGATACTAAAATAGAGTTTATGGTTCTTGGCTATTACTCTGTAATGAGTCCAGATAGAGGTATGGTTCTTGTACATTGCACTTCCTCTCATTGTGCTTGACCATTGTATGAAGTTGTATTGAATTCCATCAGTAGTTTTCAAGTTATGCTTCGGACAAGGAAAATGCAACAGACTGACTGCCCAACCAACCACAGGGCGACTCCTATATACCTCCTAAACTTCGTTTTAGGGGTATAATGATGTCTGACAACCATGAAAATTTTCTTTAAAACTAAATCAAGTAATTTAGGGAGTCATCATCTACACAAATGAACAGCACAAACCATTTATTAATGGCAAATTTATACACCCACCCACCCACAACTCCCCTGCCCTAAAACAATCCTAAAAATCACATTGAGGTAGGGGGATGAAAAACAGGCTTTAAACATGAATATGTGTCAATTAAAAAGGGCACCATATCTAGCTATATTGAGCCACCATATAAATATTAAACAACACTGGACTGAAAAAACTTGCTTTAGCTTTTACATTATAATTAACTAATTAACTACCTTCATACAGACCTTTTTACAACACATGCTGTTGGTTATCATGCTTTCTTTTCTAGTGTACCCCTTTACAATCTATACGAGCTAGTTTCTACTCTCAATAAAGTAAAAATTGCATAGTTTAAAATTTACAAGCAAAGAACATGAAAAAAGCAAAGAGAACCAACCTTCCTAGCTGGTCAGCCTCACTTGTGATGGTCAACTGATGCCCTAGTACATACAGAGCCGTAATTAGATCTGACCACTGCACCAGCTCTCCAAGAGGACCACCTGAAATGTACAAGTACGTAGATATGTGAACAACAGGTATGAACAAGTTTTTTCCATATTTTTGTTTATGAGTTTTATGTATTATAGCAGACAGTTTATTTAGGATTATGTGATAATGATGCAGTGGAAGAGTCCAATATTATTGTGTAAATTCATTGGATAATGTAAGGGGTTAAATCTTTGATTCCACACATGATCTACCTTTTTCATGCAATGAGTGTAACCTTGTATGTATGTATGTATCTATCTCACTGTCACAATATCCTAAGTTAAATGTAGTTAGCAAAACCCACACCACTTCCTAAAGAAAAGTCTTTTGTTTATCTTTGACACTGATAAAGCATGTTCTCAAAGGATTCATCTACCATTCAATAATGCTTATTCTAACAACACTTGATAAAAAAAACTTCGCGCATGAAAATATACAATCAGTGTAAGTTCTTAACTTCATATTCGTATACAATTATTAAACTATCTGCATACTGAGGGAGAATAGATCTTGGTTTTCTGGTAATGTGCATGATAAGTCATCCAGGGGTTTTACATGTTCGATCCCCCTCCTTACCACTAACCTAACTGGTAGTCTTTTAGTAAAATCTTTTATTATATACCTACTAATGTTTATCTGAATTTTCTTTAGTATTTGTGCAGTAAAATACAACATCTCCTATCAAATTTTCCGTATCTGATGGATTTAGCCGTATCTTATCTGTCCACAGTGTAAGTTGTACACAAATGCATATTCATATCATGTTCCTACGCTCAAAGTTGAAAAAAAGAACCACATTGATGCAGTAAAATAAGTGTAGTTTCATTGCCGTCACATTTTTTTTAATGTCACATTTGAAGACAAATGAATACAACATCTTTTTCGCATTAAATAAACAGGAAAGATGATTTACATTTTGCATATATTACTTTTTATTAATGTTGTTTGTTTATACGAGGAAGAAGGAAGTGACGTCATCGACGTCATATAAAACGTACCACTAAAGCTGCGTTATGTTGATTTTTGCCATTAATGACACAAATTAACTTTATATAAAATTTAACATGATATTCGCAAAAAGTATACAATAAAAGGTATATTATAACAGTCTGGATTCATCTACCATTCAATCTTTCCGTTGGCTGCATAGATCAGGATCACCAGAGGCTCCGCCCTCCGTGTGATCTGGAACTACACAGCCAACTCTAAAGATACGACGGCTGCAGATCAACCGACTGTTATAATATTCCGTATGTATCACGCTCCTATTTACTTGTTTCTATACACCTTGCATATGACAGAACCAGGTGTGTAGGAACAGAAAATAAAATCATCTTTAACTAGGATGCTCTGCATGTTTGACTTTCCAAATAAACTAACTTCTCCAGGGGATGTAACTCATACAGATTATCCAGTAGACTGGTACCAACACATAAACTTACAAATATGATAAAAACACAAACAGTAACGCCCAGTTCGACATGATCTACCAGTACACAGTTCACTGTTAAGCTGGTGTAAAAGCTTATTTCTATAACCTTACCTTTAAACTGCATCTCTGCAAATTTCCACCCTGACTGTTTGGACAGCAGACCCAAATGCACCAAAATCTGCAAGGTACAGATCTCAAATTATAGTATCATACCAGATGCAAATTTTCTGTGTCAAAAAAAACGTAGCAAACATACTGCGTGTTTAATTATGTTAAAATTTAAACAGAATATAAACAGCTGAGATAGAAGAGTGACATTTTTTCACGATGCACATCACATTAATTTTGAAGCTGCAGCGTGTTTGGGTAACACTTACCGTTGCAAGGTAGGTTCTTTCGAGCTGTTCAATATTACACTGGTTACGTCATACCTTTTCCACTACCTTTTCTAATAGCTGGAAAGATCTATTTTTCTGTGAATGCTTTTTTTCTCTGTTAGTCTGGCAATTGTTGAATGTTGTGTTTGATTGCGTGTTGGGATTTTATTATTTTACATTTTGTTGTGGTATAGAATACAAGACAACTGAATGAAGCCTTATCTAGCCATTATCAACCTTTGTAGTATTAAAGATTCTACTGAGCTGAAGAGGTCTATCCTTTATGTTCTTATCTTTTATTCAAATGTATAACACATTTCTTTAAATTCATTTAATCTGAACAGACATTCGCCTTCTTATTAATGTCCTTATGACAATTACGAAAAAGAAAAAAAATCAAATAACAAAAATTGTCCAAACCTTCTGCGGTCTTCGATTTGATAAGTCTTGCTTTTGTGCCAACCTTTTAATGGCTGCCTCCCATCTCGGCCAGATACGTTTGATTCTCATTCTCATCCAGGCGTATCCCTGCCGCTCGTTTGGATCCTTCAACAACTGCATCAGTCCGCCCAAGTTGTTTGTTATATTGGCCTGTATATGGAAGACAGGCAATGTTTCAATACAAATTGCAATGTGTATGGATTTTTTCATTCTCTTGTGATTTAAAGTCCCTGGAGCACAATTACAAGCAGCTCCTATTTTACCAAGAAAGATGTCTTACCAGCAGATATGACCTTTATTTGTACTAAAGATATTCATAACTTTGTGCTCAGGTGAGCTAAAGATAGGACATATTTTCTGGCAACGCAAAGGTGTTTGCTCCCGAGAAATTGCGCTGCATAAATTCTAGGTCACAGTAGGCTTTAAAATAACCAACAATTTACAAACACTTGCCATATACATATATACACTGCCTTAGATAAACAAACACTAGCCATATACAAATAAACACTAGCCTTATATAAACAAACACTTGCCATATACAAATGAACACTGCCTTATATAAACAAACACTTGCCATATACAAATATACACTGCCTTATATAAACAAACACTTGCCATATACAAACTAGAGCTATCACTAAATGTGATTAATACCCCCAAAAGACTGCTTTATAAACTGAGGAAATTCGTAGTAACAGAATACCTTGCAAAAAAAACAACAACTAAAAAAGAGATATTGTTCTTGGCAATAACTATGTAATTAGTCAAGATAGGTTATGGTTCTTGTACACTGCACTCCCTCTCCTTGTGCTGGACCATTATATGAAGTTGTATTGCATTCCAACTGGTAGTTTTCAAGCAATGCTCTGCGACAAGGAAAAGTAAAAATGGGCAATAACTCTGTAATGAGTCAAGATAGAGTTATGGTTCCTGTGCACTGCAATTCCTCTCAATGGACTTGACCATTGTATGAAGTTAAATTGAATTCCAACCAGTAGTTTTCAAGTAATGCTGCGGACAAGGAAAAGTAACAAAGGGCAATAACTCTGTAATGAGTCAAGAAAGAGTTATGGTTCTTGTACACTGCACTTCCTCTCATTGTGCTAGACCATTGTATGAAGTTGTATTGAATTCCAACCAGTAGTTTTCAAGTAATGCTCTGCGACAAGGAAAAGTAACAAACGGCAATAACTCTGTAATGAGTCAAGATAGAGTTATGCTTCTTGTACACTGCACTTCCTCTCATTGTGCTAGACCATTGTATGAGGTTGTATTGAATTCCCACCAGTAGTTTTCATGTAATGCTGCGGACAAGGAAAAGTAACAAAGGGCAATAACTATGTAATGAGTCAAGATAGAGTTATGGTTCTTGTACACTGCACTTCCTCTCATTGTGCTAGACCATTGTATAAAGTTGAATTGAATTCCAACCAGTAGTTTTGTTTTCAAGCAATGCTCTGCGACAAGGAAAAGTAAAAATGGGCAATAACTCTGTAATGAGTCAAGATAGAGTTATGGTTCCTGTGCAGTGCAATTCCTCTCAATGTACTTGACCATTGTATCAAGTTAAATTGAATTCCAACCAGTAGTTTTCAAGCAATGCTGCGGACAAGGAAAAGTAACAAAGGGCAATAACTCTGTAATGAGTCAAGATAGAGTTATGGTTCTTGTGCACTGCACTTCCTCTCAATGTGTTTTACCATTGTATGAAGTTGTATTGAATTCCAACTAGTAGTTTTAAAGTTAAGTTCCGGACAAGGAAAATGCAACAGACGGCCTGACCACCGACCGCCCACCCGACCGACCGACCAACCAACCACCGGGTGACTCCTATATACCCCCCCAAACTTTGTTTCGGGGGTATAATGAACACTGCCTTTTATAAACAAACACTTGCCATATACAAATAAACACTGCCTTATATAAACAAACACTTGCTATATATAAGCAAGCACTTGAAATATTTACCTACAAAGAAAGTGACAGCTTCCAACTGAAAAAGTCAAAAGTTGGACTGTTTCTTAAGAGACTCAAACCCAGCAAGGAGCGGCAACAGCTGTTTACAAGGCAGCAACTTTAACCACCTGTGTACTGAGATGGTCCTGATACACTGTAACCAGAATGATCTCATACTCACTGAATGTCTTTCAAATGTATCCTGGGTGGGTACAAGACTGGAACCATGCCACGCTGACCTCGGGCACCAACTTTCGATCTACAGATAGACAAAAACACACACTGTTACAACATAATATATGTACTGTGTACAACCGTGTACTGGCTTTATCTTTTAGGTAAAATGTAAAGTTTATAAAATCATGATGTTTGCAGACTTTCAACTTTAAATAGAGAGTGACAGAACCTGTCAATCATAAGTGATGAATGTCCCAACAATGGTGTCTCATAGTTTGTGACCTTGACTTTCAAAGTGTGTGTCAGGCACTTGCTCACAACACTTTGTCTCCATGCGCTGAACATTTCTGCCAAGTTACTTTAAACTCCTTCAATAAATGACAGAAGTAACACTCAGTACATGATCATGCCTGAGAAAGATGCAGACTGGACATGAATGAGTGTATATATACAGCATTCCCTTACCTTAAGATACCCCAAGACCTGAGGATCTAATACCTGGTCACTTGCTCAATACAAAGTATATCCCCTTACAGGTAAATATCATTTATTTTTTCAGCTATGTTAAGATCTATTTTATATGTAAAACGTCTTTGTTTCTGGTGATGCTTAACATCTAATATGTCAGACATGCCAATCTTACAATGAAAGACCTACCTCACTAAGGTACATTATAAAGGAACACACAGAACCATCCACTCCATACGACGCATAACATGGGTCTGAATGCCACATCTGTTTCATCCACTGAAATAAAGAACAAATGTAGAACATAGTAAAATAACAAATTCATGTCATAGGATGTATACCTGAAATAACAAAACTTAAATGTAGAACATTTGTTTCAGAAGGTATTAGACTATGTTGAGTAGTGATAGAAATCGGTTGAATCACAATCGATTATTGGTTCAATCGGATGGGGTATAATCGATAACCTTCCGATTAATAATCGGTTGAACCAAAAGTAACATTCAAGCAAGGCGCTACAATCTACACCGTTACATGAAGTAGTTTCTGCCACAGTTATGGCAGGTTAACCCTTTATAATGCTGGAACAGTAAATAGGTAATGCTACATGTCACCAATCGAAGCATTGGGCATAAGAGATTTTTAAAGGGAATATTCAAAGGTTTTCTTATAGAAACCTGTGTAAAATCAAGAGACCCCAAGGCCTGAGGTCATGTTTTCAACAATATTGGCCTTCCGGTAAGGGCCAGAAACTGGTAGAAGACTAGAAGATGTTTTTGAAATAAATTGTTAACACAGAACTGATGGCCGAGTATGCTTTTTATCTCCCTTGGGTATGGTATAAAACTTTTACCGCGATGTCGCGGACCGGATATGTGTAATCGATTATTATCGCCCTTCATTTTACTAACCGATCGTCGGCGACTAGCGACAATCGGAACATCACTAATGTTGAGAAGGAAACTTCTTGAAAATATACAGAGTGCAAAATATTACCCCTAGGAAGTCAATAATTTGTTTTTTTTAAAGTTTTTGTGAATATCTAATGTCAAAACAGGTGTAGACGTGCTTCTAGTAGATCATATATCTCTTACCTCTACCTTGCCGTAACATTTTGGGTACAGCTGCTGTTCTTTATCTGTCAATCTGCACTGTTCTGGTTCCCCTTTGATTAAATCTGAAAATTATATATGAAATATCAAACAATAACAAAACAAATGCCATTTTTTTCTGAGAGATTAGATAATATCAAGTAAGTGACCATAAAAATTCAACAAAAGAAAGAGTGAACATTATGACAAAACCACAACATTTTAATTTGGGGAAATTTTCAAGGTTTCTAAAAAACTTCAGTATGTGTTCATATACAAGTAGTAGAGAAAATGTACTGACCCTGAGCTAGCAGTGATTGTCTATCCCCTTTTACTCCAGGCTTCACCACTATTGAGCTTAAGTTAGCCGTTATGTTAAGCTGATGTTCAACTTTGTCCAGTCTTTCTATTACGTTCTCCAACAACACCGCCATTGTTTTCTTCAGATCTGCAACACAAAGACAAATTACAAAGTAAAGTCTCGCAAGAAAGTGTCTCATGAACATTCTACTTTCCATACAACAGAAAGGTGAACATTAATATAGAATAACTCAGAAATATATGGGATGGTCGTGCTGTTAGAATGTACTTTGTGTAGAATGAAAATTCAACTGTAATAAATGCTTTGTAGAGGTGCCAAAATTTCAGATTCTGAGTCACCTGCAAAGTCAAATTGCACTAAAAATCTAATAGCGAGATGCTTGAATTTTGTCTGAATGATCCAGATTACAGTTAATGTTGTCAGCATTATCTAGATTAACATGATGTGACATTTTTTCAAGTGTAGCCAGGTGCTTGAAACCTGTACACCTGGAGCTGTTGACTTTAATAATGTGGTGTGCCAGCAGCACAATGACAGAGTTGAACTAATGTCCCTTCTGCTGACATGCTTTCCCAAACTCTTACAGCAAATCTGTACTTGTTGTATTTCAAAATGTATATGCCGGACTCTCACTAGAAATTTAACGTAGGAGTCCTAGGACTACTATTACCCAAAAAGTAGGAGTCCCAATGAGTGCTAACAAGTTGTGCAAGCAAGGGGGTGGATGGGGAGGGTGTATTCCCCTTCTACTGGGAGGGGGGATGGGGGTTTTTAATTAAGACTTATAAGTGCAGCAATCTGGTGGGTTTTTGAGGGAAATTCTGTGCTATTTGTTTATGGCAATTTTTCAACATTCATGAGTGTTAACTTGTATATAAACCTTTATCCAGTATGGTGTACCAGGAGGATAGTTGCTCCAGCCTTGCAATGAATCTCTGGCTATGAAAAGCATAGCTGCATTTTCTGCAGCAAGTCATAGGGCAATAAATTAACAATGGACACTGCCATCTACATTAACTTTCTCAATCAACTTCAACTACCAAATTTATATCTAAAATTTTAAAGTATTGTATTTTAATTTCTGGAGATTTTACTCTTAAACATACCTGAAATCATGCCATTTTTAACTGAAAATTCCAAAAAAGATTTATACCTACCATATGCTGTAAATCTACCAGCATATGGTCCATCAACCACACCCTCATTGTCTCGTGCCAGTGCTCTTATGTACTGCTCACTCAATTTGATGACTTCTGACTGTAAAATGTTCAAGTGTTACTGTACAAGTGTATGAGAAATTATTTTCACGTAGAATTTTCAGTTTATTGTCCCCCACATAACATAAGTATTTACACATAAGCTCGGACAGACAGAATGACAGACAAGGAGTCAATTTTTATTTGCCAACCTTAGTTCTTTTGGGGGCATAAAAGCATTCAGGTAAAGGCTACCTTAAAATGACCTTTTCTGTGCACAATTCATGATGCACAAACATGTGCATACATTTCTTTATAATTTATATCATTAAAAATGAGGAAACCTAACGGTGTAGTATCAGACAAACTGATTATCTTAATTTAGAAAAGACATACTGCAACACATTTAATTAATGCAGGTGTCAATAAATAATTGTTGGTAATGCAAGAGGCAGTTACTTTCTTGTCTACCCAATTACCTTTAGCTGATCACTGCTTCTACTGACCACAGCTGTAGAGTTTATGTTGAAGATGGTGACAATCCAAAGGAGCGTTCCTATACCAACCAATATACATCCCTGACGGCTGTGAAGATGGAAGAAACGCAGCCATCGCCAAGATGTCATTTTTCCTGTGTCAGCTACTAATATCTTTCTTTGAAATCATCTGCAAAACAAAACACAGGGTTCGACACTAAAGCAGTCCCGTGATCCAGAGGACACCAATTTCTTGAGAGGGACTAGATGTCAGTTATTCAGTCACGACGCTTAAACTTTCGAGAGAAAAAGTCAATAGTTGTGTTAATAATTTTGGGGACGCTTGATTTCGGGTAATAATTCACAGTATTTTCACAAAAGGACGTTAAAAAATCCAACGACGATTCCATGAGATGCATAAAATTTTGGGGAGATGCATGTCAAAAATCACTGCAATATACAATACACAGCTTGACAACTAATTAGAATACGTGGTTTTCCAATACTTAATTACTGTACATCAAAATTAATTTTACCAAAAAAAACCTTCCAAGCTGACCAAAATTTATTTCTCACACGTGATTTGAAGATATGATGTAGCTATGATGTTGTCATAAACTTCCAGTACAACATGCATTCCAGCTACTGATTACTGACTTGCATGTTCTATCTTAAAAACTGTATCGATTATTTCGTAGATAAATAAAAATCTTACATTACTTTTTGTCTATCATGATAATATCATCATCCGAAACCCTTACAGATATGCAAATAGACTTCCGCTTCCGGCTTAAAAATCGGGCTGCTTCTATTTGCGGTCCTCTAGCCTATCACAGGTTCGAGTATAAATGTAATGTAAGATTTAACAGGCGACTAGTTTAGACTGTGAACATTGGTTCAGACTGGATGCTGACTGTCTCTCATGCAGTGCCGTAGAGAGGGTTTTCTTGCTACCTCTTAGATACTCTCGTGAAACTGAACTCCGGCACTGTGCAAGGATGTTCGAAATGGCACCCGGTGCCTTATGTACCCGTAGTGGGGCGTTCGCACATTCAAGCAGGGAGACACCATTAGGCCTTGTATGTGCTGCGGCCTTGGTCGAGGCCTGAGTTAACCACTACCATCAGAATACAGGCTAACGAATACTCATTGGATATCTCACCAGGAAAGCTAGCTGATACTGAATTGAAATTGCACTCGGGTAAATTTCTCAATTTTTCGGCATTAAAATTCCTTTTTCTAGGCATGCCGGGGACTCATCCAAAAAATTAGCTACATATCAGGAACCGTATATTCCTGTACATATGTAGTTTTTGGACGGTCCTTGATAAAATCCTCTTCAAATCAAATCAAATCAGCACACCAGGCGAAAATGGACGAGCCATTTAGCATACCTCTCGTTTGACTGTCGATGTTTCACTTGCATAACACAATGGCCTTCTAACAGCAATGTAGGCTTTGGTGCTTAATTCTGGGCTTCCACACCGTATCTTGCATTCGTCCGAAGGAAGCACTTGCTTTTGTGATGGGGGCATGGGTTTTATCGACAATGTTAACTGGTCTGGAGAGTATGCTACTTACATGTATTTATTGAATTTGTCCACAGAAGTCAGGGTTTGTTCTAAATTCGGAACTTGGGCGCAGCATATATGGTGAACCAGGACATGGCTTCCGTTTTCTTCATCCTCGGTGATGACAGGATTGATTAGATGTACAATCTTACGATTTAAGATCCCTGGTGATGGCGAGACCAAAGTTGTCGCTGGTACTTAATATATATCTAGGCTGCATCGCATGTCCGACTCAGAGGTTGGGCTGAAATCGCAATCGTCATCAAACAAAAGGTAAAAACAAAAATAATATCAAACAGGGAATGCCACGTACCAAAAACGCAGCATCTCCAAAACGAGCAACGTATTCTGGCGTAATGAACTTTTGACTTTGTTTTGCCGACGTCGTGGATTAAACACTCCTTCATAGTTTATACTAATTTATTTATCTTCGATTGCAAAACAAGTTCTTACAACTTATATTAATCGCTCTCGAGTAACCACTCCTCCATAGGTATGATACCGAGTCAACATAAGGATCAGAGTCAGTGCAGACATCAGCAAGCATTGTTAAATATATCCTGTTGAAGACAGCACGAATATGTTGGCTGTAGGCTTTTTCTACAGCGTTCTAGCAGAGTGCTACACCCGATATTTTTTTCCTTTCCCTTGCTGCCCCCGCCGTCCCTCTGTCCCTTTGTTGTAACTCGTGTATTAATAGATACATAAACCATTTAAAACCATTGAAAAAACATCTCTTGGCACGATAAAATAACATTACATAGGTGTTACTTTCTTCTGGAAACACAAGTTTTAATCTTCAAGAATATTTTCTGATGCTCAAGCGGTCATAATGCAAAATCTGCCCTGCCCCTTACTCAGTGCACCCTGTTTTTTTTTTGTTTTTTTTTTGGGGGGGGGGGGGGGTGGGGTATCATGTCCTGTCTGGCAGTCTAAATTAATCCCTTGGTTGTCATTGCAAGAACATCCCAATTTGATTTCATTTTAGCTGACTCGTCAGACCTATGATACGGCAGTGAATCCTTTAACAAATGAAAACCAAAAGAAGCAAAATATTGTAGATAATGGCTTTTGAACACGTATGGTATTTTTATTAAAAGGGACTATATTTTTTGGAAGAACAGTGGAACGTACGCAATTCATACATATAAAAAGGCTTAAAATGCAAAGTTCTAATAATTTCTAGACAATTGAAAGACTCACCAATGAGTAACGATAGTCAAATAATTTCTCGGTCAAAAATAGCTGCATTTTGAGTATCTGTTGTATAAAAAGCCCTACATTAGATGCGCTTCCCGCTGCAGGCCTCGGATAAAAACGTATATATCTTATCACCCCACCTACATTTAGCTGATCACTGCTTCTACTGACCACATCTGTAGAGTTTATGATGACCATTGTGACAATCGAAAGGAGCGTTGCTATACCAACCAGTATAAATCCATGACGACTGTGAAGACGGAAGCAACGCAGCCATCGCCGAGATGTCATATTTCCTGTGTCAGTTTCCAATTTCTTTCTTTGAAATCCTCTCGAAACAAAACTGGGACGAAACTGTTTTGATTTCTGTCCTCTGGCCTGTTTCGTCGGGCCCTTAAGGGTGTTTCTCTTGGTGCTCTGCCTTCTGCAAAGGCATTGAGTACATACGTTTTTTGGTTCTCAAGGTTTGCTTTTTATATATTTATACACGAGCATTTTTGTGTTTTACATACCATGCCTTTTGTTTCCATTGCGTGTGTTAGAGATTCACCTAGCAGGGATTACTTTTATTTACACTGTCCTGTGACTTTGGAACATGGTGGGGGTAAGAGTGAGGTTGGGTGCGCACCATAAACCGGTTTAAGCTCCCCAGTGGTGTTTTTGCCACTGACCGTTCCAAGGCGGTGCCCCACTGTGTTCCTTTAATTGTTCGTTTTGTCCTCGTGTGTTTGCTTTGTATGCTAGTGTGTGTCGGTAGTGTATGTGTGTGTGTGTGTGTGTACATGATTGTGTGTGTGTGTGTGTTGTGTGTGTATGTGTGTGTGTGTGTGTTGGTGGTGTGCACTTCTGGGTGCTGTGGGGCTCGTTTTGGGGAGGCTGCGTTTTTGGTACGTGGCATTCCCTGTTTGATATTATTTTTGTTTTTTTGAACATTTTAACGGTTTGTGAAGAACAGACACATGGACATGGGACAGACATCAGGAAACTCAGGAATGCCAAACGCCCGTTGTGATAGTCCAATAACTGTTCGGTCATAAGTAGCTGCATTATCAGTGTTTGTTGTACAAAAAGCACTGTATTCGATGCGCTTCCCGCTGCAGATCTCGGGGAAATGTGCATCATAGCATGTACACGAAGGCTATCATATTAACACTATATTGCATTATGCGTTCTGTGTAAAATTACGGGATTTATCATGTCTAAAGCAAGCAGCTGCAAGGGTTATATTAGACATGTTTCAACTGAGGTCTGAAGATCTAAATTGAAATCCTATAAATCAAGAACCGCTTCATCTGCAAACTTTCCTTAGAAGATATATTTCAGTAATGAACTCACTAGAGGTTTGGCATAGAACACATTAATGGTAGATTGGCAAGAGTGGCTGACATGAAATCACCGACCATGTCTCTTTATGTGAGAAAATTGACAATTTAATATAGAAGATAGGAGTCTATTACTGATTCATCCTAGGAACGTTTGTTAGGTAAACTGACATTAAACTCATACATCCATCGTCTGGTCCCCTTATACTAAGATCACATTAACCAATGTGCAGCAAACATAACTATTTAAGCTATTCGAATGTACCATCTATGCCAGAGCGCACTGATGTTTAAAGGTCCAATACTAATGAAAGCGAAAATTCAAATACATCTTAAAAAGCACAGAAATAAGTTAGTTTTAATAAAAAATGAAAGTTGGTATGTAGAAATTCTAAATAAATCACAGTACATGTACAATTATTTTTCTATGCATTATGAAGAAAGTTAAAAAGACCTGGGTAGTCATTTTGTCGATTCACTGAGATTTCAACAGAATACACATACTTTTCGTCGTGTTTCAAACACTTTCTGTACATTTTAACCTGCCAATCTTCATTATTTAGTGTCTTGCATAAGGTAATGTACTTGCAATTGAAATAACTGTCATTTAATTTTCGCTTAGTAATCGACCTTTAAATTGCTATGTCTCACAAAAATTAATTGCCTAATACTGAATTTTGACACTGACGTTACACTGCAACGCTATCTGCATAAAGACCGTAGCATAACCAGTCTCATGCATTCCTTCAGTCTCTGTCAGGTATACTTCGGAATATTCTTTTTCCACGTAGTACATTGCTATATAACGTTTTACCATATAAATTCGTGGCATAACTTTGTTTTAGACCGTTCTAAAAGTCAGTCTCAACATCAGAATTCAGTATTAGATTAAGATATACATGTAATGCGTTTGTCCAGGAACGTAGAATATACGTTGATTCTACGTTCCTGGTTTGTCATCTCTTAAATCTTCTTTCTTATTGAATAAACACATTTAACAAATTGTGAGCTACTATTATTATTCTCTGTCAATGACAGCGCTAAATTTGTATCCATGTAGGCTGTCAATAAAACTTTTAATCTTCATGTGTGGAAACCGTGTGTGGAAACTTCGAAAGACGTTAAGCTAATTTTTAAGAAGCATCAATGATTTTTTATGAAATAACATCCGTTCCAGCGGTGTTAGTCGTTTAATAAACAATGATTTGGAGTACTGATACGCAGTAATTAGCCACGAAGGCCTTAAGCCCGAGTGGTTTATAACTGCGTATCAGTACGACAAATTATTGTTTGTTAGACGATAACAA
The DNA here is from genome assembly GCA_022818135.1 of Saxidomus purpurata. Lineage (NCBI taxonomy): Eukaryota > Metazoa > Mollusca > Bivalvia > Venerida > Veneridae > Saxidomus > Saxidomus purpurata. Next base: position 42,688,088 of record JAFMSR010000009.1, on the reverse strand, counting down.
CGCTGAAAAGCATGTTATTTCGATTCTTATATGACCGGATATTACAAAAGGTGAATAAATGCAAAGCGCTCATATATCGCCATAAGGCGCAATGTGAAGTTATGTTTACAGCATATCGGTTCCCGCATTGTTTATGGTTTAATATAACATAACTTTTCTACTTTTTGTATATAGAGACAAAATCGTGAGTCATGTTAGAATTCAAAACATCACAATGCAATTGTCCGTCAACGTATTATTAATAGATTAGACATTTTTTCTTTGTTTTGAACAAAATCAGGTTTGAAATTTCCAGAAAATGATATTCTGCGTTAAACACTGTAGCTTTTAAATATTATATTTCTTAGAAAAAAGAACGAAATTTTACTGAAATGCAAGTAAGAAATAAACGGTAGGAACTTATGACAAGAGAAGAAAATGTAGCTATGCAGAATAAGCTCTACATATGTGATTTCGGTCTTCGAGCTTGGGATCCGAGTGTGCGGCACGACATATTTTAAACACTGAGGTTTAACATGAAAGTAAGATTTCCATTTGCCTAACTTCAAATTTCAAATCCAACAAAGGCTGGTAAACTGAAAATATCAAGCGTGACAACATCGTGTCCAATGTCGTTAAGATTTTCTAAAAGATCAGTACTGAGTTTTGAATATTCAGGAGCTGTTGGCCTAGCAGACAAAACGCTGTTGTTTCCAGGGAACGCCAAACCTGTCATAACGGCATGTCTAACCGACCAGTCTAAAACAAGTTAACTTAGGAAATTATGACTGGCTACTAGCGATGCATGCTTCAATCAAATGCATTTTAGCAGCATTTACCAAATGTCAAATACTAAAACATCTAGCTATACCTGTGTACTGTAAATATTTATTTATCTCATGCTAACTACATCGTCGGACACCCGCGGTTGTTGACTCCACTTCGCTCCATACATCATGTCGGATGTCCGACGATGGCTAACTAATGAAATACTGTTTTATATTATCAGTGAAATATCTAGAGTGATGATGTAGATATCATATCAGTCACAGTGTGGGTGATATCATCGTCGGATCCCGCGGTCTATAACGGAATATATACATACAATGAAGGAGTTTGTTTTTGTTTTGGGTGGCTATGGAAAATATGTCAACTGAAATTGATACAATTTTCACATTTTAACATGCGCTTCACGCTCGTGAAATTATTATAATTGTATCACTTCTCAATGAGATTTTTTTCCATATCCACTAAAAGCATACAAATATCCTATATACGTATCTATGCATGTCATTTACATCACGGACCTATCGTACGTATAAATATCTGTGTTTACAGTCACAAAGTTAAAAAAAATATATTTTAGTACATTATTACAAAATCACTATTAGGGGAAGTAACCGCTGCAGAGTTGAACACAATTTAGTGTTGTTTAACCTAGTTCTTTTGTGAGACAAAAGTAGTGAATAGTTTCTTTTTTAAATATGTTTTCAAAACCCGATATTGGACACGTTTTAGGGTTTCAAAATTGTTATTGGAACAAAACAGTTCCATATTGAGTTGTTGCACATTAAAAACTACAAAATGGCAATGAATCTAAGTTTAAACTTTTATTATAGCAACCTCATTTGGAAATTAAACTATAAAGAGATACTCTGCTATCAGCAACGAAACTTAAAATGATGAAGTGTCCCAGATCAGTACAAATCCTACATGACATTGATCAAGAAGCCTTTAATGTGATATATTCAAAGGTAAATAGTCTTGTCTAGTAAATTTTAATCTGCTCTGACAATTTGTTTTTTGTGAAAAGATAGCTAATTATCGACAGTATTTTCGGACAGAAGAATTTCGGGTGGTATTCATTTAAGTTGACATTATTGAAGCTGAAACACTTTAGATCAGGTATTTATCTAAATAGCAAACACTTGTAAAATAAAGGAATAGATCCATGGCCTAGTTGAAACTAGCCTAACTAATTTGGCTTTTCATTGTGACCCCTTTCACAGATCTGATATTTTACAGGCGGATGAAATTGCCCAATCGGGCTTTCGAAAATCAGCTTTTTTAAAAATGAATAATTTCATACAATTTACATTCCATAACAAAGTTCAGATGTAGAGAATAAATTAAAAAGGGAATAAAAGTCTTCTCGAGATTTTGAGCATAATTAAAATAAGTTTGAAATCACAGAAAAACACATTTTTTAAGATTTTCAGTGCAAATCTTCATGAATGTTTCTGAAACAGCTAGGGAATGTTATTTGTATTAGTAGGGTATGAAAAAACTCTACATCGCCAAAATCCATTCAGCCATTTCTTGCGCCAGGTTTTTGGCACTTCTACTTTCAGTTTCCATATATTTTATATGTGAAATCAGAAAAAGGACCGGCGCAACAAACTATACCTGTGTGTATCTTAATTTGGGTTTCTTTATAATTATGTGTGCATTTTCTATGAATCTGAGCTGTTTTAGAACTTTCTGTTGATAAGTTTAAAAGAAAATGCCAAAAATGTCTTTTCTTGACAATTCAGAGACAAATTTTTGCAGGAAAACATGAACAATTCTGTACTTTTAAACTCTTTTTCAGATGTTTTTATCATACTTGACATGTTCACACCTTTTCCAAGTGAAGAAAATCATTTTTAAAAAAGCTGATTTTCAAAAGCCCGATTGGGCAATTTCATCAGCCTGTTTTATAACTGTCACACCTGTAGAAGGTGGGCAACTGTAAAATGCCAACCTGTAAAATAGGTTTGCCTTCATGGTGGAAAAAGTGAGACTAAGTTATAACATGATTTAGCATTGTTCTGGCTTCCAATTTGGACCTGGGGTGATTACTTGTAAAATTGTAATGATTATATTACAATTACTTGGCTGAAAACATGTAGAGTGGTGGAACCTATGCTGGAGGTATCCCTATGCTGGTGGTATCTCCGAAAAACGGCTATTTACAGAAAAACAGATGAAGAAAAAAATTTCAAGGTACATACAGCATTGACAGTCGATGAAATGCTTTTAAAGCAAACGTAGTGATAGCTGCGCGTGCAGCTCTGTGACGTCACAGCAGCCATCAATTGTACTCGATCCATTTCGCTAGAAAAATTCTTAAATATAGACATCAAAATCACCCCAGTTAAAGTGAGCATTTTTGATAAAACTTATTTATTTTGTATAAAAATATATATTCTGCGGAAACTGTTATCTCTTGTTAGTTAATATTTAGGCTCTAAAACTGTTTCCCACCTGTTGGTTGTCAAATATCACATACCGCCAGCATTGGTTCCCTTCGTGGTGAAATTTCAAGTTTTGACATGTGTCGTGTCAATAGCTCCCAGAACGACATAGTCACGTGATGACGCACATCAATATCTTGTTTCAATTTAGCAGGGATAACATTATGTTTTCGCTGAGGCAAATCAAAATGGTTAGGATTTCCTGCTTTCTGAACAGCTGATATACATTCAAAATACCTCCAGCATAGGTTCCCCCACTCTAATCATTACATTACAGTTACTTCTGTTTTCAATTGTAATCATTACATTACAATTACTTTAGTGATGTAATAAGATTACAATTGAGATTACATGTAAAAAGCAAAAGTTTTGCAGTTTCATAACTGGAAATAAAATTTGATGTCCATACATTTAAAAAAAATGTATTCAAACATTTAATTTACCTTAGCAGGTATGATGCTGATACACATTGAATGAATCATGTACAATAGACAATAGTCATGTGATTATTTTTGTGGCAATGTTCATGGCAGCCTTCAAATTGCCATTAACTGTTACATGTATATTTACATCTGTCCACCAGTCACTATATTTCATTCAATTAAACTTAGTTGCATTTGATCATCATCAGATCCTCAAAGGTTTGAGATTTCAATGAACATTTGTCAGGCCTAAAAAATCTTCCTGCTACACTGAACAGTCTCTCTACAGGGAGAGAAGATGCAGGGATTGCAAGATACATGTTTGCTAACTTTGCGAGGGATAAATATTCTTTGCTGTTAGTTTTCAAAAATCTTAAAGGATCATCATTCACCAAATTATAAGCATTGATTTGTACTGAACTACCATTTCCACCTCTTCAGCTATCTGCAATTATCAAATATATTGTACAAGTTAAGGAGAACCTTCAATTGGAGAGAGACAAATCATGAATTATGTGCACTGTATTTTCATACAGGTATAAGATCTTCTAATTGTAGTACCTGGCCATAATGACTTATTGCCTGAGGCCTGATTTGGCCCAGTCTGTCTTAGACTTTCATCTTCAATATTTTTACATCAAGAAAGCAAATCTAAGAATTATTTTTTAGTAACTGGTAGTTTTTATGTGAATAAATATGTAAGACAAAATGTTCAATTTAAGTAGAAAATTTTATTATTCAGGGTTCGAATTAAGCCAGATTTTAATTCAACTTGCAATATTTAGCCAAGTGCTCATTTTTCTTGTTTGCTAAATTAGAAACTCAACTTGCATTATCCAGGCTGGTAACATTGCCTGATTGGGCTTAGAAGCCCATTTGAGCTTTTATTTCCTGATCGGGCTTAAATTTATGAAAAGAGACTAAGAATTATATAAATATTTCAAGGAATGTTTAATGAATTGCTTTGAAAATCCTACATTTCTTCACCTGGTGTTCCCTTGTAAAAATACAAACACCAACTTTTTATCCAAATATGTGAGTTACAAAGTTTCATAAAACATAGTAGACTGAATCTGCTCACTTTGTTTCACAGTGAATGGTTATTGTGTTCACATATAAACCCTGCATTATTTTTATGCTTAATAATAAGTTTCAGTTACGTATGTACAATGTACAATGTACATACTTTGTTCTTGATGATTTTTGCGTTTTTGGTACGTGCCATTTTTTTTTTTTTTTTTTACAATTTACAAGAAATCCATTTGAGCTTTATACTCTTCTCTAGATGTTAGATTGAAATATTTCACAGTGAGCTCAGTCTCCCCAACTATCAGATGTGACTCATAATCTCAGTAATCAGGCCATCCCTCTGGTGGAGTTTTAATCACAACATATCCTACTAGAGAACACTCCTCCTCCTCTGTACAGTATCGAGGATTCTCTCGTGTAGATCTGTACAGTGCTGTATACTTCTCCTTATGTTTCTCTTCTGGTTCTCTGGCTGTACTATATCCTTTATCTTTGAATGTTTGTTCATACTCTACTATCTGACCTTTCTCTATCATCTTCTCAAATATCTTCTTACACCAAACCTTTCCCATCCTGTATGTACTTCAGAGACTCTGGATGTTCTCCTTCTATAAATGGGTACTTTATACGAAATCCATAAGTAAACCTTGACCTATGTTGTATGATATTTTTAGGCTTCCAGCCCATCATCACTGCTCCTTTCAACACAGCCAGTCTAGCATCATCTACCAGGACAACCCTTAAGTTACTGAATGCTGCTTGAATTCTCTCCCTTACATATGGGGACTCGCTGTAACCTCCAACCAGAAGTAGAGTTTTGATTTGTTTATCATTGCAGGCTTTTAGAATTTTTTGAAGTTTATACATAATTTCATCAACTGATGGTTTAAAGAACTCTTCTATGATTTCTCCTTGAATAATAAGTCTACATGCAGTAGGTTGGAATTCCAGTTTGTCAGCATGACCTGTCTCTTTAATAACATCCGGAAGAGTTGTCTTCCCTGATTCACACAATACAACTATCAGAGCATTTTCCATTCTGAGAGTAATTGTTCTGCTTTTTTGTTTCAAACCTTTCTTTTTGGTCTGAAAATCATTGATTAAACTTATACATGCAGAGCTGTGATTAGATGAGAACTCCTGCCATACTTCATTTCCTACCAGGTTTGTCATAAAGTCAATAAATTTTCGATCAACTTCACTTCCACCTGTAATTTCTCCAGTGACCCGATATAGTTCTCTCAATTTTCCATCTGATAATGTTTCATGAATGCAGATATCTGATGTTCCACCACCAAGGTCGGCTAAGATGTACTTAAAACCAGCTGGAACTTCACCCTGCATAATTCTAGGTCTGCTGAACAGGGCAGCTGCCTCTGGCTCTAGCACAAGTCTAATCTGTTTCTCCGGGATACCAGCTTTGATTGCTGCCTCTCGCATGAACTGTCGTGAAGAGTCAGAGGAGATTGCTGGGATAGTTATCATCCACTGAATGAACTTTTCTTTCAATTCAAGTTTGGTTTGGAAAACAACTTTTTCTGCAAGGCTTTTCAGATGCTTGATTGCCATTGAAAAAACTTGTATTGCTTTTACTTGTTTACCTGAAATATCTGGAATTTTCATGTCACGTGTTATATCATCTTTTTGGTATATTTGCATCTTGAAGTTTTCCACATAGCTGAATTGCTTTTTGTCATTTTCAGAAAGTTCGTAATAATTGCTCTGTGCATCAGACCCAAATGAATGGAAAGTTAAATCAGGATTGAGTAGCAGAGCTGTTGGTACCCGGTCTTGCTCAAGCATATGACAACGCTGAGCAGTTTGTATTTCATCTTCATTGCCTTGAAAGGAGTAGGCAAATCCAGAATGCACTGTGCCAAAGTCTATTGCTATGACAACTAGAGGCTTTTTGAATTCTTCCTCTTTAGTTTGACTGTTTCCACGTATTTGGGGTTTTTCGATTGGTTGTTTCTGTGCATTAGTTGCAACTTGTGTAGTTTTTGGTCTTGCTGCCTCAGTCCTGGGCATAGTCTTTTGTAATGGTTGTCTTTTGTTCATCTGTAACAGTTAAAATGCTATACTGAAATTACTTTTTACATTACTTTCTTTGTGAGTCTGTTTAGTTTGACCTTTTGTTGCATAAATTTGGTTAAACACAAGGAAAGATAAATACTGTAATCAACTGTGTATTAGATAAACTTTTTTCATCCAAAATCATGTCCAAAAGTATGCTGCATCTTATACAGTAACTTAAGTATAGAACACAATCCCATTTTTTCCAGGACTCAAAACGGATAAATTCTGTTCATATTGGATTATTTTACTGGAGAGTAACAAAGGGAAATAAATCTTTCATGATGTTTGTCCTGTACTTTTCTGGATTTCATTGAGAATAGACACCTACGGAAGTTTGAATATCATTCAAAGATAAAAAAATATTATTTAATCAGCGATGAAAAAATATACAATATGATGCATAATTAATAAATAAATACAATGTATCACCAAAAACATATTTTATTGAAAGGCAATTAATGACTGTTTCACAATAAATACCTTTTGAAAGTTTTGCGAACAGCCAATAACCCAATAACCAACTTGTATAATATTTTTTTATGTGCTGTTTTGAGTCCACCATCCTCGTTTTAGGCATATAAGCGGGATGTTGCGTTTATTATACATTAGTGCGTCTAATACAGACACGATTGCATTAGGGATAATTAAAAAATGACTCAATCAAGTGTTATCGTAATGGCACTACAAGTGTTCTTTTCACCACTTACCTATATTCAAACATTGAAGTACAGCAATTGAATGGTATTTAATGTTATCCTCTGAAAAGGAGAAATTGGAATTTATTATGATATCGCAAGCTTGTTCTGTGGTTTTGCAGATTGTGCTTCTCCTTGATAGTATCTTCTGATACTTTTATTTTTAAGTCAATAGTTTTGAAATTGTTAGCTCTACAGAATGAAATCTAGCTGAGTTTGTCCATCGTCCGTCTGTCGGACTGCACATTTTTTCATTCCATTGTCATTTATTCCACTTAAGGTTTAGGGTTAGGGGATGTACGGTTGTCATTTACATTGACTCAGCATAACAGCTAAGTGGTAACTACAAGTTTGAAAAATACAATGAAAAGTACCACCTAACATGCCTAAGGTCAAAATGTTGGTCCGTCTTTCAGTAAACTGTTCCTTCATAACGCTCTACAGGTCGCAATTTTCATTTGACTTTGATGAAACTTGGTGATAAGGATCCCTGCAGCTTGTAAATGTTCACTATTGGTTCTGGATTTAATAGGTCAAAGGTCAAGGTCACAGTGACCTTTAAATAGCATAAGTAATGCTCTAGATAAAATGAAAACTTAAAAGTAAACAGAATACTTGCAGCACTTTTTTCCAACAGGACTCTATCATCTAAGCACATGACAAGTTGAATGTCTTTATTTTACAAGGCTACATATTTGGTTGTCCGAATCTTCCATGTGGGCCTCAAAAGATACATAATATAGTACAATATTTACAAGGAAACTACATTACAAACAATTGAAAATTTAACAAACAGATGAACAATTAAGATATTAGACTAAGTTGACAAATTAAGATAATTTACATTGAAGACGTGATTACAAAATGTACTTTACAGCAATATTAGCTACTAACAGAGAACTTCCATGTTATTAAGTGCATCTTTTTAAAAAAAATGCAAATTTACTGCTGTCCACATTTGAATAGGAATATTGTTCCATATTTTAGGTACTGACTATGATAGGGATTTTCTAAAAAATTCAAGTCTGGGCTTTGGTACAAACAAAAGTTGATAGGTTGATGATCTTAGTCATGAATTAGCACTTCTTGTAAATCTGTATGTTAGATACTGAGGGCTTGCGTAGTTAAGAGACTTGTACATCAATCAAAATTGCCTTTAAATTATATTAAACTCTGTCAGTGAATTTTATCCAATTAAAATGAGTGAACAGTTATTCAGATAATGCATCAAATGGTTTATCAAGACTAATACATAGAACATGTATGATATTATAACTTTAAATTGTAACAAAATACATGTATACAAAATGTACTTACTTTTTGTACTCAAAAATGGTTAATGCAGTCTAAGGATAACTGGACACCAAACTTTCAGTGCTCCCTGTTTGCTATTAATCATATTATAGCTTAAATATTTCATTTAATTACAGATTCAATATTTCATTTTTCAAGGATTACGCACTTTTATTTGACGTACAACAAAAGTATTGAAATTAAATAATTGATTTTAAATAAAAAGAAATGCATTGCAACCTTGTTTAGCTTTTATATTCGTTACTTGAAGCGTTATATATTTGTAATGTCATTGTTTTAGTCTGTGGATTCACTTTGGCGAACTTGAAAAGCTTTGTTGGTAATTTAAACCTTAAGCAAATGAATATGAATTTGCTGCATGAAAGAAAGGCAGTCTTTGTGTAGTAATTATCTCCCTTCCCTCACAAAACGATCCTTTTAACCTTCTAACATTTGTCTAACTGAACAACAAATGTACTAAATTAAGAGAATAGGATTCACACATAGGTTATGTGGAGCAATTAAACTGAAAAAAAGTTATATTTGTTCCAGTACCGATTATCACCAGTAAGAAAGTTGCCTTTTAATGCAAGTAAGTTTTTGGCTATTAATTCCTTACAGAATGTAAGGGGCCTGAATTGTCTTATAGTATATGAGAGGTTAAGTTAGGCACAAACTATATTTTGGTTCTGGTCACATGCTGAAACAAATACAATTGAAACAAATACAATTAGTGTAGGTAGGAAAACTCAGTTTGTTCTAAGATTAATTTCATTTCATATTAAAAGGACATCTTGTGTCTCTGTACTTAAAATCTGCTGCTATAGCTTAAATATGACTACCAGAAAAATCGACAACAGTTTGTGGGACACTTTTCTGGGCCCAGTGTTTTTCTTTCTTTATTTATATGAATGTGCAATATGGATAAAACAGACTCCTTATATAAAGAACAAATTGAAGTGGTCTCAAGAAGTGCGATCTATGGGTTTGATTTACGTTATTTATCTTTTCTGTTTTTCAGAGAGAACCTGTAGTATTACGAGGTCTGGATATTGGACCATGTAGAGAAAAATGGACGCCGCAATACCTAGCAGAAAAGGGAGGGAACAAAGAAGTTAAGATCCATGTCTCCAAGACTGCTCAGATGAATTTTATCAATAAAAATTTCATGTACAGGTTAGAGAAATTATCTTTCTTTGATATTTCATGACTGAAAATCAATCAAATGAAGCTTTTCAACAGTTTTGTCATACGTTCTGGGTACATCATATTTATAATTTACTTTGCCAAATACCTATGAAGGGTGATGTTGATCATTTTTATGTGAGCATTATTGTGTCAGTAACTGAGTCCCATTTCAATAACATATGACCATATTTGTTTGAATATTTTAGTTTTAATTAGCTTGAACATACATATGAGTTCTAAGAAAGTCCATTGAATCATATAATTAGATGCATAAGCAATTACTGGTTTTAACACTAGTATTGTAAGAAGAAATAGATAAAGTAGTGAAAGGTTTTCATACATTCATTATGTCCTTAGTATAGCGCATACTGATATTTATGTCAACTTTGTGTCTACTATATAAGAGACATACATGTATTTCATGGTGTCTTTGTAACCACTGCCACATTCGAACTGATATTATGCTGTATCTATGTGTAGTTCTACACTTATGGTACATTTGTAAGTACGTGTTTTTAAGTATAAATTTACATACATGTACATTGTGTATTTCTAGATCATTACCTTTCTCTCAACTTGTGAAAAGGGCTTCAAAAGAAAAACAGGAAGAGTTCTTCATCGAGGAGGTATATTACTCTTGACTGTATAGTATGTTATTTCTGCAAAGTCAGTTTTGTTTTCATTTTGGACATATTTTGCAGTGTTTATTCTTGGCCCATTCTGGGACATATACAGTATCAAATAGTTTGTGACGAATATTTGTCTATCTTCTCTTATACAATAAGCAGACAGTTTGAAACCCTTGGCTTTAGTTTGAGTTGTGACTGAGTTGTACATTGTGTTCTTCATCTATCTCTCATTTATCATATTTGAACTGATCTTGAGTAAATGAATTAGAAGTGTGCAAAGTTATTCCACAATATGAGAGATGAGAAACCAGATTTGACAGCGAGGAGTACCGTTACCAACCTTGTTAGTCTTTGCTCATTTTTTCGTGCAAACAGTTTATACATGATGCTTTCTTTGCAGTGTACTTTTAACACCCAGTAAAGTTCACTCATTTTAAATGAAAGAATCTCCCTAAACAAATACAAACAGACAGTAATTTTTCAGACAGAAAAGTACTACTTACGTGCACTTGGAGATGACCCCAGAAAAGACATCGCCGACATTCGTGTGCAGTTTCCAGATCTGGCGGATGATATAAAGTTTCCACAGTTATTTCCTGCAGAGAAATTTTTCTCCAGTGTGTTTAGAATTGCCTCCCTGGGACTACAGTTATGGACTCATTATGATGTAAGAAGATATAAAGTAGCACAAAAATATATATGAATAGTAGAAAATTTACATTTTGTATTTTCTGTTGCCGTTGAATTTCACATCTCTCTCTGTCTCTTGGTTAGGGGTTTATGATGTCATTTTGAGACTGTTGATGTCTTCGTCATATCTCCTTTACATTTACAGTTTTATACAATTTGATAATTTTAGCAATTCGTAAATGACTATTTCATTAAGTATGGAAATAAGAAACAGACGTACATTGTATACTTTTACGTTTTAGCTTTATGGATGAAGTCCAGCAGAGCTTATGCCATGGTGGTTTGTCTGTTTTCCTTCCATCTGCCTGGCTGTCCTGCCCGGCCCTGCCCTGCCCTGCCCTGCCTATCTGTTTGTGTCTCCATTAACTATCTTGATATATTGTAACACTACATGTAACAATTTTCATTTGACTTTCATGAAACTTGCTCAGAAGGTTGCCTGCAACCTGTATAATATTATGATCTGTATAGAAAATGAGCCACACTGTACAAGAATCAACCGAGCTATAGAAGATTATTGTAAAACCGTACAAGTCACATTTTCCAATGAATTTTCACATGCCTTGCTCAAATGGCAACATGTAGATGATCTGTATAGAAAATGAGACACATTATGCAACAACCAACCATGTTGCAATCGATTATAATTGTAAAACCTTGATAAGATTCAGGTAACCTTTTCTACTGGATTTTCACAAATTTGCTCAGAAGGATGCCTGCAACATGTAGATGATTTGTTTTGAAATTTGGCCACAATGTATAAAAACCAACCATGCTAAGGCCAATTATTATTTAACATTGATAACACTCTTCATGTCACATTTTCCAATGGATTGGCACAAAATTTGCTCAGAAGGTTACATTCAACCTGATGATATAAATTGAAACTTAGCCATGCTGTTGAAAACTAAGTGTGCTACAGCCAATTGTTCTAAAGCCTAGACAATAGGTCGCATTTTTCCAACACAAATGTGTTTACTTTATCTTATCACATATGTTTTTACTTAATAACAGGTAATGGACAACTTCCTGATTCAAGTTCAAGGAAGAAAACGTGTGGTCCTTTTCAGTCCACGATCAGTCAACTATCTATATATGAATGGTATGGTATTTGTATTTTAAGTGCTTCAGGACTCGTCCTGATTCCAGGGTTTGATCCCTGAGATTCAGATTTAAGAAATTCATTTTAGGAAAGATAATATTCGTTCGAAAGGGTTACTTGTTTTTATTACAAATGTCATTAGTTTGTTTCCAGTTTACTTTTAGGGTGTGATAAACAAGGACTGCTTTTGTTGGTAATTGAGCATAATATGGTCTCGAGGTTCCTAGTCCAGTATAACTAAATACATATAGATACAGTATATATGCTAAGTATAACTTGTTGGAAAGAACTTGTGCTAATCTGTTTGATTTTCATCAGGTGACAAGTCTGAGGTTTTGGACATTGACCATATAGATGAAGTCAAATATCCCTTGTTTAGCAAAGCAGAGAGATATGAAGTAATTTTAGAACCAGGCGATGTCCTTTTTATACCAGGTGAGAACTGTTTAGTTTACAGAAATAGACATCTTAACATGAATTTGTGTAGAGTTATAGCCCTAGAGGTGTCAGCAGTTTAAAGTCCCATGATCATATTTACAAGTTGCTCTCATTTTATTAAAAAAGATGTCTTACTGACAGAAATGACCATTATTTGTACCAAAAACATTTCAAACTTTGCTTTTCAGATTGATAAGGTTGTATTAGAAACATAGCGTAGTATTTTTTCAATGATATTGCGAAAAATAAGAAAGGCAACTCAACTCTTTTTCTTGAAGAAACAACTTGAATACGAAAGAAAGGCATATGTCGAAATTGTTTTAGAGTAAATAGAATATGGTTCTATCATTATCCTATCAAAAGATTTATGTTCCTATATCAGTAAATCAAAAGTAATCCTGGGACTTTAAACGGACCAGAATTATTGAAATCATGGATGTTGTAAAGCACAAATGTTTATGCTTTGTCAGATACAGCAAACCGGCTACAAAGAATTGGTTAAACAAAGACGTTTACATGTAACCATTACACTGCTAAATTTTCTTCCATGAAATTGTCTGATCCCTTGATATGCAAAATACTACTAAGTGTTCTCAAACGAAATGGTCTCATTGAACATTTAAAGTTTCTCTTGTCATTTCAGCACTGTGGTTCCACAATGTTATATCAGTGGAGTTTGGAGTGGCTGTGAATGTATTTTGGAAACATCTAGATGATAAAATGTATGATAACAAAGACACTTACGGGAATAAAGATCCTCTACCCGCTAGCAGAGCCTTCCAGATCATTGACCGGGCGGTAAAAACATTGGAAGAGTTACCAGAACCATACAGAGAGTTTTATGCTAGACGTTTAATTGATAGAATAGAAAAGAAAGCCGTCAGTCATTTTCCGACTTGATAAAGGAATAAATTGAAATGTAATATGAATATGATACACTAGAAGATGCTATAAATACAGAATCATTTCCACAAGAGGAATAGGACAGTGAAGTACTGGATGCCGTGGCAACTTTTCAGTCCTTAAGTTTGAATTGCCATTAATATTATTAAAAGTATGAAGGAGAAATAAATCTAATAAACAGTATGCAAGAATCTGATGTTTACTTAAGGCTGTCGTTTTCTATACTTGATCGATTTTAACAATAGAACTACCTTCCATTAGAAGGACCTTTATTGTGGTTTAGGTTGAAAAATTGGTTCCCTAAAATATGATGGTCAAATTTTTCGCTTATTTATATTTAGTCATATTTGTCCAGAAGATACCAACTATTTTTGACACTGTCTCTATAGCCTGGTGAACAGAGTACAAGTTTATATACAGCTATTTTGTACTGATTTAATTATCAGAATATAGTTGTCAAATGGTATGTAGTTGGAACGTGTGATCCTCAAATTGGCAGAGAGAGACAGACGGAGACGGAGAGATAGAGACAGACGGACAGACAGAAACTGGAGAGAGAGAGACAGACAGACAGAGACAGAAAGACATAGACAGAGAGATAGAGACAGAGAGATAAACTCAGAGACAGACAGAGACAGAGAGATACAGACAGAGACAGACAGAGAGACAGACAGAAAGAGACAGACAGAGAGAGAGAGAGACACAGACACAGACAGAGGGAATTATCTGTGTCTTGCCTAAGATAAGCTTTAAGGATAGATGATTGTCCGCCGGCCATCTTTCCGGCAACTTTTACTTCAAACAACATCTCTGAAACCACTAGGCCAATGTTGATGAAACTTGGCAGGGATGTCCCTTGCATCAAGCTCTACCAAACTTGTTCAACGATTTCCATCACATGCAGAACTCTGCTTGCTATGGCAACGAATAGGAAAAACTTTAAAACTCTTCTTCTCTGAAACCACAAAGCCTAAAGCTCAGATATGTGGCATGTAGCATTGCCCAGTGGACCTCTAACAAAATTGTTCAAAATATGACCCTTGTGTTAAAATTGACCCCGCCGGGGGGTCACTTGATTTTTCATAGGTTTCTATAAGAAAAACTTTAAAACTCTTCTCCAAAATCACAAGGCCAAGAGCTAAGATATTTAGTACATAGCATTGTCTAGTGGATCTCTTAACAAGTTTGTTCAAATCATGACCATGGGGTCAATATTGGCCCTGCCTAGGGGGTTACTTGTTTTACATAGACATATATAGGAAAACCTTTTAAAATCTACTCCAAAACTACAAGGTCTAGAGCCGATATATTTAGTGTGTAACAGTATCTAGTAGACCTATTCAAAGTGTGTTCAAATCATGCCCCCAGGGTCAAAATTGACTCTGTCCGGGGGTTCACTTGGTAAAGGAAAAACTTTAAAAATCCTTTTCTCCAGAAACCACAAGGCCTAGAGCTTCGATATTTGGTGAGTAACAAATCATACCCCTGGTGTTAAAATTAACCACGGGGACCCTTCTCTTTATATGAATTTATAGAAGAAACCTAGCTCCCAATGAGTTGCCATAGCAACCACTGACTTACCAAGCAACTACTGACTTCCTTAGCAACCGGTGACTTTCTTACCAACCACGGACTTCCCCTTGCAACCAGTGACTTCCCCTTGGAATAAGTGACTTCCTTAGCAACCAGTAACTTCTGCTAGCAACCAGTGACTTAGGTACTTGCACGTTAGCAACCAGTGACTTCCTAAGGTAAGTCCACTGGTACTCAGGTGAGCGACAAAAGGGCCATCATGGCCATCTTGTTGTTTAATCTTAGTGAAGCAAGTGGCATTAAAAAGATCGAAATATTTTGATAGTTTGAGACATGTGCAAGTAGCTCTAGACAAAAGGCAGATAATTTTGGATGATTAATACTAGTTGTTGTATTATATGAGTTTATTTTTTATGATACAATATATTGTACACCCTATACAAATGTATGTCGGTCGGCAAATATTTTTGAATTAAACATGTCTACAACACAAATAATGGTCATGTGTAAACAAATTTCTACCGAATATAAATAATTTAATTTGATGTCCTGCAAACCTATTCATGTACATGTAAAACTACTCAAAGTGCCGAGGTTTTACTCCGGCAAAGTGCCGGTATATTTCTCTGTACTCGAAATCACTTCAGACTCAAGTCGAAGTCATGCTATTTGTCTCTTAGCTACTTCAGCGAAGTGTGGAGTGAAAAACTCTACACTTTTTGTGTTTTGCATATATTTTGCATGTATTATATATATTAAAGGATAATTAGTACTTGTACTTATTATTGCTCTTACATTATCAAATTTCAAGTTTACTAAGTTGGCAAAATCAGCTAAATAATTTGCATTTGGCCATTTACATTTGATACGGGTTATGGCAAACAATAAAACGCTAAACGGACAAGATCCCCTCGGATGAATTCTTATACGAAGAAATTGACTTCCAGACGAGCAGCCTAACATATGAATATAGGCTGCTTGTCCAGTTAATAGACGAGCAGCCACTTCCTTTTGAATGAGACGAGACCTTAGTCAGGCAAAGCATATCTCCTGATCGGGGTAAATAAACTGATCAAGCTAAAACATAAATGTAAAGAATAATTTTTTCTAACAAAAAAATCATGTCTGTTTATTCACTGTATGTTTGCATTATTCTCTTAACGGAATTTCTAATTGGTCACAGCATACTTTTATATTTTTTTTATCCGTTACACAAAGTACTAATCACTCGATTTTTATATTTTAATCAGGAAACATAATGTCACATTCT
Organism: Saxidomus purpurata; assembly: GCA_022818135.1. Lineage (NCBI taxonomy): Eukaryota > Metazoa > Mollusca > Bivalvia > Venerida > Veneridae > Saxidomus > Saxidomus purpurata. The sequence goes on along the minus strand of JAFMSR010000009.1, from coordinate 42,671,605 downwards.
GCTCAAAAAGTACTGAAACTAATAAAACAGAAATGACATAAAATTTCATTTTGTGTAGATTCACTGTCCAAATTAAAAATCACGGAACGCGTTTATCACAGGCAATAGCAAGTGTAGCTAAAACAACTTTGATTTGATTTGATTTGAAAGAGATTTTAACAAGGTCCGTCCAAAAGCTAAATTTTTGCTTAATGAGACCCCGGCATGTCTCCCTTCATGCCTAGAAAAGTAGAATTTTGATGCCGAAAACAGGAGAGATTTACCTGATTGTAATTTCCAGTCAGTTTTAGCCAAAGATTGAATTTGATTGGTTGCCAAAGAGTAGGCCAATCGCGGTGACCAATTTGATCTGTTAGTGCGATTGACCTAGTTTGAATGTCTGGATCGTGGAAGCCTAACTTTTTTTCTGGAATTTTGATAACAGGAAGTATGCATTTGAGTTTTGTAATGTAAAATCCCCTTTTTTGTCGATAACAGACAAAAAAAACACAAAACAAAAATAAAAAAAAAGTCTTGTGCCCATTTACCAGCCCGCTTGCGGTAAGCTCGACTTAGTCGTCACTTTTGGTGGTTCAGTGTATGTGCGTGCGTGCGTGCGTCCGTCGATTTTGTCCGGACCATATCTTTTTCATGCATAGAGGGATTTTGATGTTACTTGGCACAAATGATCACCATCATGAGACGGAGTGTCATGCGCAAGAACCAGGTCTAAGGTCAAGGTCACACTTTGAGGTTAAAGGTCAAATTCAAGAATGACTTTGTCCGGAGCATATCTTTTTCATGCATGGAGGGATTTTAATTTAACTTGGCACAAATGTTCACCATCATGAGACGGAGTGTCATGCCCAAGAACCAGGTCCCTAGGTCTAAGGTCAAGGTCACACTTAGAGGTTAAAGTTCAAAGTCAAGAATATCTTTGTCTGGAGCATTTCTTCTTCATGCATGGAGGGATTTTGATGTTACTTTGTACAAATGTTCACCACCATGGGCTTCCCCTATTTTTAGAATTACTTCCCTTTGTTTATCCCCCTGCCGAAGGCGAAGGGGATATTAGTAATGGTCTCTGTCCGTCCGTCCGTGCTTCCGTCCAAATTTTGTCCGGAGCATAACTCCAAAAGTACTTGAGAACTTTTTTCTTCAAACTTCATACACTGACAGAGCACATTGGGAGAAAGTGCAATATGTAAGAACAATAACTCTACCTTGCCTATTTTAAGAGTTATTCCCCTTTATCCGATTCACTTGAAAAACGTTGTCCTAAGCATAACTCCAAAAGTACTTGAGGGATTTTCTTCAAACTTAATACACTGATATAGCACATTGATAGAAAGTGCAGTGTGCAAGAATAATAACTCTACCTTGCCTACTTTGAGAGTTATTCCCCATTATCAGATTTACTTTAAAAGTTTTGTCCAGAGCATAACTCCAAAAGTACTTGAGGGATTTACTTCAAACTTAATACACTGATATAGCACATTTGTAGGATGTGCAGTGTGCAAGAACAATAACTCTACCTTGCCTACTTTTAGAGTTATTCCCCTTTATCAGATTTACTTGTCCGAAGCATAACTCCAAAAGTACTTGAGGGATTTTCTTCAAACTTAATACACTGACATAGCACATTGGTAGGAAGTGCAGTGTGCAAGAACAATAACTCTACCTTGCCTACTTTTAGAGTTATTCCCCTTTATTAAATTTATTTTTAAAAGTTTTGTCCAGAGCATAACTCCAAAAGTACTTGAGGGATTTACTTCAAACTTAATACACTGATATAGCACATTGGTAGAAAGTGCAGTGTGCAAGAACAATAACACTACCTTGCCTTCTTTTAGAGTTATTCCCCTTCATCAGATTTCCTTGTCCGAAGCATAACTCCAAAAGTACTTGAGGGATTTTCTTCAAACTTAATACACTGATATAGCACATTGGTAGGAAGTACAGTGTGCAAGTACAATAACTCTACCTTGCCTAGTTTTAGTGTTATTCCCCTTTATCAGATTTACTTTAAAAGTTTTGTCCAGAGCATAACTCCAAAAGTACTTGAGGGATTTACTTCAAACTTAATACACTAACATAGCACATTGGTAGGAAGTGCAGTGTGCAAGAACAATAACACTACCTTGCCTTCTTTTAGAGTTATTCCCCTTCATCAGATTTCCTTGTCCGAAGCATAACTCCAAAAGTACTTGAGGGATTTACTTCAAACTTCATACACTGATATAGCACATTGGTAGGAAGTGCAGTGTGTAAGAACAATAACTCTACCTTGCCTACTTTTAGAGTTATTCCCCTTTATCAGATTTACTTGGAAAAATAATTCCGGAGCATAACTCCAAAAGTACTTGAGGGATTTTCTTCAAACTTAATATATTGACATAGCACATTGGTAGGAAGTGCAGTGTGTAAGAACAATAACTCTACCTTGCCTACTTTTAGAGTTATTCCCCTTTATCAGATTTACTTGAAAAACAATTTCCGGAGCATAACTCCAAAAGTACTTGAGTGATTTTCTTCAAACTTAATACACTAACATAGCACATTGGTAGGAAGTGCAGTGTGCAAAAACAATAACTCTACCTTGCCTACTTTTAGTCAAATAGAAAAATATCATACCTATACTGATAATGAACATTAATATAATTTTGCAAACCTTCTCTTCATTGCCTTATTCTTTTTCCACTTACTTGAAAACTATACTCAGCATGACCATAACTATATGGCTTTTTAAGGATTTCCTCTCACCAAGTAAAATGTACGAAAGTACAACTTTCGTTTAACTTCTTCCCAGTGGGGGGATTAACCATGTGTAACATGGCTCTTGTTGTTACTATAAATAGATTATATTGTAACTTTTTTTATTACTGGCCGTAGAGAAAAATCGAGACCACTTTTCTGTGGTACAACATGCATGTAACATCCTATATTTAGGTGTATTTTGACCCATCTCTACTTGGTAAGGAGTTAGCCCTTTTGACATATGGTGGGCTCGACATGTTGCACGTGGGCATCTAGTAATAAATGTATGATAACTGTTTTTGTGTTGGTATGATTACAAAGATTAACATTGTCTCAAAGATAAGAAAAATATGCGACAATTCATCATAAAAAAAGAATTTAGTCAACTTTTCTAAGTTAATGTGCATAGGTTGTAAGTACTTCTTAAACGTTCAACAGATACAGCATTATGGCGCTTAAGTGGTCTGTTTCTTACTACGCAGTTAAGACATGCACTACTTTAAAAAGCAGCCGATCAAAACGCGCTGAAAGTGACACACGTCATATACATACTGGCAATAATTTACCTACATTGCATTTATAAACGCCATTTCATCGGTTACGTGTATTATCTTTGAGACAATGTTAATCTTTGTAATCATACCAACACAAAAACTGTTGATTACTTATGTTATTTTCTATAAATATGTGAAGTTATCACTCTGAAGGATTATTTAGAATTGAGGGGTAATTCGGTTTTAAAAGTAGAAACTGCTGTTCTCAGAAACCGGGTACAATAAATGTTAGGATTGAAAATCCTCACATTTAAAAAGCACAGTCATTTACTATCCGTTTCTTGGCCTTAGCTCGGCTATATACCAGGCTTGTCACGTGGTATGTATTTATAGTAACTATTGAATACATGTGTTTTCTATGTACAATGTATTTATATAGGAAAAAATGTTTTTTTAGCTAAAACAACTTCAGCGTACCCGGTTTATATGCCTGACAGAACGGGTACTAAAGCTGCAGCTGACGAAAAACAAAATATAAACATAGCGGCATTTAGAGTTTTGGAAGCCAGAACTATAGCAAGTGTGACCACTGTTAGCCCTTATCACGGCTACAACCGACTTCTCGTTGACGTAATCAGATGTTTGATGTTGCACTGGTCGATCCTGATTCATGCTGCCACCAATATCCCGTACAGATCAAGCAGCTTCTGTATTTCCAGTCCTTGACCGGATTGTTGCACGGGCAACATGGAATGGGAAGTTGTCTTGTGCCAGCTGCATATTCCGGTTCCCAGCAATATGCGGAAGTTGAACTGGTCTCACTATCTAATTCTGATATCGTTCAGCATTAATGTTGCCGTTAACTAGCACCAATGGTTTTTCATAAGCTTGAAAATCCCACCTAAACAATTACAGCCACGGTACTGAGCCCCCTCAATAATACACATTATTCCGCAATAATACACGCTTCTGCAAAGCGTTCACCTTTGCGCCGATAAATCTGAACCCTACTGTTGTTGCTATGAAGATTAAGTCATCATTTTTCACGTGTGCCCCGTGACCAAAAAGTTGAGATCGAGCCTTGCGTTCTGCTAGAATGATTTTGCACGGATTCGCTAACATAATTAGAACCGGCTATTAATAAATCACGCCCTAGAATCTTGAAAAACTCAAGCAGAATATTTTCTGGCCCGTATCTACTGACAGGGCTTGATCATCGTACATTTTTGGCAGCAAAGGGAGTTGATTGAGTGAGAAATAGTAAATGTAAGGACTGAATGCCAGTCTATTTAAAATACTGTTATTTTCTGTTGTTCATGTTTTAAGTCGATCAGGCTATTTCGGGAGATGTGCACAGCTTTTAAGGTCGACTATTAGAAGAATATGTAGAGCTATTACAGTCACTTGTGCGTCGGTGTTGTAGCTTTGGTATGCAAGGTACTATCATGGACATATCTCAATAACCACTAGTGATATTGATTTGAAACTTCATAAATGTCTTTAGGGGTGTCAGGCAGTGAAGTAAGATAATGCTTGTATGAATTTAGTACAAATTACGGCCCTTGTTTGACTTAGAAAATTTGGTTAAAGTTTTGCATGCAAGTTACTATCATGCACATATCTCAGTAACCACTCATAGGATAGATTAAAAACTTTAATATAGTCTTTAAATGTATCAAACAATCAGGCTGGATAACTCCTCACTGAATTTATTTTAATCATGGCCCTTGTTGAACTTATAAAGTTTGCATGCAAGCTGAATTTGGTTAAAGTTTTATTTGCAAGCTACTATCAGGCATATATCTATGTTACCATTTGAAACATCTTTAGAATGTTCAGGGGTCTCCAAAAATCATGTTGCTGGCATAGTGCCGATGGAGTATGACCTAAAACCTGCTGTGACAAGATGGTCGTTGTCTGATCGAGGGCAGAAAAGGCCAACTATTTTACTACATGTACTTGGGGCCAGAAACTAGACATCTTGTCATAGTATATTTTGGACCAATAAATGAATTCCACATATACTTTACGGAAGCATCTTTATACATACCATCCTACTGAGTTAAGTACATTTGAAGTACTTGATACAGATAGATTAAATAAAATGTTGATGATGCAAGTTGGGTTTCTTATGTAGCAAATAAGAAAAATGAGCACTTGCTAAAAATTGCAAGTTGAGATATAATCTGGCTTAATTCGAACCCTGAATAATAAAAGTTGAATTGAACATTGAATTTTTTCTTAGATTTGCTTTGTTGATGTAAAATTACATAAGATGAAAGTCAAATACTTACTCAGGGCCCTTCCAATGAGCGATGCTTAGGTAAATTGCCAACTTGAAATTGGAATTATTAAACTTCCGTAACTCTAGACTCGGAGGCTAGAGTTACGGTACCGTAACTCTAGCCACTGCCATTATTAAAACCACAGGAACAAAAGAGAATACCTTCTGTGAGTTAGAAAGTTTAAAAAAACATAGTAGACTAAATCTTATCACTTTGTTACACAGTGACTGGTTTAATATATTCATATATTATAAGCCCTGCATTATATTTAATGTTTAATAATAAGTTTCAGTTACTTAAGAACAATGTACACACTTTGTACTTGATGATTTCTGTTAATTACAAGAAGTCCATTTGAGCTTTATACTCTTGTCCAGTTGTTGGATTGAAATATTTCACAGTAAGCTCAGTCTCCCCCACCTTCAGATGTGTCTCATCATTCCAGTAATCAGGCCATCCCTCTGGTGGAGGTTTAAGCACAATACGTCCCACTACAGTACACTCCTCCTCCTCTGTGCAGTACCGAGGATTCTGCTGTGTAGATCTGTACAGTGCTGTATACATCTCCTTAGGTTCCTCTTCTGGTTTTCTGACTGTACTATATCCTTTAAATCTAAATGTTTGTCCATACTCTACTATCTGACCTTTCTCTATCATCTTATTAAATATCCTGTTACACCAAACCCTCCCATCATCTATGACCTTCAGAGACTCTGGATGTTCTCCTTCAATAAATGGTTTTCTAACACTAAATCCATATGTGAACCTTGACCTTCGTTGGATGATATTTTTAGGCTTCCAGCCCATCATCACTGCTCCTTTTAACACAGCCAGTCTAGCATCATCTACCAGGACAACCCTTAAATCACTGAATGCAGCTTGGATTCTCTCCCTTAGATAAGGAGACTCACTGTAACCGCCTACCAGTAGTAGAATTTTGATTTCTTTATCATGACAGGTTTCTAGAATGTCCCGAAGTTTGTTCGTAATTTCATCAACTGATGGTTTAAAGAATTCTTCTATGATTTGTCCTTGAATGATAAGTCTATATTCAGTAGGTTGAAATTCTAGTTTGTCAGCATGATCTGTCTCTTTAATAACGTCCTGAAGAGTTGTCTTCCCTGATTCACGCAATACAACTATCAGCGCATTTTCCATTCTGAGAGTAATGTTTCTGTTTTTTTGTTTGAAACCTTTCTTTTTGATCTGAAAATCATTGATGAAACTTAAACATGCAGAGCTGTGATTAGATGAGAACTCCTGCCATACTTCATTTCCTACCAGGTTTTTCATGAAGCCAATGAATTTTTGATCAACATCACTTCCACCTGTTATTTCTCCAGTGACCCGGTACAGTTCCCTCAATTTTCCATCTGATAATGTTTCGTGAACGCAGATATCTGACGTTCCACCACCAAGGTCAGCTAAGATGTACTTAAAACCAACCGGAACTTCTCCCTGCATAATTCTAGGTCTGCTGTACAGGGCAGCTGCCTCCGGCTCTAGCACAAGTCTTATCTGTTTCTCGGGAATACCAGCTATCTTTGCTGCCTCTCGCATGAATTGTCGTGAAGAATCAGAGGAGATTGCCGGGATTGTTAACATCCACTGAATGTAGGTTTCTTTCAATTCAAGTTTGGTTTGGAAAACAACGTTTTCTGCGAGGCTTTTCAGATGCTTTATTGCCATTGAAAAAACAAGTATTGCTTTTACCTTTTTACCTGAAATATCTGGAATCTCCATGTCACGTGTTATTTTATCATTTTGATATATTTGCATCTTGAAGTTTTCGACATAGCTGAATTGCTTTTTGTCATTTTCTGAAAGTTCGTAATAATTTCTTTGTGCTTCAGACCCAAATGAATGGAAAGTTAAATCAGGATTAAGAAGCAAGGCTGTTGGTACCCTGTCTTGCTCAAGCATATGACAACGCTGCGCAGTTTGTATTTCATCTTTAGTGCCTTGAAAGGAGTAAGCAAATCCAGAATGCACTGTACCGAAGTCTACCGCTATGACAACTAGAGGCCATTGTATTTTTCGTGGTGTTGCTTCAGACCTAGGAGTAGGTGTTTGTACTGGTTTTCTTTTATTAATAAAAGTTCTCCAGTTTGAGTCTTCTTTTCTTTTGCTAATGTTGACTCCCATTATTAACCCATTAGTGCATTAGTCTTGCTTCAGGTTATATTTAGATGTTTTTGCTTCTTCACCCTTAGGGGTACATTTTTGTATTATCTTTTGTTCATCAGTACATGTACAGTAAAATGGTGTGTAGAAATGACATTTTACTTAACGTTTCCTGAGACTTTGTTTATTAAGTCCTTGGCGAGGTCTTTTGTAATGGTTGTCTTTTGTTCATCTGTAACAGTAAAAATGCTGTACTGAAATGACTTTTTACATTGCTTTTTAGAGTGAGCTATTAAGATCACTCAGCGTCCGAACATTGTTAATATTTTTCAACATTTTTCAGAAAAAAAAACTAACATATCCTCTGAAACCACCGGGCCAGAATTATATTATCGGCAATTGATATACAGGTGAACGATATAGGGCCATCTTGGCCCTCTTGTTTATACATTCATTTGCATATAATGCCATTATTCACAGATTTTACTTTTAAAACATCATTGCTTTTGAGATAAAATGTCCTTTAGAAAAACTTCTGCGGTTTGAAAAATTAACTACTAGTAATCTGAATTAGATATTTTGGAAATTCTAGCCATGTGGTATTTTTAATAGCGTAAAATAGCGAATAGAAACAGCCCTTTTATTCTTATCACCCATATTTTAGCGTCACACTACGATGTTTGTATGACTTAAGATAAAATTTTTATCATTAGAAAGTATGGCATGTTTTATTCATGCTAAGTCTGTAAGTGGTAAATTTTCTTATCCTTTTATTGTAACTTGATTTGTACTTTTAACTATTACATAGATGGCACAGACATAGACGATTTTCCATGAGTGTTCATGTTGTATTGAATTTATTAAACGAGTCATCTAAAACTGATGAAAACTCCACAGAGCCTCGTTTTTATCGTTTTTAGATGACTCGTTTGATAAATTCAATACAACACGAACACTCATGAATATCGTCTATGTCTGTTCCAAGTCTATTGATAACATGGCAAAGAAATCACAGAATTAAAACCTATTTCTCTATAAGGAAATCTGGGTCGAAAGTGTTATGCGGTTTCTAAGTAAACATTTGCAAAAGAAGTAGTATTCAATTAAAAGAAAATACTTATGGCCTCTTAAAGCTGTTTGCAAATTAAGTCCAACACATTGTTACTTTATTTTATTAACAGTCACGGCTCACGCTATGATGATGACATCACTCTCAATGCATTTAAACGTTTGTATTTTGGTGAGTCTGTTTTCGTTGAGGAATCAGCTTGATGAACGTGTACATGAACTGTTCCACGCTGGAAATGCGTTGAAAGCCACCAGATACTGGAATCTTTGCTGACATTTGCTGTGTAAAATTGTGTTGGAAAAGGATAACTACATAGACCAGGATTCTCTTTTGTATTTTAGTGAAGGATGGCGGGTATTTGTCTGTGCCGATTCTGATGAATGAGACTGTAATTGATGATGGATGCAATATTCTTATCTAGTTTGGTAGAATATTACTGTCATCTAATTTAGGGACAAGGTATTTCCTTGCACAGCGATTAGATAGGAGACTACAGTACAGTATCTAATCACAGTTCCAGGAAATCCTCGGAACGCCACCTCACTGACGATGCAAAGCCCTTCACCGTCTATTCTGGCATAATCGTTGACAGAAATGTCATTTCACGCTATGTTTGTTTTGGTTTTTGACAGCAGGCAGTGGTATAAGTTATTCGGCTCATTAACAAATTAATCACACTAGTGTATTACTGACCCGTTGAAAACATCAAATAAACAATTGGTTTATTACATTCCTGTGCCACTGACCATGTTATAAATTTATATTGATACTTTTCCCCCCTGTTGCTTCTACACTAGATTATTAAAGATCAATGATATATTAATTAAAAGGTAGGCACATAGTCTAACTTTAAATTGTAGCAAAATATGGCTTACGTTTTGTCACGGACCTATACACATATAATTATAGGTCCGTGGTTTTGTTTTACTCACAATGTGTTAATGTAGTCTAAGGAAAATATATATGCACAAAAATTTCAACGCTCCCTGTTTGCTATAAATCATTTTATAGCCAAACAAAGTCTATGCATAAATATTTCATGTAATTACAAATTAAATTAATCATTGAACAAGGATTGCTTTCCTTTACTTAACTAACAAGGAACGCATTGAAATCTTGGTTATCTTTTTTATTCGTTATTGGGTATGCTATTATTTACTTTGACAAACTTGAAAAGCTTCATTGGTAATTTAATACTTAAGTGATTCAATGAAATTGCTGTAAAAATGGCAATAATTGTGTAATTATCTTTCTTCACAAACTATCCTTACAACCTTCTAAAGTGTCAGAGTTAACTGAACAACACAATTTAATGTACTTAATCTTCAGAATAGGATTCACACATAATAGGTTAACTTTGTCAATCAGTGTTGTGATAAATTCTATGTCAAGTTCGGATATTGGTCATCTGAGTAAAGAAGTAGGTCACCAGGTCAAATGCTAGAAAAACCTTATATAATGTAATATAAGCTTTTTTGCACTGGAACTTCAGGTAACTTTATCAGAATGATAATCTTGATGAATTCCAGGCCGAGGTTGATTATGACTCATATGAGGCCAATAACTAGGTCACCTGAGCAATCCATAGAAAAAACTTGTGTCTGTGATAGAGTATGCATTCTTCACTGAAACTTTTGTGAGAATGACTGCCTTGATGAAGTCTAAGTTGAGTCTGAAATGTCCATTGATTAAGTCAAGAATCTAAATTAGATATTTTAGCAGTTATGGAAGTGTTGTATTTCTAATTGCTGATACCACAGACCTGCAGAAAGGGCGGTTTCACGATGATCAACATTTAAGTGTCCGTCTGTGGTATTATAATAGCCGCTGGGACTTGGTCAGTTACATTAAAATGGAGTTATTTAAATTACAATTACATTGTTTAAAATTTCAATTGAATTACAATTACATTACATGCTTTTTCCAAATGTAATTAATTGTTCAACGGTCTTGGTGTAGTGACAGCACGTTCGTCCCGGGTTCAAGTACCAGTGCCCAAGTAGTGATAGTGTCCTTAGACGCAGATAAATCAACATTAACCCTATCTCTTTATTTGAGGTTGATTCCATCTTGAGCTTCGAGAGCGATTAATATAAGTTGTAAGAACTTGTTCCACAATCAATATTTAATAAATTAGTATAAATTAAATGTAATCAACTAAATAACATTGCAGATGTAATTAATTAAATTACAAATTACATGTTTGTTTTAAAACTTTATTCAAGAGGCTGCTTCTAATGTGGCCGGTTGGTGAGCCGCCAGCTAGTTAAATAATGGTTACCGTATGCCTACTTCAGGGTACCTGCTTTGTGCCTGACACGAAAGGATAGGATTCGGGAGGTTAATGTGCTAAGAAAGAAGGTGTCTCATAAGTCAAAACTGGCTGTCCCTTGTATTGTAATTTAGAGTTTTATCACATTTTTGGGATAATCCATATAACCAAAAGCTAGTTATTTTAGTTTTCGGGGGATAGTGCAAGATGCATAACGCTTGCCGTCCAAAAATACCCTCTGGTTATTTAACTTGCCTAGTAAGGATACATCCCCAAAAGACTGGTTTTTAAAAATATATATCAAATAAATAGAATAAAAAATAATTTAATTTATGACATTTAATAAAATACTTATACTTTTTTTCAATCGGCTGTGACTGGTAACATTTACTTGACCTTTAAGAACGCTTTATCTACCACGTAGATGACACAGACGAATTGTACGTTTAATTTGTATGTGGTATATGAGGTATATTAGTACATTTGTAAAATGTAAATTGTAACAAAATATACATATACTCACTTTTTACAGATCCGTATTTGTGCACTTTCAATGCTCCATGTTTCTATGAACCATTTTTCTGTTTTGAAATGTCCACTAAATTATAAATATTACTTCTTTAATTTTCGCTGTTATAATGCCACTATCAAAAAAATATCGTGAAACAAAAGAACGAACACAACGAAATCTTGCCAATCTCTTATATATTTGAAGAATGGAACACATTGTGTTTAAGAATGCTATTGTTTATAGTCAGTGGATCTATTTTGAAGATGAAGAGAAGATTAAGCGCGCACAAACATCATAATTCATTTAATGTGGTTTGCTGTATGATGGACAAGCTGATAATAATTATCTCCCTTCACACAACGATCCTAATTACAAATGTACAACAGTTATTAACTGATGATGTTAGTTGGTTGAACAGCATCTCTACATAGTACATTTTGTGTCACAAAACAATCAATATGAAAAAATGATTATTTTTTAATATAATGATTTTAATATATAAAAAATACATTTGCGAAATAGGATTTACCTTTATGTGGAGTAAATAAAACAGAACAATAATACCAATTGGTAAATTTAGTGTTTGATTGATAAAGGGTCTGGGGCAAAATATCCTTCTGTCCTAGGGGTAGGACATCAAACTAGAAAGAGAAAAAAATACTATGTTTCCAGTAAAATATTGGGTAGGAATACCGGTAGATGAAACACTCCATGTTTTGAAAACGATTTATTTAAGATTAATCATTTGTACCTGACATAGCTGATAAAAGAAAAGTTACACTCAGTAGAAAAATGAGAAAACAGTTAACATTATGAATTAAAAAATTGTCGACTTTGATTGAACTTTAAGTAGCCTGGATAGTCTTTGTACAATAAATATCTTCATGCAAAGTGTTTATTATATGATGCTTTCTTTGCAGTTGCTTTTAACAAGAGAGGAATTCACTCATATTGAATGAAATAATATACCTGAACAGAAAATATGCATTGTCATATTTTCATAGACAGAAAAGTACGTGCACTTGGAGATGACCCCCGAAAAGACATCGCTGGCATTCGTGCACAGTTTACAGATCTGACGGATGTTTTAATGTTTCCACAGGTCTATCCTGCAGGTATTATTGCCTCCCCGGGACTGCAGTTGTGGACTCCTTATGATGTAAGAAGATATTAATGAGCAAATATGTGTGTCACAGAAAATTAAATTTTGTATGGTGATGTTGAGAGTTTTTTATGCCCTCTTTATGGTTCACATTCTGTTTGTCTCTTGGTTAGAGGTATAAGATGTAATTTGGAAATCATTATAATCTTTACATTTAAAGTTTAATTTGAAAATGAGAAGTTCAAAAATGACAGTATAGTCCATGTACATTTAGTATGGAAATTAGAAGCTCTTTTTAGCTGTACTGGACGAAGTCAAGTATGGCTTATGTATTGGTGGTTTGTTTGTCTTACTTCCGTTTGTCTATGAATCTGTTTGTCTATCTTCATTAATTTTATCTTGATACATTGTAACACTCTATGTGTCACATTTTTCTGTTTGACTTTCATGAAGCCTGCTCAGAATTTGCCTGTAAGTTGCAGATGATCTGAAAAGAAAGTGAGCCACACTGTGTGAAAACCAACCGTTCTTTAGCATAATATTGTAAAACATTGATGACACTCTACAGGTCACATTTTTCAATGAAATTTCATGAAACATTTTTAAAAGTTGCCTGCAACCTGTAAATAATCTGTAAAGAATTTGAGCAAAGCTTCGTGAAAACAAATTGTGTTTCAGCGTAGTATATAAAACTTTGATAACACTATACAGGTCACATTTTCCAATGGAATTTCACGAAACTTGTTCAACAGGTTGCATGCAACCTGAAGATACTCTGTAAAGCATTTGAGCGAAGCTTGTGCGAAAACCAACCGGGCTACGGCTGATTATTTAAAACCTTGATCACACTCAACAGGTCGCATTTTCAATGGAATTTTACAAATCTTATTCAGCAGGTTGACTGCAACCTGTAGAATAAATAAAAAGAAACTTGAGCCAAGTTGTGCGAAAAACCAACCATGCTATGGCTGACTATTATAGAACTTTTATCACACTCTACATTTTGCATTTAGCAATGGATTGTCACAAAACTTGCTCAGAGGATATGCTGCAACCTGTAAGTTAATACTGGCATTGGGCCATGATGTTGGAAAACCAATTGTGCCACATTCAATTATTCTAAAGCCTTGAAAACGGGTCACATTTTCCAAAAGAATTTCACAAAAGTTTGTTCAGTAGAGCGATACTGACCCTTCTGTGCCTCTTGTTTGATAAACACACTGGTGTAATTTTGAATGAGTATCATGTCAGACAATTAGTATTTTCTTTGTCACGTTTGATTTTACTTGATAACAGGTAATGGACAACTTCCTGATTCAAGTTCAAAGAAGAAAGCGTGTGGTCCTTTTCAGTCCACGATCTGTCAACTATCTGTACATGAATGGTATGGTATTTGTATTTTAGGTGCTTCAGGACTCGTCCTGATTCCAGGGTTTGATCTCTGAGATTCTGATTTAAGAAATTCATTTTAGGAAAGATAATAATCGTTCGAAAGGGTTACTTGTTTTTATAACAAATGTCATTAGTTTGTTACCAGTTTACTTTTAGGGTGTGATAAACAAGGACTGCTTTTATTGGTATTTGAGCATAATATGGTCTCGAGGTTCCTAGTCCAGTATAACTACATACATATAGATACAGTATATATGCTAAGTATAACTTGTTGGAAAGACCTTGTGCTAATCTGTTTGATTTTCATCAGGTGACAAGTCTGAGGTTTTGGACATTGACCATATAGATGAAGTCAAGTATCCCTTGTTTAGCAAAGCAGAGAGATATGAAGTGTATTTAGAACCAGGCGATGTTCTTTTTATACCAGGTGAGAACTGTTTAGTTTTACAAAAATAGGCATCTTGACATGAATTTGTGTAGAGTTATAGCCCTAGATGTGTCAGCAGTTTAATGTCCCATGATCACATTTACAATTTGCTCTCATTTTATTAAAAAAGATGTCTTACTAACAGGAATGACCTTTAATTGTACCAAACAAATTGATAAGTTTGTATTAGAAACATAGCGCTGTATTTTTTTCAATGATATTGCAAAAAATATGAAAGGCTTTCTGGCAACTCTTTTTCTTGAAGAAACAACTTGAATACGAAAGAAAGGCCAAATAGAAAGAGTGAATAGAACATGGTTCTATCATTATCCTATCAATAGATTTATGTTTCTATATAAGTACCGTATTTTACCGTGTATAATATGCACTTTTAATTCAGATTTTGGGGCTTCCTGAAAGGGGTCGTATTATACACCAATGTAGGATTTCTGACAACTTTTTGCAGCATTAAAAACATGTTGAAATCGTATAAATTAGATGGAATATTGGGATTTTCACTGAAAGCGGATGTTTAACCGTTTTATACTATCTTTTTTTATGAAGAGCACGGAGTGTTCCTAAAAGCCGAAACCCGGTACGGCATGTACGATAAAACATTGCCCGTAGATTTGATAGTTTTCTTTAAGGTTTAAATAAAAATTAGACATTGTTATCACAAAGTTTGTTGTCTCTTTAATTATCAAACAATTATTGCTGATCAATAAAACATTCCATTGATTGGTAAACAAACACGCTTATGTCTCCTTTGATGGCGCCGTAATGTTTGTTGAGAAGGTGTTGAAATCTTGAGAAAATAATTATGTTCTCAAAGAGCATGATATTTTTGAGTTTCTCATATCATCGATGCCTTTCATAAAAATCGATAATAATAGTCATTTATTGCCGTATTGTAATCTTTATGTGTATTTTTCGTTACCCTGCTCCGATTATTGAATAATTTTCGGATAGTATTACGAAAATGGCATAATTTTTTTATATTGAGGTGCGTATTATACACCATTGTAGGCTTTTTTCCCTAATTTAAGGGCCAGATCGTTGGTGTGTATTATACACCAGTGCGTATTATACACGGTAAAATACGGTAAATCCAAAGTGATCCTGGGACTGTAAATGGACCAGAATTGTTGAAATCATAGAAGTTGCAAAGCGCAATACATATAAACCGTAGAGAGGGGCCTGGCACTTTAGATGTAACTTACATGTAACTTGTTGCACAAGTCCTTAGCACACAATATGTGGAAAGAAACGTTAAAATATCCATCCTTTCTCTAATACAGCAAACTGGCTACAAAGAATTGGTTAAACAAAGACATCACATGTAGCCATTACACTGCTATATTTCTACTATGAAATTTTCTGATCCTATGATATGCAAAAAACTACTAAGAGTTCTCAAACAAAATGGTCTTATTAAACATTAAAAGTTTTTGTCGTCATTTCAGCACTGTGGTTCCACAATGTTATATCAGTGGAGTTTGGAGTAGCCGTTAACGTATTCTGGAAACATCTAGATGATGCAATGTATGATAACAAAGACACTTACGGGAATAAAGATCCTCTGCCTGCTAGCAGAGCCTTCCAGATCATTGACCGGGCGGTAAAAACGTTGGATGAATTACCAGAACCATACAGAGAGTTTTATGCCAGACGGTTAATTGATAGAATAGAGAAGAAAGCTGTCAATCATTTTCCGACTTAATAAAGGAATAAATTGAAATGTTGTATGGATATGATATACTGGGAGATGTTACAAATACAGAATCATTTCCACATGCGGAATAGGACAGTGAAGTACTGCATTCCGTGGCCAGCTTCAGCTCTTAAGTTTGAATTGCCAGTAATATTGTCAACTTAATGAAGGAGAAATGAACTTAACATTTGTCTTGACAGGGGATTGGTAATGTCAAAACAGCTCTTTTCGAAGCTAAGCTTTGTTTCTCAATCATTGCCTTAATGAAGTACCACTGTCTGTGCTATTTGTTGGGCAAGTGTTTTGATAACTATTGCATTTATGGTATTGTCGCAATTATACCTCTTTTGTGAAAGTTTTACAGTTGAATTAAACATAAGTCACATAAATTATCTTTCTAGTTCATGTCTTAACTATAGTTCTACTAGCTGCCCAAAATGCTTTGTCATGTGGAATATCAAACTGGAGAGGGTTCGCCCAATTTTAAGCTAACCTTGCCCAAAACTATAAGGATCACTCACCGTCCGGCTTCCATTGTATGTTGTACATAGTACGTCGTACGTCTATAATTTACTTTAAATAACATCTCCTCTGAAACCACTGGGCCAATGTTGATGAAACTTGGCAGCGATGCTCATTGTTGAAAATTGCATTCTATGCAGAACCTTTGGGTTCACTTTTACATAGGCTTATTTGCAAGAGTGAGCTATTAAAATCGCTATCCGTCCGCCATTCTTTGTACTTCATCCCTTCACATTTTACTTCAAAAGATATCTCCTTTAAAACCTCTAAGTCAATTTTAATGAGCCCTATCATAGTCGTTCAAATAGTTCCATTCCATGCAAAACTCTGGTTGCCATACCAATATTATAACACCAGCATCAAAATTAACCCCGTCCAAGGGGGTCACTTGATTTTACATAGGCTTATGTATAAAGGAAGATCTTTAAATTTCTCTAAGAGAGAATAATGCAAATTCCTGACATTTGTAAGTGTTGAAATAGTCTCCCTTTTCTCCCTTGGCATGCAGCATGGCTTATTTAAGAACGTCTTTAAATTATTTCCTTTTCTACAAGTCGCACCGTATATACCTTGAACAAGGATGGTGGACAATAAGCACATCTAACAAACAAACAATTTCCTTTTCTGAAACCACAAGAATTAAATATTTTGCATGTAGCATTGCTTACTGGACTTCTACCACAATTGTTCAAATCATGACCCCAGGGTCAAAAATGACCGCGCCCAAAAGGTCACTTGTTTTTACATAGTCTTATATAGGATGGTATTGTGTAGTGGACCTCTGCAAAGACTACATTAAGTGTTTATCCCCGGGTTAAAATTGACCTTGCCCTTGGGGTCACTTGACTACATATGCTAAAATACGAAAAACATGGCCCAGAGTTAAGATATTTAGGATGTAGCATTGCCTAGCAGACCTCTATCAAGATTGTTAAAATCATGACTCCAGTGTCCAAATTGAACCAGTCCTGGGGGTCACTAGATTTTACATAGGCTTATGTAGGTAGAACTTCATAAATCTTCTTGTCTAAAACCACAAGGCTTAGAGCTTAGATATTGTGAATATAGCATGATGTTGTAGACCTCTACGAAGATTATTTAAATCAGAACTCCCAGGTCAAAATTGACCCTTCCTGCTATTGATGATCTTGTATTATAGCCTTTGGTAGCCAGGTTAGCGATAAAGGGTCATCTTGGCTCTGTTGATTTAAATGTACCTAATTTAAAATGAAAGCATGACCCTTCAGATGAAATTCTTAGGGTCAGTATGCAGATTTATGCTAATTTTAAGGATCAAAACTCCTACCCACAACTCGAATATAACCAATGACCTACGTCATGTAAGCACCAGCTCCTTTTGCAGTTTTCAAGCTATTGATTTAAAACAAGACAGATTAGTTTGGTTTGGTGGTTACAGTAGGTCCACTTGATCTGATTCTCTTATTTATTTTGCCTCAAACTTTAAAAACATTTTACTTATGAAATGAGATTTTGTTTCTTCTGAATGATATGATGTACATTTTTGTAATTTTTTGAGACAAACAAGCATTTGCTGTAACATGTAGAAAAAATCCTTCCTTACAATCTATTCAGATCTCAAACATCTGTCTAAAGTCAATATAATAACAGAACATTTGAATTGATAAAATACCAATTTCTACCAAAGATATTTTAAATTACACTAAAATTAAAAGCGTTTGCAGTGCTTGATGTCATTTTGTGGTGCACATTTTCATGTATATTTGTATAACGTTTATCCATTTGTCAGTTTATATTGATGTCTCTTCTAATAAATAGATATTTTTGAAGAAACTCATTTTCTGTAAAATGTGTTGACCAACAGCTTTAAAACTTTGAAGGGTTCTCAACAATACTTGGCACATTGACAGATATTGTTCATGCGAAAAGGTATGCTTTGGGGAGCATCCATCAGTATTACAAAAATCAAATAAACTTTTGCTGGTATTTGTAAAAGAGTTATTGTTGTAATATTATGAACACACTTATACTGGTATACCTGATACTGAAAATCCACTTTTTCAAAATTTCTGTTATGCAAACACGTGTACTTAGTACTGTAATAATGGGACTTTCAAAAAGTACACATTGCAAAGAACATGTTTACCTTTAATAATATATATCTTAAATGTACTGTACATTAATTTTGTACTGTCTACAATCCTACCATACTCAACTTCTAAAATGGACTTGTGTGTTTGCTTTGTATGCTAGTGTGTGTTGGTAGTGTGTGTGTGTGTGTGTGTGTGTGTGTGTGTGTGTGTGTGTGGTGGGCACTTATATGCACTTCTGGGTGCTGTGGGGCTCGTTTTGGGGAGGCTGCGTTTTTGGTACGTGGCATTCCCTGTTTGGTATTATTTTTGTTTTTTTGTCCATCTTCCAATTTGGGCAGTACCTTTAATTATTCAAAAGAATGTTCAATATAAAAAATATCAACATTAAAGCAAACAGTGGAGATCATGATCACACTGCACAGATGTACAGGCTGATCATGATCTGCACTTGTCGCCAGGGTTTCTGTTTTCATTTTTTCAACTTGCATTTTCACGCCACTGAAAAGAACAAAACAGTTGTTTTTATTTCATGCGAACATTATATTTTATATGACAATTCACATAAAAATTTACAAATTCTTAGATTTGCTTTCATGATGTAAAATAGTTTGCAGTTGCTTATGAAAGATGGAAGTCTAGTACCGGCCCTTCAAAGGAACCGTGTTTAAGTAAACGGCCAATTTGTATATAACATAAATATTGTTGAAATTAGAACTATTAAAACCACAGGAACAAAATAAAACAGACGACGTCCTGTGACTTAGAAACATTCAGAAGTTATAGAAAACGTAGTAGACTAAATCTGATCATTTTGTTATGCAGTGACTGGTTTATTATGTTCACATATAAACCCTGTACTATATTTAATGTTTAATAGTTTCAGTTACATACTTTGTACTAACTAATTTCTGTGAGTTACAAAAAATCCATTTGAGCTTCATACTCTTGTCCATTTGAAAGATTGAAATATTTCACAGTGAGCTCAGTCTCTCCAATTATCAGATGTCTCTCACTATCCCAGTAATCAGGCCATCCCTCTGGTGGAGGTTTGCACACAATATATCCCACCTGAGTAAACTCCTCCTCCTCTGTACAGTACCGAGGATTCTCTCGTGTTGATCTCAACAGTGATATATACATCTCCTCATGTTTCTCTTCTGGTTCTCTGGCTGTATCATATCCTTTAAATCTAAATGTTTGTCCATACTTTACTATCTGACCTCTCTCTATCATCTTCACAAATATCCAGTTACACCAAACCTCCCCATCATATTCGAACTTCAGAGACTCTGGATGTTCTCCTTCTATAAATAGTCTCATTACACTAAATCCATATGTAAACCTTGACCTACGTTGTATGATATCTTTAGGCTTCCAGCCCATCATCACTGCTCCTTTTAACACAGCCAGTCTAGCATCATCTACCAAGACAACCCTTAAGTCACTGAATTCAGCCTGAATTCTCTCCCTTACATATGGAGACTCGCTATAACCTCCAACCAGTAGTAGAGTTTTGATTTCATTATCATGGCAGGCTTCTACAATATCCCGAAGTTTATACATAATTTCATCGACTGATGATTGAAAGAATTCTTCCATGAATTCTCCTTTAATAATAAGTCTTCTTTCAATAGGTTTAAAGTAAAGTCGGTCAGCATGACCTGTTTCTTCAATAATGTCCTGAAGAGTTGTCTTCCCTGTTTCACGCAATACATGTATCAGTGCATTTTCCATTCTGAGAGTAACTTTTCTGTCTTTTTGTTTGAAATCTTTCTTTTTGATCTGAAAATCATTGATTAAACTTATACATGCAGAGCTGTGATTAGATGAGAACTCCTGCCATACTTCATTTCCTACCAGGTTTGTCATAAAGTCAATAAATGTTTGATCAACATCAATTCCACCTGTAAGTTCTCCAGTGACCCGGTATACTTCCCTTAATTGTCCATCTGATAATGTTTCATGAATGCAGATATCTGATGTTCCACCGCCAAGGTCGGCTAGGATGTACTTAAAACCAACTGGAACTTCACCCTGCATAATTCTAGGTCTGCTGTACAGGGCAGCTGCCTCCGGCTCTAGCACAAGTCTTATCTGTTTATCAGGAATACCAGCTTCGATTGCTGCCTCTCGCATGAATTGTCGTGAAGAATCAGAGGAGATTGCTGGGATAGTTATCAACCATTGAATGAAGGTTTCTTTCAATTCAAGTTTGGTTTGGAAAACAATTTTTTCTGCAAGGCTTTTCAGATGCTTGATAGCCAATGAAAAAACTAGTATTGCTTTTACTTGTTTACCTGAAATATCTGGAATCTCCATATCACGTGTAATTTTATCATTTTGGTATATTTGCATCTTGAAGTTTTCGACATAGCTGAATTGCTTTTTGTCATTTTCAGAAAGTTCGTAATAATTTGTTTGTGCATCAGACCCAAATGAATGAAAACAAATTAAAAACAAATTTGGTAGGGGGTTTTTTGAAAAAGGGCCCCCCCCGGGTGTTTTTTTTTTTCCCCCCCCCAAAAAAAAAAAAAAAAAAAAACCAAAAGAGGCTTTTTTATCTTCCACTTGATCAGTCTCGGAGGTGCTGGCAACTAGAGGCTTTTTATCTTCCACTTGATCAGTCTCGGAGGTGCTGGCAACTAGAGGCTTTTTATCTTCCACTTGATCAGTCTCGGAGGTGCTGGCTACTAGAGGCTTTTTACCTTCCACTTGATCAGTCTCGGAGGTGCTGGCAACTAGAGGCTTTTTAACTTCCACTTGATCAGTCTCGGAGGTGCTGGCAACTAGAGGCTTTTTACCTTCAACTTGATCAGTCTCGGAGGTGCTGGCAACTAGAGGCTTTTTACCTTCCACTTGATCAGTCTCGGAGGTACTGGCAACTAGAGGCTTTTTACCTTCCACTTGATCAGTCTCGGAGGTGCTGGCAACTAGAGGCTTTTTAACTTCCTTTTGATCAGTCTCGGAGGTGCTGGCAACTAGAGGCTTTTTAACTTCCACTTGATCAGTCTCGGAGGTGCTGGCAACTAGAGGCTTTTTAACTTCGACTTGATCAGTCTCGGAGGTGCTGGCAACTAGAGGCTTTTTAACTTCGACTTGATCAGTCTCGGAGGTGCTGGCAACTAGAGGCTTTTTAACTTCAACTTTCAAGGTGCTAGTGTGTGTTGGTAGTGTATGTGTGTGTGTGTGTGCATGATTGTGTGTGTGTGTGTGTGTGTGTGTATGTGTGTGTGTGTGTGTGTTGGTGGTGTGCACTTCTGGGTGCTGTGGGGCTCGTTTTGGGGAGGCTGCGTTTTTGGTACGTGGCATTCCCTGTTTGATATTATTTCTGTTTTTTTTACCAGTCTCGGAGGTGCTGGCAACTAGAGGCTTTTTAACTTCAACTTGATCAGTCTCGGAGGTGCTGGCAACTAGAGGCTTTTTAACTTCAACTTGATCAGTCTCGGAGGTGCTGGCAACTGGAGGCTTTGGAAATTTCTCCGGGATGCTGGTTCTCTTGTCTTTGTTTGATTGGCTAATCCCTGATCCCATTCTTAGCACTGTACTATTAGCCTGATAGATTGTCTGTTGTCAGTTATTTATTCTGTAACATTAAAGTAAAGACAATAAATAATACTAAATGATTATTTGCAACAGAGAGTTTAATATTATTTTGATATTAAAGTTGCACTTTCACAGTTGAGGTAAAAGTTTGTGGGAAAGAAATTCTTTATTCTGTATTCATGGTATTTACATGTAGCAACTTTATAATTATCTTAGATGTTTATTGATATATCAGTGCAAATAGGATGTCTCCTTTTAATTTGTATATAGACATAAAAAAATAAACTCAGTTTAGAAATATTTGTGAACATGCAGCTTTAAAGATATTTTTGTCATAAATAGTGACTTTTTTTAGACTTACAGTACTTTTGATAGCATTGAAATAAATGAAAAAATAAAACAACAAATACACCAAACCCTGATTTCTAAGCAGAATAATTCCTGTGCAGTTTTGTTTTAACTTTATGAAATTTTATAAATGTGTACATTTGTACAATGTACCAAGTTTCTTTTTGGCAGTCATTTTTTGGTTATACAAGTTGTAGCTCCCTTATAAAGCAACTATTTTGTAGATAAATACAATTCACTCCCAATAAATTAAGTGAATGAATCACATTTAAGAGTCAGAACCTTTCATTACTGACGTTATAGTCACAAGGGTCACAGAATAAGTGTTAAATTATTTCACTTTATAAAGTTTTATGAATTTATATCAAGATTTTACTTACCATACTCTTTTGCAGTCATTTTATTCATTATACATTCAACTAGTAGTTTATACTAAGTTTGTGTAAGCTCTCTAATAAAGCAACTTATTGAACAAAAAGACACCATCCATGATTGAATGAATCGTTATAGTAGTCATGATATTGATATTTTTTTATTGTTACAATGTAGTCTGTAATTTTCAAAAGGCAATATCCATTTTATGTGAAAACCTGTCATGAACATACGAAATCTTTTGTTTTCTGGTCTGGTGAAATTACAAGCTCTATTGATCAAGTAAAATATAGATAAATATGTAAAAATGGAGAATATTAAACACTGTTATCTATTCTTTTTCTTTGCAAATGCCAGTACATAATTATATACAGAAGATTCAGGAGCAGATCAATGATCTGGTGGTTAACAAGCTGGACTTGTAATCCAGGGATCGCAGGTTTGACCCTTCACTCCTCCAGAAACATAACTAAAGGTCTTTCGACTGAGACCTGAAAAACCCAAGGTCTATTGTATCAGTGCTGTACACAGGGCATGTTAAATAACCATGGGTTGTCTGTGGAACATGACATGTTTTGCATCTTGCACTATCCCCCAAAACATAAAATAACTCTTCTGAGGGCGTTGGTCATATGGGATTATCTGGTGCCAAAGGTAAAACTCAGTAATATATATATTTATACAGAAGATAAGTGTGGTTCAGTTTAAATTATACCACCAGTGGGATCTAGATATTCACAATTATGTTGATCCATTTTTATACGCCTGAAGGGATGTATTATGGAAACACCCGCAGCAGGTGGCATCAACACTTTGTCCGCTCTCTAAGTCTTAACAGTTTTCATCTAATCTTCACCAAAACTGCTGAACATGTTTGTGGGCATATTATCTATGCCAATTTCAATAACTAGCCAAATAGACCTAGGCACTTTCAGATTATGGCCCTTGAATTATGCAATTTTGGCCTTGTCCGCTCTGTAAGTAAAACAGTTTTCAACCAATCTTCAACAAATGGTGAATGTATTTGTGGGCATAATATCTAGACTGAGTTTGAAAAGCAGCCAAGCACTTTTGGATTATGGCCCTTGAATTATGCAAAATTGTCCAAATTGGCCTTGTTTGCTCTCTAAGTCAAGCAGTTGTAATTAATGACATGTTCATATGGAATTAATGGTAGAAGGGGAAATGACAGTCGAAACCCATTAGTGACTTGTAAAAATGCTAGACTACTGTAGACTATTTTACGTCACATGAAAATATTGTTGATTTTAAAGTCCACACTTAAAACTAAATTTTCCAAATCTCAAAATTTCACACCATCCCAGATACAAGATAAACAAAAGACATGATTATTGGACAGTAAAAAGTTGGAGAAATGCTCTGATACATTTTGTAATCTTGATATTTTTATTATTTCTGAAATTGAAATTGTAGAATGTAACAGCATAAACTTTTTAAAATTTGTTCAAAAACATCATTTGGTATCATAACACAGAATGTACATGTAGATAATAATAAAAAGACGAATAAAATTAAGCCCACATTTCCATGGTTTGATAAATCAATGTCATGTTTTACGAAACATTTACCATAAAAGTAGAAAAAACATACAAGTAAAGTAACAACAGTATAAGGATTTATTGAAATCAGTCAGTAAACAGTATAAAAGCACATTGAAGTGAGCCATAATTATCAAAGTTTTAAATAAAACAGTGATTTATACTTCTAGAATTATATTCATTGCCATAGTTATAACACAAAAATAACGATCTGTACAACATTTTCATTCACATTGATTATAAAGGAAAACTGTAAAATAAAATATCCACCCTTTTGGTTATGTATAATTATACCCCCGAAACGAAGTTTGGGGGGCTATATAGGAGTCACCCGGTGGTTGGTCTGTCGGTCGGTCGGTCGGTCAGATGGTCTGTTGCATTTTCCTTGACCGGAGCATAACTTGAAAACTACTAGTTGGAATTCAATACAACTTTATACGTAACTCCATCTTGACTAATTACAGAGTTATAGCCCTTTGTTACTTTTCCTTGCCCGGAGCATAACTTGAAAACTACTGGTGGGAATTCAATACAACTTCATACAATGGTCTAGCACAATAAGAGGAAGTGCAGTGCACAGGAACCATAACTCTTTCTTGACTCATTACAGAGTTATTGCCCATTTTTACTTTTCCTTGTCGCAGAGCATAACTTGAAAACTACTGGTTGGAATGCAATACAACTTCATACAATGGTTCAGCACAATGAGAGGTACAGTGTACAAGCACCATAACTCTATCTTGAGTAATTACAGAGTTATTGCAAAGAACAATATCTCTATTTTAGTGGGTTTTTTGCAAGGTATTCTGTTAATATGAACTTCCTCAGTTTATAAAGCAGTCTTTCGAGGGTATTAATAACATTTAGTGATAGGTCTAGTTTTATCTTAATTTGTATTTGTCAATAACTGAAATAGCTTGATAAAACTTATTTCTTATATGTTTTTAAAGCATCCACTGTGTTCATTCTTAACTATTAACCAATGTGACTATTTTGAAGGGTAATATACACTTTAACACAAAATAATTCATAATGCAAACAGAATACAGAAACGGCTTCAACTGAAATATGCTTACCCAAAGCAAAATTGGAATATTATTCAACGAAATGAGATTACTGCAAAACTGGACGATTTTTATTACTTTAAAAACTTAAATGTCTTTACTAACTGATTTGATGAAGATGTCATTTCTCAGAATTTGCATTTGATATTTGCTGACTCACTACACTAGCTACAGTTAACATGGTCAAATGAATTATTCAGAAAAAGTGGGCAAATTGTTGTATGCTTTATTTCACTTTGAGTTACTACATGTAGTATCCTCATAGTATCTCTGTAGCAGTATGTTTCACTTTACTATTTAACATCTTTTAGCATGTTCAGTTTCATGTTCATACTTTCTGTTAAATGACTATTTGTGATTTAAAAGAAATCCAATTGAGCTTTAAACTCTTGTCCTGTTCTTAAATTTATATTTCACAGTGAGCTCAGTCTCCCCCACTATCAGATGTGTATCACTTTCCCAGTAATCAGGCCATCCCTCTGGTGGAGGTATAAGTACAATATAGTTCACTCCTCCTCCTCTGTACAGTACCGAGGATTCTCTCGTGTAGATCTCAACAGTGTTTTATACCTCACTTTATGTTTCTTTTCTTGTTCTCTGGCTGTATCATATCCTTCAAATCTAAATGTTTGTCCATACTCTACTATCTGACCTTTCTCTATCATTTTCTCAAATATCAAGATACACCAAACAAACCCATCCTCTATGACCTTCAGAGACTCTGGATGTTTTCCTTCTATAAATGGTTCCTGTATACTTAATACATATGTGAACCTTGACCTACGTTGTATGATATTTGTAGGCTTCCAGCCCATCATCAATACTCCTTTTAACACAGCTAGTCTAGCATCATCTACCAAGACAACTCTTTAAGTTACTGAATGCAGCCTGGATTCTCTCCCTTACTTATGATGACTCGCTATAACCTCCAACCAGTAGTTAAGTTTTGATTTCATTGTCATGACAAGTTTCTAGAATTTCCTTAAGTGTATGAATAATTTCATCAACTGATGGTTTAAAGAATTCTTCCATGATTTCTCTTTGAATAATAAGTCTACATTTAATAGGTTGGAAGACAAGTTTGTCAACATGTCCATTCTTTTTTCATAATATTCTCAAGAGTTGTCTCCCTCTCTTCATGCAATACACATATCAGTGCATTTTCCATTTTGAGAGCAATTGTTTTGGTTTATGGTTTGAAATCTTTCTTTTTAGTCTGAAAGTTATTGATTAAACTTGTGTATACATACATTGTAGCTGTAATTAGATGAGAACTCCTGCCATACTTCATCTCCTACCAGGTTTTCATAAAGTTAATACATTTTTTATCAACATTACTACCACCTGATTTTGTTCCAGTTGTCCGATACATTTCCCTTAACTTTCCATCTGATAATGTTTCATGAATGCAGATATCTGATGTTCCACCACCAAGGTCGGCTAGGATGTACTTAAAACCAATTGGAACTTCACCCTGCATAATTCTAGGTCTGCTGTACAGGGCAGCTGCCTCCGGCTCTAGCACAAGTCTTATCTGTTTCTCCGGAATACCAGCTTCCATTGCTGCCTCTCGCATGAATTGTCGTGAAGAATCAGAGGATACTGCTGGGATTGTTATCATCCATTGAATGAAGGTTTCTTGCAATTCAAGTTTGGTTTGGAAAACAATTTTTTCTGCAAGGCCTTTCAGATGCTTAATAGCCATTGAAAAAACTAATATTGCTTTTACTTGTTTACCTGAAATCTCCATGTCACGCGTTATATCATCTTTTTGGTATATTTGCATCTTGAAGTTTTCCACATAGCTGAATTGATTTTTTGTCATTTTCAGGAAGTTCGTAATAATTTCTTTGTGCATCAGACCCAAATGAATGGAAAGTTGAATCAGGATTAAGTAGCAGAGCTGTTGGTACCCGGTCTTGCTCAAGCATATAACAACGCTGTGCAGTTTGTATTTCATCTTCAGTGCCTTGAAGGAGTAGGCAAATCCAGAATACACTGTGCCGAAGTCTATCGCTATGGCAACTAGAGGTTTTAGGAATTCTTCCTCCTTAGCCTGAATGATTCTGCACCTTTGAACTTTCTCTTTCGGCCATAATCGTGCTTTGTTAATGATAGGTTGTAAGTGTTTTATTTCTTTGGCTTTGTGTGTCGTCTCTTGTAATTGTTGTCTTTTGTTCATCTGTTACACTTAAAATAAGAATGCTAGGTAGGGTAGGGACACATTAATAAAAAAATAAATATTTTTTGAATTTTTTTTTTTTGAATTTTTTTTTTTTGGAAAAAAAAGTCCAGGGTCGGGGAGTTTTGCTAGGGAGGGTCGGCTGGCCCGAAAAACAGATTTTTTTTGTTTGGCCTTATGTTTCCTGAGAGTCTGTGAAGCAAAACTCAAATATTAAGTCTCTGAAAATTAAAAAAGCTGTTGCCATTCAATAAGAAGATTGAAGTGTAATTTTCTTCAGGGATACCAATTTGATATTTTCAAGTGAGTCTGTCAACTAGCCAGTAAGTTATGCTAAGAATAAGGGAAGATAATCAAAGAGATGGTGATGCTGTAGTTCTTCGGTCTGAAACTAGGACAACTTTATGAACTCTCAACAGTTTAAAACAATCATTTAAAGATGTAATCAAGTACTCTTTAGTAATGTAGTGCTTTACATAGTACAGTACTGTGGTGCCCCTGTAGTACGTACTTTTAGTTATGTAGTGTTCTAAAGATATACACATAAAGAAATGCATAGTAATTAAGCCTATTGTATTAATATTATAACGCAATGAAGTTTTCTCTAGTACTGTATGGTACTGTAATACTAAAATGCTCTTTCTGTATATAGTACTGTATATAGTATTGTAGTTCTTCACAGTACCTTACAATGTAGTAATACTGCATCACTACTAAAGTATTTGATATAATTTTCAATCAGCTCAGCCTTTTATAACTGTTGTTAAAATTGCATATAGTACCAAACATAGATTAAAATTATATAAGTTTTGTGACATATAAAACTGTTTCGATTGCTAAATGTGACTTTTTGTTATGAGACACATTGCCTGTCAAAATTATCAGAGTTCATTTGGATTTAGGTCATTGCGACATCCTGGTCAATACTCTAAATGAATCTCCTGCCCTCTTTGTGACTTCGAAGAGAAGTTTACTGCACAATAATTCTTGGATGACAGATATAATATACCTTTCAAATGCTGTTAGTTCAAAGACAAACAGATATCCCTGTAGAGTGTAGAAATGTGGACTGTTTTAATCACAAAGACAGGAGCATAAACTGTTAATGTGGCCTGTGGTTCCATTGGATGTTTGTGGGCTGCACGTCTGAACCGGACCTAGCTGATAAAGAATCACTCTGCTGTTGTCTAAGGTGTCCCCAGAACTGTGACAGTACAGCTGTCTGTAACAGAAGTAATAGCATCGAAACAGATCTGATGCTGAATAGGATTGATGAGACTTAGTTACAATAAATATCTTTTATAAACTGTTCTAATATGGGACTACGAAACAAGTTCTACTATTCTTCAAGAGAATAATCAAGTCCGTGTGGTAATTTGTAGCATCACCAGTATTTATTCTCATAAAAAATCATCCACTTATGATATTGACTTGAAACTTTGTTAATGTCAGATAATTCTTGTTTAAATTTAGTGCAAACTATGGCCCTTGTTTGACTTTGAAAATTTGGTTAAAGTTTTGCATGCAAGATACTATCACGCACATATCTCAGTAACCACTTATGGTAGTTATGATATCAAACTTAGCAATAGTGTTCAGGAGTACATTTTGTATCAAACAATTAATTTACCAAAAAAAATAATATATAGTGATAGATTTTGCCTTGTTTTAGCTCACTCTGGCACATGAGGATCACTTATCGTCCGGGGTCCTGTGCACTTTTATATTGAGCGTAACGTCTTTGTTACTTAGTTTAAAAAGATAGATTTTACTATCATGATAAACAAAATAATCTTCAAACTGACCAAAGGCTATTATGCATTTTTTTGCACATGCTACCTGTGCAACATGTTTACAGATTGTCACTGACCGATATTTTTACTTGCTATGCAATAAATAAATCACAGTACATTTGAATTTCACTCATTCACAAGATGCAACGGCTTCAAGAGAATGAACTAATTCATGCACTTCTGCAACTTGCACCCGGCATCAGCGTCTCTGATGTCGCTATACAGTTTAACTGCCACAGAACTACTATCATAAACCTTCAACAACCGTCAAAATGGAAGCGTTAGAGATCTTCCATGATCCGGCAGGCTGAAGGTGACAACGGCACGTCAGGATAGATACATGACGTTGACGCACTTACGTCACAGGTTCAAAACCGCAACAAGCACTGCAGTAGAGCAGGGAATAAGTAAGCAAACAGTTCTAAACCGGTTTTGGGCCAATGCAAATCCGTTCAGGGCTAGGAGCCCTTATGTTGGTCAGATTTGCAACTTTTACTTTTAACCCCTACTTCGTTCAAGTGTAAAACAATGCACTAATAATTACCTGACTTTGATTCCAAAATAAGGCTTCGTGTAAAGAAAAAAATTTCAAACATTTTGATACCATATTTACCAATAATTTCTTTCACAAAGGATAGAACTTTTATTTCTTAAACAAGTGCACAGTTTCTTTTTGGTGTCAGTATACAACGCCTCGAGCCTGGACCTCTACCAATCAATGCATTTGATTATCATAGACCTAATCTGTGTTTAAAAATGTGAAATGTTTGTGGCTGTCCGGCTAGCTCAGTAGTTAGCACATTTGCTTCTCACCAATGCAACTCTGGTTCGCTCCTTGTCCTGTGTAGTACAACTTTCCCATTCAACCGGGCCAGTACCGTCAAAGCACCACACTGCCACACTGTTAGGCCATTGGAATACTTTATGGCTATAACTGCAAATCAAA
The DNA here is from genome assembly GCA_022818135.1 of Saxidomus purpurata. Taxonomy (NCBI): domain Eukaryota; kingdom Metazoa; phylum Mollusca; class Bivalvia; order Venerida; family Veneridae; genus Saxidomus; species Saxidomus purpurata. The sequence continues at coordinate 42,641,081 of JAFMSR010000009.1, read as the reverse complement.
AACCACAAAGTGCCAGAGTGAGCTATGGGATCAAAAAACATCTCGTCTGAAACCACTGGCCCTGAGCATGTAGCATATTGTATACTGGTCCTTTACAAAGTTTGTTTATATTATGCCCCAGAGTCAAAAGTGATATCGCCTATAGATATATATAGGCAATTGTTTGTCCGGAGTCATAACTCGAGATTCAATGGATAGAGAATAAATGAAACCGAAGTATACAAGTAGAAAAGTTGCTGCGGATCGCAGCAAAGAAGATAGCGTTGCCCAAGGAAATGATGATGACTTGTATTAAAGGCAGAACTGTATTAGACTTCGGAACACGATTTTGAGACGTTAAAAAAATAAGAGAGAGACATATTAAATCGACTGATTTTCTTCACTTGACTAGAACTGCCAACAAGAGTAGCCATCTTGACCCTATATCGTCCACCTGAGTGCATGGCTCAATAGTGCTCAATATTATTACTTTAACAATGAAAAATCTAGTTTGGTTACACATTTACCAAATGCAGATAGTTGTAATACCGAAATAATAACGCTATTGTGTGTAAGTCATATCGGCGAAAATTTCTGGTACGATCGGCCTTTTGTGTGTTCTTGTCTGGTCTGGTCAGGGTTTTACCACATACCTCAATATTCACCGAAATTAACTGTTATTTGCCGAAAAATAAATGTTTAATATAAAACAAGATTATTCATCATTTTTATCATTAAACTATTCTGTGCCTTTGTAGCAAATTTAGAATACTGCACTGTTTACCAGTGGAATTTAGTTCAATGTCAGTAACTTCAACGAAGTATTTTCAGTATCGAAACAAGTATCATTGCCACCTCACCAGTGACTTCCAGTTACGTGACCTCAAACATGCGTTGCGCTGTAGATATATATAGGCAATTGTTTGTCCGGATCTTTCTTGTATATCGGTATTCAATATAACAACTTTAAAATTCTATTTCTCTGAATCCGGTTTTCACAATTAAACTATAAGTGGCTCAGATAATCTAATGATTACTGTTTCTATTATCTACACCCCTATCAACACCCCATCATCATCCCCTTGGGAATTTAAAAATGCTGTTTTATGTAAAGGCTTGTCAGAATGTAATTATGTTTGTCACAGGTGAACAACTTTGTTGTCTATAACAATTGAAAAATAAGAAAATGGATTTTTTAATGAGAACATTGAGGTGCGGGGTGTCTGTGTGTGTGTGTGTGTGGGGGGGGGGGGGGTAGCTCCTTTCTAATATATTCTAAATAGAAACTTAAGATGTCTTCTCTTGTTTACAATTACAATTTCTATGCAAATAAGTTGAAACTAAATGTTGAGTTTTCATTTGCAAGAACACAATGTATGTGCTGTTTATTTGAACACGCAGCCTCCGGAGAGCATCCATTGGTGTTTCCGATGCTCTTGTTAAATTATCTTAATCGAACAGGTGCAGCCAACATTATTATTGTAAAACAATTATGTGTTATGTTTGAAAAAAAAGAAGTTAATAATGAAATTGTATTATTTAATCACGGATAAATATACACACATGTATAAACATGTAGGTCCATTAACTTATTAAAAACAATACGATACAAGAAAACATATGTCTTCTACCGGTTTTAAACAAAATGGACATATTTAGTGGGTATTTAATAACTTTTCCCCAAACTCGTAGGCTACGGTTTTTAAGCAGGTCTTTTTAAAAGAAAAATAAATGCTTATTAGAATGGCAATGTCGTATGGTGGGCGAGCGGATGGGTGGGCGTCATTTATAGGTTTCCGTTCAATAACTTGAGTTAGGAGTGATCAATTGCAATGAAACTAGGTAGCTTGCATGAAGACAAAGCTTTGCATTGCATTTGGTCTCACTAGGGTCAAGGTCAAGGTCACTGTTATTAAAAATAGAAAAACAGTTTCCCCTCAATAAATCAAGTTAGGAGTGACCAATTGCAATGAAACTTGGTGTATAGGCAGCATGCGTGGAGACGCAGCTTGGGACTGCATTTGAGGTCACTTCGTCAAGTTCACTGTTACTAAAAGAAGAAAAACGGTTTCCGCTCATTAACTCAAGATAGGAGTGGCCAATTACAATGAAACAACTTGGTTTCTAGGTAGCTTAAGTAGAAACAAAGCTTGGAATTTCGTTTCGGGTCACTAGGGTTAAGGTCAAGGTCACTGTTACTAAGAATAGAAAAATGGTTTCCGCTCAATAACTCAAGTTATGAGTGACTTATTGCAATGAAACTCGGTGTGTAGGTAGCTTGCGTCGAAAGGAAGCTTGAGATTGCATTTGTAGTCACTAGGGCCAAGGTCAAGGGCACTGTTATTTAAAATAGAATAATGGTTTAAGCTTAATAACTTGACTAAGGAGTGACCAATCGTAATGAAGCTTGGTGTGTAGGGAGCTTGCGAAGAGAGGAAGCTTTAGGTCACAGAGTCAATGTCACAAGGTCAAGGTCACTGTTACTAAAAATAGATGTTTAGTCTTTAGATTGTTTAAAGAAAAAAGACATTGGGGTCAAAATCACTAGGGTCAAGGTCACTGTTACTTAAATAGATTTTTATTATTTTTAGTTTTTAAATTGTTATTATCAAATACTCCGATATACGGTATATGTGTAACAGAAAATTTGCATTTTGTATTTTCTGTTGATGTTGAGAGTTGTTTATGCCCTCTTTATGGTTACCCCCCGGGGAAAAAAGGAAAACGAAGAAGGAAAAAAAAAAAAAAAAAAAAAAAAAAAAAGGGGGGGGAAAAAAAAAAAAAAAAAAAAAAAAAAAAAAAGGAAAGGAAAGGGGGGGGGGGGGGGGGGGGGAGGGGGGGGGGGGGGGGGGGGGGGGAGGGGGGGGGGGGAGAAAAAAGGGGGGGGGGGGGGGAGGGGGGGGCCCCCCCCCAAAAGGAAAAACCCCCCCCCCCAAAAAAAAAAGAAAAAAAAAAAAGAAAAAAAAAAAGAAGAAAAAAAAAAAAAGGGAAGCGGGGGGGGGGGGGGGGGGGGGGGGGGGGGGGGGGGGGGGGGGGGGGGGGGGGGGGGGGGGGGGGGGGGGGGGGGGGGGGAAGGGGAGGGGGGAGGGGGGGGGGGGGGGGGAAGGAGGGGGGGGGGGGGGGGGGGGAGGGGGGGGGGGGGGGGGGGGGGGGGGGGGGGGGGGGGGGGGGGGGGGGGGGGGGGGGGGGGGGGGGGGGGGGGGGGGGGGGGGGGGGGGGGGGGGGGGGGGGAGAAGAAGGGGGGGGGGGGGGGGGGGGGGGGGGGGGGGGGCAAAAAAAAAAAAAAAAAGAAAAAACCGCCGCAGGAGGGAAGGGGGGGGGGGGGGGGGGGGGGGGGGGGGGGGGGGGGGGGGGGGGGGGGGGGGGGGGGGGGGGGGGGGGGGGGGGGGGGGGGGGGGGGGGGGGGGGGGGGGGGGGGGGGGGGGGGGGGGGGGGGGGGGGGGGGGGCCGGGGGGGAGGGGGGGGGGGGGGGGGGGGGGGGGGGGGGGGGGGGGGGGGGGGGGGGGGGGGGGGGGGGGGGGGGGGGGGGGGGGGGGGGGGAAGGAAAAGAAAAAAAAAAAAAAAAAAAAAAAGAAAAAGGGGGGGGGGGGGGGGGGCGCCGGGGGGGGGGGGGGGGGGGGGGGGCAGGGACGATCTGTTTGTCACCTGGTTAGAGGTATATGCTGTTATTTGAAGTTCATCTTCTTACATTTAAAGTTTTATATCAATTTGATAATAAGAAGTTCAACAATGACTATTCCATGTACAATAAGTATGGAAATTAGAAGATCTTTTTAGCTGTACTGGACGAAGTCAATCAGGGCTTATGTTGTGGTGGTTTGTCTGTCTTCCTTTTATCTGTCTGTGTATCTGTCTGTCTATCTCCATTAATTTTATCTAGATACATTGTAACACTCTACAGGCCAAATTTTTTATTTGACTTTCACGACGATGCTCAGAAGGTTGCCTGTAACTTGAAGATGATCTGTATAGAAAGTGAGCCACACAGTGCGAAAACCAACTGTGCATCAGTATAGTACTGTAAAACCTTGATAACACTCTACAGGTCACATTTTTCAATTGAATTTCACAAAACTTGTTTAAAAGTTGCCTGCAACCTGTAAATAATCTGGAAAGAATTTGAGCAATGTTTTGTGAAAACAAACCGTGTTTAAGCGTAGTATTGTCAAACCTTGATAACACTCTACAGGTCACATTTTCCAATGGAATTTCACGAAACTTGTTCAACAGGTTGCCTGCATCCTGAAGATAATCTGGAAAGAATTTGAGCGGAGCCTGTTTGAAAACCAACCGTGCTACGGCCGATTATTTAAAACCTTGATAACCCTCAACAGGTCACATTTTCCAATGGAATTTCACAAATCTTGTTCAACAGGTTGACTGCAACCTGTAGAATATCTAAAAAGAATTTGAGCCAGGTTGTGCGAAAAACCAACCATACTATGGCGGATTATCATAGAACTTTGATCACGCTCTACATGTTGCATTTGGCAATGGATTGTCACCACACTTGCTCAGAGGGTAGGCTGCAACCTGTAGATGATATTGAAATTGAGCCATGCTGTTGGAATACCAATTGTGCCACAGCCAATTTTTCCAAAATAATTTCACAAATCTTAGAACAGTCCAGTAGAGCGATACTTGCCCTTCTGTGCCTCTTGTTTGATAAAAACACTAATGCTAATGATTCAGTTTCATTTTAGACGATTAGTTTTTTACTTTCTCACATATGTTTTTACTAAATAACAGGTAATGGATAACTTTCTTTCTGATTTAAGTTCAAGGAAGAAACAGTGTGGTACTTTTCAGTCCTAGATCTGTCAACTATCTGTACATGAATGGTATGATATTTGTATTTTAAGTGCTTCAGGACTCATCCAGATTTCAGCCCTAAAATTCAGATTATAAAAGTTCATTTTTTTGAAAGATGATATTGATAATCGTTTGAAGGATTTCTTGTTTTCATATAAAGTGTCATTAGTTTGTTACCAGTTTATTTTGAGAGTGTGATGAATAATGACTGCTGTTTTGGTAATTGGACACGTGGTCTCGAGGTTCCTAGTCCAGTACAACTACATACGTATAGAGATAGTGCATATGCTAAGTAAAGCTTGTTGGAAAGAACTTGTGTTAATCTGTTTGATTTTCATCAGGTGACAAGTCCGAGGTTTTGGACGTTGACCATATAGATGAAGTCAAATATACCTTGTTCAGCAAAGCAGAGTGATATGAAGTGTATTTAAAACCAGGCGATGTTCTTTTTATACCAGGTGAGAACTGTTTAGTTTTACAGAAATAGACATCTTAACATTAATTTGAGTTAGAGTTAAAGCCCTTGAGGTGTCAAGAGTTTAAATGGCCAGACTTGGTGAAATCATAAAAGTTGTAAAGCGTAATCACTGTACCATAAAGAGGCTTTGCACTTTACATGTAACTTACATGTAACTTGTTGCATAAGTCATAAGAATACCATGTGCGGAAAGAAAAGTTCGCACAAGAAAAAATAAATATGCTTTGTCAAATACAACAAACTAGCTAAAACACTTGGTATACAAAGATATTTCATGTAACAATTACACTGCTAAATTTCTATAATGAAATTGTCTGATCCTTTGATATGCAAACTACCACTTAGTGTTCTCAAACAAAATGGTATTTTTGAACATTAAAAGTTTCTCTTGTCATTTCAGAACTATGGTCCACAATGTTATATCAGTGGAGTTTGGTGTGGCCGTTAACGTATTCTGGAAACATCTAGATGATACAATGTATGATAACAAAGATACTTACGGGAATAAAGATCATCTACCCGCCAGTCTTCCAGATCATTGACCGGGCGGTAAAAACACTAGATGAATTACCAGAACCATACAGAGAGTTTTATGCTAGACGTTTAATTGACAGAATAGAAAAGAAAGCTGTCAAGCATTTTCCGACCTGATGAAAGAATTGTTGAAATATTTTTTATATGAGACATTGGAAGGTGTTACTAATACAGAATCTTTTGCACAACAAGCAAAAAAGGAATGTGGAGTAGAGTACTGCATGTGGTTACTTTTCAACTCTTTGTCTGAATATACGTATCAACTTCCTGAAGTTAATGTACTAAACAGTATGCAGGACTCGATGTTTACGTGAGGCTGTCATTCACCAATACTTACTTTATGTAGTTTGAGTGTATTGCTTTAAATTGTATCGCAACTGGCTTTTACATTGTGGTGCTTTTTTAGTTTGCACAAACCTATTTGCATTGAAAAAGTCTGACAGATCTTTAGAATAGAAATCAAACTGTTTACCACTCGATATTTTATGGACACACTGTTAACATCGGCTCTTTTAGGTGTATCTAATTATTTTGTACTCTGGTTATACATGTACAGTAACCTCCCGCCAGGCGGCCCTCTGTGGCATTACCTCTTTACAACACAGTTTAATTTTTCCCAAAGTAAGGCTTCATAATTTTTTTAAATTTACCTCTCTAGAGCAACACCTCTCAACAACACCAAAATCTTTGTCCCCAAGGGCTCCGGTGTACATACAAATAATTATACTTTAAAAATGGTCCAATGTGTGTTGTTCTAGATCAAGTTACGTAGTTTAAGCAGGCTTGGTGTCAAAAAGTGGTGTTTATCATCATCATGGCTTAGTTTATAATTATCAAAACTCATAGGGTTGTTTTCACATTCGGTGCACGATTTTGACCCATTCCTCCGCATGCGAAGTTACCTGTCCATGATTTAATATAAATGGTATATGACATAATTTTAACATTGTATTATCTGCATTTCTTCACCGGACCTAGTCACATTTATTGGCAAATTGTGAGCTAGTACTCGAATAAAACTTGTCATGTATTATGTGGCAGATACACAATGTAGCGGTAATTAAGTTATCATGTCACTAATTTGCCCTAGATTAGTACAAAATAATTCATATTATTTTGTGTTGATTCTACAGTCGTCGTTTCATCTCCAGTGTTGGTTATTTTGAATGCGTGAACTAATGTAATCTGTCATGAAGTCAGCTATTGTAGAGTCATATGGTTTAATGTTGCTATAACTGTAATGTTACTTACTGCGAACAGTTTCATCAGATGTGCTGTGTACTTAATTTGGATGCATGTGACATTGACCTTGTAGTAAAAAGCTCACGTGGGATAGGACCATCATGGTTGTCTTAATCATTTATTAATTTTTAAAATCATCATTAGTTGGTTATGTGATTTGACACTCGTAAGATGGTAATAAAGAGTATTAAATACATTATATATCTAAGATTTAAGACGGCTAAAAGCTTGTGTACATGAAATGAATAGCAAAAATTCTAGTTACGGTGGATAATGAAAATTTAAAAACCGTAAAATTTCAATACGAAGAAGCATATACGTATACTGATAAAGCACATTGTAGGGTATTTAATCATTTTCTTAAATACACTTCATGATTTGTACTGTAATCATTTAGTATGTCGCTTATCTTTACAGTCGATGAATACTTAAATCACAATACTAAACTCGCTACACAGGAATAATTTGAAATTTCGGGTACCTTCTCGATCATGTACTATCTATACCAAAAAAACTTGTAGATGATCAAGAGGTGCCCGTAATTCGTAAATATATTGATAAAATATCAGATTTATGTGCTCGCTGCTTCTTTGTGTGAAACTTTGCAGGTTTTTGATTGACGATGGGAGTCTAGAACTGATCGTTTTCACGAGTAATTCGATGCATGTGTAAGGTAAATAAGTGAATATCTGTTGAAATTGGTGCTGAACCTCAAGAAAACAACATACTAGAAAGTCGAGTTGGACACAAGTCGCTTATCTGAATAAAGTGGATTTCAAATGGCATTCATTGCATTTATGTCACCCCAATACTCTACAATACTGTAGCAGATTATGTGCATGACAATGTGCACGGAATCAATGCAAGGGTGCTACAGAGCAAGTACGGTAACATTCCCATCCTTGGTTAATGACGGATCCGTTTAAAGATTTCCCTTTTTCTGTTCCTTGTAATGATAAAGTGACCAAGTATGTCCACACCGCCCCAATCCAGATTGTAATCATCAGAGCACATTTATACATTTTGTATAATAATATTATTATAGAGCCGATTTCGAAAAGTTTAATTTCTTTGACCATACATAATTATACATTATCGATGGCCATAGATATCTTTTTTATTTCGTCGGGGTGGAACCTGGCAATAAGTGGTCGCATTCCATACTCATAGTTTATGTAAGCAAAATCAAATGTTAAGTACAAAACAGAAGAGTAAAGGTGTCAGAACGCCATTCAGATAGTAGGACATTTTAATTTCATTGGACAATAGTAAAGTTTCTTCTCCGTAAACAGTGCTTTATTAATAATTGACACAATTATTATTTCCCATATATATGAGAGGAAATTCCTACTTTGCAGCTAAACCATCACAATTGTTTACGTCTCTCAGTTATTCAGGGACAATGTTCAGAGCCCTGCTGTCAATCTGACCTTTGATGTTAGACAAATGGCAAGTTTTTCTAACACAGGATGGAAAAACATAACTAGCCACCTGAGGGAGGCGTTATTCCCCAAAACAAAATTATTTTAACTTAATAGAATTGAAATTGAAAGCAAAATATATTTACCATACACTTCTTTGCCTCACACTTGTTGATATAGTTACACAGTTATCTCCAAAAGCATTCACTGTTGCTGTTTATGGTTATTAGCTAATGGTAAGCAATTTTGTTTATTTTTTCTTCTTGAATTCTGTACTTTTGGAATTAGAGAAGCATTTAAGATCAAATATGAACGCCGAGGAAATGCTTTTCCCGAATATGATTAGTATTACCAGTGCCCGGATGTGCGAAGCCTAGAATGTGTAAAAAATCTACAGCCGATCACAAAATTCCTCTGTATCGTGGTATTTCCATGTTTTAATGATCGTTATGATCCTAGGCTTCATACCAAGATTAGATAAAGGTTGTATACATACATTTGTTCAATATTGATAATTTGATAATATTGACACAAGTGACATTGTAATCACTGTAAAGAAAATTTATGTGGAGAATTGAATCTTTATCTTCAAAAACGAAAAACAATATCAAATTTTGGGGGAAAAGGATCACTAAAATAACAACTGGGTGATTCTCGTTAATGACACTCCGTTTTACTTTAAACCTTAATATTTGCAACATTCTCTGCAACTTAACTAATCAAACTAGACAAGGAAGACACAGACGCGATCAATCTCACGTTTAGCATGGGGTACAGTAATGGGATATTTCATGTGTTTTTTACCGGCTTGCCCGTAAATATCAATATAGATTTCCGGATCGTTGACCAATCAGAAGTCCGCAAATTTCATTGAAGGGTAATAAACATATATATATCGAATGATTGCAAATTATATACAGGCGCATGTTAATAGGAACCCTTGTCTGCATGTTATCTCTTAAATCCCTTACTGGTGGATTTTAAATCAAGTATTAGGAAAACAAACTATCATGTGTGGTTGTGTATTATAATTGGAGTCACTTGGCCAAAAGCATTAAGGCCACAGAACCTGCTAATAGTAACGTTATTTCAAACTTTGTTGGCTAATTGCTAATGAATTGATTCCTAGTCCTATTTTCCCTTTTGAATACCTTGACTTTTTACCCATTCAAGTCTTACCAACATTTATTGTTTGTATTAATGAACGATATTTTAGCCCCATTACCTGAAATGTATCGTTGAATTAACACGTTGACCAATCATAACAGATAAGCCAATTGGCATTGGTGTTACTTTATTCAATACAGTGTTTATCAAGGGTGCTAAATTATTTTCATTGTCTTTAAATGTGTGATGATCAATGTTCTCTAAAGTATAGGATCAAAAGCAACTAGAATTATCTTGAGTAGCGAACTATTTGAAGTGGAAATGATGAAAGATAATTTAGCACACTTACCGATCAGCGAATTTAGGAACTAACCGAAATAATCATATAAGACATTTACCAGCGAAGTACTAAATTCAATGTTATCTAACTGAAACATTGTGTATTAGAATGAGCATTTTTCAAACAAGCTTTAAAACATTAGAAATAGTAAAATGGAGGTCCTATAAAACCTATTTGTAAATGTAGTAAAATTTTGCACAATCTTATAAAACAACTTTGCCAACTTTCCGACAAAAAAAAGAATATTATGTCGAGGAAAACAGTGTACTTTGCATAAACATTGAATTTGAGTCACAATTACGTTGAAATCAAGTGCCTATTCTCAAATAGTTGTCCCTCTATATCTCAAAGTTTATAATATATAGTCCAGCAGTGTTTTTTTTACATTTACAATATGAATTAATAACACATGTCCTAAATGGATTTACTTACTCCCGCCGCATTTCTAGTTTGAAATTCCAAAAAGTATACATTGCACCTAATGGCAAACAATTTTACGGTTTGATCACAATTGTTTTTACAAAATAATCGGCTAAGTCACTGTGCAAAATTCTTTTTAGGCTGCCATATTCATTTATGGCGGTAAACATGGATCTCAAACAGCATAAGCTACCAAATGCTATAATCAATAGTTCAAACAAACTGATATCGGGAAAATCAGTTTAGATAATACATGTTTATGTCACTAACAACGAACGTAGGTTGGAATTAGGAATTTGATAAGACAAAAAATTAAAGCATTTTGATGATGGCCTTCGATACTAAAACAAATCCTGGTCCTGATAGATCTGACCAGTGTGGTAGTTGCAGTTAAAAAGTTAGCTGGCATCCGGACCTAGGATAACTGAACCATCGCAAGACATTCTTGATATTTTCCTTATAAACAACTCTAGTTTGGTTGACAGTGTTTAACTAATCCCTTGCTTTAGTGATCACTGTATACCTTTCTTAGACATTACCTCTACACCTAGAATTAATATCATAGAAAGAAGGAATATTCACATTTTCAACAAAGCTGACTGGAAGACTATTAAAAATGAATTTACTTCATATTATGATAAGCTAAAATTTATGTCCCATAATTCAAATGTACAAGGACTTTGGGATAGTTTCACATCTACACTGCAAGGTTTAACTAGTAAACGTAGTATAACCCAAACCAATAGGCGCACAGGCAGAGCTAAGATATCTTAAATGTTACTAAGTATCGTGTTGTGGACCTCTACTAATTATGTTAAAATCATGACCTCTTGTATTATTGGCAACTTATATACAGGCGCGCAATATAGGGCCATGTTGGCTATCTCGGGACAGCGGCCAACACTGGTTGAAACCTATCAATACTGGTCAATACAGGACAATCGAAAAATATGAGGTAATAGACAATCGTGATACCTTATAATCTTACCTAGGTGACTCCTTAAAATGTCATTATACTTACAAATTATTCATAGTAATTAAACATAAAATAATCATATTGACTTCTTAGTCATTTAATGTTTGATTAAAAAACTCAGTTCAAACAGTATAATCTTGTATTGAGTGTACTTCAAAATCCCTTCAGTCAAAATCCCATTGGTCAAAAATGGTATAGTACTGTAGTCATAATCCGCTCAACGGATTTTACAAATGTATAAATGGAAAAGCGTATACAGCATTTTTCTTGTCCGGAGCATACATGCAACTTGAAAACTTGCCTTTTGTTAATTTTCCTTTTCTGGAGAACAATGGTCTAGCACAATGAGAAGAAGAGCAGTGTACAAAAATCATTACGCTATCTTGGAATTCAATACAACTTCATACAATGGCCAATCACAGTGAGAGGAAGTGCAGTGCACATGAACCATAACTCCATCTTGACTAATTACAGAGTTTTTGTCCTTTGTTACTTTTCTTTTTCCGGAACTCAACTTGAAAACTACTTGTTAGAACTCAACATGACTGTATAAAATGGTCAAGCACAATGAGAGAAAGTCCAGTGTACATGTACAGTGACCATAGCTATGTCGTGATTTATAACAGAGTTATTATCCTTTTGTACTTTCGTTTGTCCGAAACACATCCTGAAAACTACTGGTTGGAACTTAATAGAACTTAATACAATGGTCAAGCGCAATGAGAGAAAGTAAAGTGCACAGAAACCATAGCTCTACCTAGACTATTTACATAGATTGAAATATTTCACAGTGAGCTCAGTCCCCCCCCCCCCCCCACTATCAGGTGTGTATCATCATCCCAGTAATCAGGCCATCCCTCTGGTGGAGGTTTACACACAATTCCTCCCACTACAGTACACTCCTCCTCCTTTGTACAGTACTGAGGATTCTCTCGTGTAGATTTCCACAGTGATATATACCTCTCCTGATGTTTCTCTCCGAGTTCTCTGACTGTGTTATTTCCTTCATGTATGAATGTTTGTCCATACTCTACTATCTGACCTTTCTGTATCATCTTCTCAAATATCCTGTCACACCAAACCTCCCCGTATTTGATGTTCTTCAGAGACTCTGGATGTTCTCCTTCTATAAATGGTGACATTGCATGAAATCCATATGTGAACCTTGACCCACGCTGTATGATATTTTTAGGTTTCCAGCCCATCATCACTGCACCTTTTAACACAGCTAGTCTAGCATCATCTACCAGGACAACCTTTAAGTCTTTGATTCTCTTCCTTACATATGGGGACTCGCTATATCCTCCAACCAGAAGTAGAGTTCTGATTTGTTTATCATGACAGGCTTCTAGAATTTCCTTCTGTGAATCAATAATTTTATCAACTGATGGTTTAAAGAATTCTTCTATGATTTCTCCTTGAATAATATGTCTATATGTATCTGATGTGAAGTCAAGTTTGTCAGCATAACCTGTTTCTTTAATTATGTCCTGAAGAGTTGTCTTTCCTGACTCATGCAATACATATATCAGTGCATTTTCCATTCTGAGAGTTAATGTTCTGTTTTATGCTTGAAAGCTTTCTTTTTTATCTGAAAATCATTGATTAAACTTATATATGCAGAGCTGTGATCAGATGAGAACTCCTGCCATATTTCGTTTCCTACCAGGTTTTTCATGAAGTCAACAAAACTTCGATCAACATTGCTGCCACCTGTAATTTCTCCAGTGACCCGATATATTTCCCTTAATTTTTGATCTAATAATGTTTCATGAACGCAGATATCTGATGTTCCACCGCCAAGGTCAGTTAAGATGTACTTAAAACCAACTAGAACTTCACCCTGCATAATTCTAGCTCTGCTGTACAGGGCAGCTGCCTCCGGCTCTAGCACAAGTCTTATCTGTTTTCAGGGATACCAGCTTCCATTGCTGCCTCGTGCATGAATTGTCGTGCAGAATCAGAGGAGATTGCTGGGATCGTTATCATCCATTGAATGAAGGTTTCTTTCAATTCAAGTTTGGTTTGGAAGACAATTTTTTCTGCAAGGCTTTTCAGATGCTTGATTGCCATTGAAAAAACTAGTTTTGCTTTTACCTTTTTACCTGAAATATCTGGAATTCCTATGTTACATGTTATGCTATTTTTTTGGTATATTTTCATCTTGAAATTTTCCACACAGTTGAACTGCTTTTTGTCACTTTCTGAAAGTTCGTAATAATTTATTTGTGCATCAGACCCAAATGAATGGAAAGTTTCATCAGGATTAAGTAGCAGAGCTGTTGGTACCCGGTCGAGCTCCAGCATATAACAACGCTCTGCAGTTTGTATTTCATCTTCAGTGCCTTGAAAGGAGTAGGCAAATCCAGAATGCACCGTGCCGAAGTCTATCGCTATAACAGCTAGAGGCTTTTTAAATTCTTCTTCTGTAGTTTGACTCGTTCGGACACTTTGGGGTTTTGTGGTTGTTTTATTCTGTGCATTAGCTGGAACAAGTTTTATTTTTGGTCTTGCTGCAAGTTGTATGTTTGGTCCTGCTGTAGGTTGTATTTTTGGTCTATCTATAGGTTGTATTTTTGGTCTTGATGCAGTTTGTACTATTGGTCTTGCTGCAGGTTGTATTTTTGGTTTTTCTGCAGGTTGTAATTTTGGTCCTGCTATAGGTTGTATTTTTGGTCCTGCTGCAGGTTGTATTTTTGGTCCTGCTATAAGTTGTATTTTTGGTCTTGCTGCAGGTTGTATTTTTGGTCTTTCTGCAGGTTGTATTTTTGGTCTTTCTTCAGGTTGTATATTTGGTCTTGCTGCCTCAGTCCTGGGGGTTGTCTTTTGTTATTGTTGTCTTTTGTTCATCTGTAACAGTTAAATGTTATACTGAAATGACTTTACTTAACTTTCTTTGAGAATCTGTTTAGTTTGACTAGGTGTTAAGTTCATTTTGCTAATGTGTCTGTGTTATAGCTTTTGGGCACTACAAGTATTGTTTTCACTACTCATTAAGATTGAAGTTGATCAATTGAATAGTATTTATGTTATCCTCTGAACAACCAAAAACACAGGAATTTATTATGATGTCGCAAGCTAGAACTGTGGTTTTGCAAAAAGTGTTTTTCCCCACAGATACTCGAGGTTTAGACAGAAAAAAAAATGTAACTCTTGTTTTCAAATTCTCGTTTTCACCCTAATATGTCATTTTATATAGACGGTATGCAACACGCCAGAGCGCATTTATACTTAGAAGTCGATTTCTCTGCAAAACTTCCATAATGTATCAACTTATCAGTCTCAGCTGAAAGGGAAAACTGTTGTGTTCAAGATGAAGTCAGGATACACATCGAATCCGGTTACTTCTTATAAAAGTTCTACAAAAAGCTGCAAATTTAGGCTTGTCACATCTCTTATTGACTAGTTTACATGAATTCTATATATGGCACTCATGTGATTGTATTGGTACCGCTTTAACCTTGTACTTCAACTAAAGGCGCGGGGAACCAGAACGTGTTATTCACGGTCAAATCGCCTAAAATGCGTCCCCATATTTTACCCATGCAAATTAAAGTCTAACAAGTTTGTTCAAATCATGCCCCTAGGGTCAAAATTGGCCAAACCCGTGTGGTCACTTGTTTTCATAAAGACTTTGATAGGAAAAACTTAACTTTTTTCCATAACCACAAGGTCTAGAGCTTAGATATATGGGTGAAGTGGACCTCTACCAAGTTTGTTCAAGTCATTCTCATGGAGTCAAAATGAAATGCAAGAATGACTGCCATGATGAAATCTAGGTTGAGCTCAAATATTTGCTATCTGGGGTTTAAAACTAAGTCAGCAGGTCAAATCATAGAAAACCTTTGTGTATGCAGTAGAAGTTACATTTTTCTTTGGATATTCATGCAATTTTGTCAGAATGATTTGCCTGATAGATACATGATTTGACGCCTACACTAATTGCCTAATAGATACGAAATTTAACTCCTCAACTGGTTCCCTGATAGATACGTGATTTGACGCCTACACTTATTGCCTGATAGATACGACTTTTAACGTGGTCAGGTTTAAATGCCAGAACATCAATAAAGTATAAAAACAAGTTATCTTTCAAAAGCATTTTGGTGAAGTTTAACCCCAGTGCAATTAATTGCTTTCACAAAAGTATGTAGTTACTGTTGTAAAATTATCGGTAATTTACAGCTTAAGACAGGTATAATTCTTCCAATTATCACTGTGACCATGACAGGTAATTTATATCTCGGATGGAAAATTATTAGATACTTTTCTAAACTCGAGTGTGCAAAGGTCAACAAAGCTCGTCATGTTGCATTATGGTTATAATATTAGTTTAAATGATCACGTGTAGTGCGACAATATTTTCTATAAGAGTATGGCTATTTTTTATTTAATTTGTGACACTGTCTTATGCGCCGTTTTCGCTTTTATATATTTTATGATTTCTGTCTTTTATATTTTTATTGTTGGCTAACTTTGCCTTGTTTTCTGTGTTTTTATTTTATATGTATTAATATTCATTATTGATATTCATGGCATGTCAGGAATTACATAAAATTACATTGTCCATTGAATGAATGTTTTTCCGTCTCCGTGTGTAATCTTCGAAATCCTTCGATATACATTAGCCGATGCAATCTTATCTTTAGACCGTAGCTGTTTTGATGATTTACTCAGCGACATTTTAAGCCCTAATACAGACGAAGAAAGAATGCTCAAATAGTCGTTACATGTAAAAATGTTGAAACCCCGTGCTGAACAAAGACAATAAGAACACATTTAATGCAACGAAACGATTAAAAAAAGTTAAACAAAAAGTCAAGTAAGACTCGAATCTGAATACGCTAGATTGGTAGTCATATGCCTGATCCACTACACCATTGCGGAATGCAATATCTGGTATAGTTCGAAATAGATATTTATATCATTCATTTGTTATAATTCTATCCGAAGATTACCGACCACATACGGAATATTCGTGAGTGCCAGTTCAATATTGTCGCATAAAATAACAAGTGTATTACAGGTAACAATAAAAATGTGTTTGAAAAGTGAGCAAAGTTTTATTGTTAAGGATTAGTTATAATGAGATAATAATTGAGTTTTATGGGGGAAAAAATGAGAGAAGATACAATTTTCTGCTTGACTGGACTTTTACAGTTTTCCCTCAGATAATATGTTACAACTAATTAAATTGCCGATTTCTATAAGGGATGTGTCTGAACAGTATGAGATTAATGGTTACATAATCAGGTATGTATATTGACCACAGCTGTCAAAACAAAGAAATTAGATGAAACTTGGCATCACTTTCAATGATCTCCAATCAAAGTGTTTTTACAAGCTGATTAAATTTCTTTTGATCATGTTCTTATCAAAACATAAATCAAATGTTATGACCCATGAATATCTGTTGATTTCATGACCAAAAATATACAATGGATTGGTCAACATGATAATCCAATAAAAATTTAATATGCTTAGAACAAACCCATTGTTTTTATGCCTTTTCTTGTATTTTATTACTCTTCACTTCGTGTAAGAACACACTGAGGGTTAGATTGTTAATTATTTCCGTATGTCTTATGTGGCTTAAAGGGACAGTAGAGAGACCAAAAGAATAGCCACACAACTACAAATTTTTAGTACGTCCGTCCGTCCGTTCGTCCGTCTGTAGACGGAAATTTGTGAACACCTAATCTCGAAAACTCCTGGTCAGAATTAAACGATACTTCACAGAAGTGATGAGTGCCATGCCTAGTTCTGCATGGTCCATGTTTCGGGTCGCTAGGTCAAAGGTCAAGATCACAGGGGCTCGAGATAGTTAATCCGCTCATAACCTAAACAAATCCTGGTCAGAATGTAATGATATTGCACAGAAGTGATAAGTACCATGCCTTGTTGTGCATTGTTTATGTTTCTGGTCACTAGGTAAAGGTCACAGGGGCTTGACATTATAGAATCCTGCGGTCGCTAAATCTGTAAAACCCTTGGTCATAATTTATTGATCACAGAAGTGACAAATACATGTACCAAGCCTAACTGTTCATGGTCCAATAATTTTAGCATCAAATCTTACATAAATTTTATATACTGTGTCAGTGGGGTATTCATCACCTTCTGTGATAGTTCTAGCATATAGTACGCTTTATCTACCAAATAGATGACGCAGACAAATTGTACCTTTAATTTGTATGTGATATATGAGGTACATAGTACATTTGTATAACTGTTAATCGTAACAAAATATACATGTACTTACTTTTGTACAAATCCAAATTTGTGAACTTTCAAGGCTCCCTGTTGCTATAAATCACTATTCTGTGTTTAAATGTTCATTAAATTATAAAAAATACTTTCAATATCTTAATGTAATAAAACCACTAACAAAAGAAATATCATGTAGTAAAATAAAGGACATAATGCAATCTTATTAATCTCTTATATGTTTGAAGAATGGCATAATTGCTATGATCCATTTTGAAGATAGATTAAAGGGAAATTACCATTCAACATGACCATCATTATTTTGAATAAAACACAATCTATTAATGCTTTATATTTCTTATATAAATAACTTTATCATAGTTGTCTATATGGATATGTATAACAATTCTATTCCTATTGAATATAGAGAAAATCTGTAAAATTACTTTTTGACTATCCTTGTCAAAAACATAAAATTCACATTTTATGTTAGACAGATTTTCATTTATATTTGCCAGTAAGAGAAATAACTTTTCGAAACTTATTTTTTGCATGTTTTCAAAAGCATCTACAGTATTTTAAGCTTCATGACAACTGTTGTATATGATAATTTTGAGGGGTTATGTAACTTAAAAAAATATTTCAATAGATTCATTGACAATTGCTGTATTAAATAGTGGTGGAACTATATACCTGTATACCATACCGCGTTATTTAGAGTTAAATAACCCTATTCACTTTAAAAATTGCTATGCATCTAAATAAATCAGGAAAAGAAGAACAAGATCATGTTTGACCATTTTTGTCACTCTGTGGTTGCAAATTTAATATAACTTGTCCAGAAGTCGTGCTAGCTTTTAATATGCAGTTTCGGTATCGTTTGTGGTCATATTGTGTCACTGTATTTGCGGTAGTGATTTGATTTTATTCTTATTTCTTAGCTTTACTTTTTTTGCTGTTGTTATATTATACACGGAGGACTTAAGTGACCTCATGGACGATAAATAAAACGTCACACGAAAGAGCGCATTATATTTATGTTGACTTTACGCCATTTATGACACACATTAACAAGTTTTTATATATTGTTTTACATGACGTGAGGCAAAGGTATGTTATAATAGGAATACTATAAAATCCGCCTTTCGTGTGATCCGAAACTATACAGCCACATATTCCGTTTATGTCGCAATGCGTATATATCGCAATACTGGTTTGACCATATCGTTGCACCCCTACAGACAAGCTGACAATGTTGTTGTGAAGTTATTATCTCCCTTTATACGTTGATCCCTGCAACCTCGGTTCATCCGTCCGTCACAAAAACTGAACGTTTGCTATAACATAGCCATTATTCTTTAGCATTGTATTGCTTACGACAAAAGGCTTGTGATGCTGGAATTATGTAGGTCAAGGTCAAATTTGACAGAGTAATGTCCCTTTTTGTGCTAAGTGTTTGTCACGAGAACTTAACGTTGGCTAAAACTTTGCTATTTCTTAACATTTCTTCATCAAACTTTCAAATTGCATCGCTTATGACAAAAGGATCATGTTGCGGCCAAATTTTGTAGGTCAATGTCATATTTGGCAGAGTTATGCCCCTTTTGTACAATACATGTAGTTTATATTTTGTCTTAAAATTCTGTTGTTTTTAAATTGAATTAGCTATGATAATTACAGTGAAATTAACTGCAGGGTAACCTCCACTTACGGTCACCACCAAATTTTAACAGGAAAAGCATTCCGTAAATCAATTTTCGGAATATCCCCAATGTCTGTATGTTTTATCCAATCCTTGGTCTGACTTTAACGTCAAGATTAAATGCAACAATCCAGATATACTATCACCCTTAAATAATTTGCTGAGAAGGATGCCTGCAACATGTAGATGATTTATATTGAAATTGAGCCGTGCTGTTTGAAAACCAATTATTTTAGCCATGAAAATTGGTCACATTTCCCGAAATATTTTCACTTAGAACAGTCCAGTCAGTATAGTAGAGCGAAACTGGCTATTCTGTGCCTTTTGATTGATAAAAACTCATGTTATTCTGATTCAGCTTCGTGTTTACTTTATCACAAATGTTTTTACCTTTTCACACATGTTTTTACTTTATCACAAATGTTTTTACTTTATCACTATCACAAATGATTTTACTTTATCACAAATGATTTTTATTTATTACAGGTGATGGACAACTTTCTGATTCAATTTCAAGGAAGAAAGCGTGTATATGCATGAAAAATGTTAAAGTATAACTTGTTGGAAAGAACTTGTGCTAATCTGCTTGATTTCATCAGGTGACAAGTCCGAGGTTTTGGACATTGACCATATAGATGAAGGCAAAAATCTCTTGTTTAACAGAGCAGAGAGATATGAAGTGTATTTAGAACCAGGTGATGTTCTTTTTATACCAGGTGAGAACTCAGTACAGTTTTACAGAAATAGAAATCTTAACATGAATTTGTGTAGAGTTATAGCCCTGGAGGTGTCAGCAGGTTAAAGTCCCATGATCACATTTACAAGTTGCTCCCTTTTGATCTAGAAAGATGTCTTACTGACAGAAATTACCTTTATTTGTACCAAAAAAATTCCAAACTTTGCTTTCCAGATCGACAAGGTCGTATTAGAAACATAGCAAAGTATTTTTAATGATATTGCAAATAATAAGAAAGGTTTTCTGTCAAGGAACAGCTTGAATACGAAAGAAACACATTATGTCAAAATTGTTTTAGAATTAATAAAACATGGTTCTATCATTATCCTATCAATAGAATTATGTTCCTATTCAAAGCGATCGGACCGGAATTTTTGAAATCATAGAAGTTGTAAAGCACAATACATATATACCGTGAAAAGGGGCTTTGCACGTTAGATGTAACTTACATGTAACTTGTTGCATAAATCCTTAGCACACAATGTGTAGCAAGAAACGTTCGCACAAGAACAACTGTTTATGCTTTGTCAAATACAGCAAACTGGCTACAAAGAATTGGTTAAACAAAGACATCATATGTAGCCATTACACTGCTAAATTTCTACAATGAAATTGTCTGATCCCTTGATATGCAAAATACCACTTAGTGTTCCCAAACGAAATGGTCTTATTGAACATTAAAAGTGTCTCCTGTCATTTCAGCACTGTGGTTTCACAACGTTATATCAGTGGAGTTTGGAGTAGCAGTGAATGTATTCTGGAACAATCTAGATGACACAATTTATGATCACAAAAACACTTACGGGAATAAAGATCCTCTACCCGCTAGCAGAGCCTTCCAGATCATTGACCGGGCGGTAAAAACGCTAGATGAATTATCAGAACCATACAGAGAGTTTTATGCTAGACGTTTAATTGACAGAATAGAGAAGAAAGCTGTCAATCATTTTCAGACTTGATAAAGGAATCACTGTAAATATTATATGGATATGATACACTGGAAGATGTAACAAATACAGATTTTTTTCAACAAGAGGAATATGACAGTGATGTGCGGGATGCCATGGCTACCTTTCAGCTGTTACGTGTGAATTAGCATTTAATATTAAAAAGAAATTAATTTGATAAACAATATGCAGGAATCCAATGTTTACTTTTGGCAGTCATTCACTTGCCTCATTCTAGAATAAGGCCTTTTTCCATAAGAAAGACCTCTCTTGTGGTTTAGGTTGCAAAAATTGTGCCTTAAATATGAAATTCAAGTTTTTCATGTACTTCTTTTCAATAATATTACTGGTTTTGCCGGTAGTGTCCTTAGGCAAGACACAAATAATTCCACTTTGTGTATTTCGTACTGATAAATAGGTCAAAAGATCTTAGTTTACAAAGCTTGTCTTTGCACATGAGTATGCATGTGTGCGCTGCTGACATAGAATGAACAACACCAAAGCTAGTGTATTATATATATCAAAGGATAATTGCTACTTGTACCTGTACTTAATTATTGCTCTTACATTATCAAATTTCAAGTTTACTGATTTGCATTTGGCCATTTACAATAAATACGGATTATGGTAGACAATGAAACGCTTTACGAACAATATCCCCTAGGATGAACTCTTATACGAAGAAATTAACTTCCAGGTGACCAGCCTAATATACGAATATAGGCTGCTTGTCCAGTTAATAGACGAGCAGCCACTTCCTTTTGAATGAGACGAGACCTTAGTCAGGCAGAGCATATCTCCTGATCGGGGTAGATAACCTGATCAAGCCAAAACATAAGTGTAAAGAATACATTTCTCTTACAAAAAAGTCATGTGTATTTATTCAATGTATGTTTGCATTGGTCTCTTAACGGAATTTCTAATTGGTCACAGCATACATCCATAATTTTTAATCCATTACACTAAGTACTCAATCACTCAATTTTTATATTTCAATCAAGAAACATAATGTCAAAATTTGCTCAAAAAGTACTCAAACTAATAAAACAGAAATGACATAAAATTTCATTTTGTGTTCTGTGTAGATACACTGTCCAAATTAAAAATTACGGAACAAGTGTAACCACTGTTAGCTCTTATCACAGCTAGAACCGACTTCTCATTGACGTAATCAGATGTTTGATGCTGCACTGGTCGATCCTGTTCTATGCTGCCACCAATATCCCGTACAGATCAAGCAGCTTTTGTATTTCCAGTCCCTGACCGGATTGTTGCACGGGGAACATGGAATTGGACATTGTCTTGTGCCAGCTGCATATTCCGGCTCCCAGCAATATGCGGAAGTAAAACTGGTCTCACTGTCTAATTCTGATATCGTTCAGCATTAATGTTGCTGTTAACTAGCACAAACAGAAATCTTGAAAAAAATCACGAGGACAGACCATGCACATTAAATTTATTACAATTTTATGGGTGAACAATTAGAAAATCCGTTAGATGTAGTGTTAGTAAGCAATAAGAATTATTCACATATTATATCAATTTGTTGTTGGTAATTTTTTATACCCCCGAAACTAAGTTAAGGGAACCCGTGGTCGGTCTGTGGTTGGAATTCAATACAACTTCATACAATGATCAAGCAGTTGTGTACAAGAACGTTAACTCTTTCTTGACTAATTAAAGGTATTCAGTCACTTTTAAGCACTTTTTTATGACAATGTTTACTTTTTGTATATTATGTTAGAGATTTATTTAATGAACAATTACATTTTATTTACCTTTATACAATTTTGTTATTATTCCCCTTTAACATGAAAGTATTTAAAACGTCGACTATTTCTTTTTTATTTCAATTTAATTTTTACTTTTACAAGAACCATAACCCTTTCTTGACTCACTACAGAGTTATTGCCAAGAAATATAACTCTTTTAGTTTTTTACATGGTGTTCTGTCACTAATAATTTCTTAAGTTGACAAAATAGTTTTGAGGGGGTAAGGCTCACATTTAGTGATAGGTCATGTTATCAACTTCAAAACAAAAATGTGACCTTTCATCAGGTCTGTATTGATAAAATGAAGCTTCTGTGATAAGAATAACTTGCGCTTTTTCTTACAAAAGCGCTGTTTAAAATATTGTAATTTTCTGTTGTTCATGTTTAAAGTCGATCAGGCTATTTCGGGAGATGTGCACAGCTTTTTGTCTCGACTATTCGAAGAATATGTAAAGCTATTACAGTCACTTGTGCGTCGGCATTGTAACTTTGGTTAAAGTTTTGTATGCAAGGTACTATCATGGGCATATTTCAGTAACCACTTCTGATATTGATTTGAAACATCATAAATGCCTTCAGGGGTGTCAGACAGTGAAGTAAGATCACGCTTGTATGAATTTAATACAAATTATGGCCCTTGTTTGACTTGAAAATTTGGTTAAAGTTTTGCATGCAAGGAACTATCATGTACATATCTCAGTATGGATTCAAAACTTCCATATAGTCTTTAAATGCATCAAACAATCAGGTTAGATAACTCCTGACTGAATTTATTTTAAATATGGCTCTTGTTGAACTTATTAAGTTTGCATGCTAGCTGAATTTTAAGTTTTATGTGCAAGTTACTATCAGGCATAAATCTATGTTACCATTTGAAACATCTTTAGAATGTTAAAGGGTCTCCAAGAATCAAGTTGCTGGCAAAGTACCGAGGTGGTATGACCTAAAACCTGCTGTGACAAGATGGTCGTTGTCTGATCGAGGGCAGAACAGGCCAACTATTTTACTACTTGGGTCCAGAAACTAGACATCTTATCATAGTATATTTTTGACCAATTAATAAGTTCCGCATATACTCTACATAAGCAGCTTTATACATACCATCCTACTGAATTAAGTGTAGTACTTGATACATAATGATTAGATAAAATGTTGATAATGCTAGTTGGGGTTCTCATTTAGCAAACAAGAAAAATGAGCACTTGCTGAAAATTGTAAGTTGAATTAAAATCTGGCTTAATTCGAACCCTGAATAATAAATTTTCTTGTTGAATTGAACATTGTATTTTTTCCCCAAGATTTGCTTTGTTGAATAGGTACTCGGGCCCTTCTAAGGAGCGATGCTAAGGTAAATTGCCAACTTGAAATTGGAAATATTAAACCACAGAAACAAAATAGACTACCTTCTGTGAGTTAAAAAGTTTTATTAAACATTAGACTAAATCTATCACTTTGTTACACAGTGTCTGGTTTATTATGTTCACATATAAACCATGCATTATATTTAATGTTTAATAATAAGTTTCAGTTATTTAAGTACAATGTACATACTTTGTACTTGATGAGTTTTGTGATTTACAAGAAATCAATTTGAGCTTCATACTCGTGTCCAGTTGTTAGATTGAAATATTTGACAGTGAGCTCAGTCTCCCCCACTATCAGATGTGCCTTACTATCCCAGTAATCAGGCCATCCCTCTGGTGGAGGTTTGCGCACAATACGTCCCACCCTAATACACTCTTCCTCCTCTGTACAGTACTGAGGATTCTCTCGTGTAGATCTCCACAGTGATGTATACTTCTCCCTATTTTTCTCTTCTTGTTCCCTGGCTGTACCATATCCTTCAAATTCAAATGTTTGTCCATACTCTACTTTCTGTCCTTTCTCTATCATCTTCTCAAATATCCAGTTACACCAAACCTCCCCATCATATATGAACTTCAAAGACTCTGGATGTTTTCCTTCTATAAATGGTTCTCTTATAGCAAATCCATATGTAAACCTTGACCTACGTTGTATGATATTTTTAGGCTTCCAAGCCCATCATCACTGCTCCTTTTAACACAGCCAGTCTAGCATCATCTACCAAAACAACCCTTAAGTCACTGAATGCAGCTTGGATTCTCTCCCTTACATATTGAGACTCGCTATAACCTCCAACCAGCAGTAGAGTTCTGATTTGTTTATCACGAGAGGCTTTTTTAATGTCCCTAAGTTTATACATAATTTCATCAACTGATGGTTTAAAGAATTCTTCTATGACTTCTCCTTGAATTATAAGTCTACAGTCAGTAGGTTGGAATTCCAGTTTGTCAGCATGACCTGTCTCTCTAATAACGTCCTGAAGAGTTGTCTTCCCTGATTCACACAACACAACTAATAGTGCATTTTCCATTCTGAGAGTAACTGTTCGTTTTTTTTGTTTGAAATCTTTCTTTTTTATCTGAAAATCATTGATTAAACTTATACATGCAGAGCTGTGATTAGATGAGAACTCCTGCCATACTTCATTTCCTACCAGGTTTTTCATAAAGTCAATAAATTTTTGATCAACATCACTTCCACCTGTAATTTCTCCAGTGACCCGATATATTTCCTTTAATTTTCCATCAGATAATGTTTCATGAATGCAGATATCTGACGTTCCACCACCAAGGTCAGCTAAGATGTACTTGAAACCAACTGGAACTTCACCCTGAATGAATAATCGAGGTCTGCTGTACAGGGCAGCTGCCTCTGGCTCTAGCACAAGTCTTATCTGTTTGTCAGGGATACCAGCTTTGATTACTGCCTCGCGCATGAATTGTCGTGAAGAATCGGAGGAGATTGCTGGGATCGTTATCATCCATTGAATGAAGGTTTCTTTTAATCCAAATTTGGTTTGGAAGACAATTTTTTCTGCAAGGCTTTTTAGATGCTTGATAGCCATTGAAAAAACAAGTATTGCTTTTACTGTTTTACCTGAAATATCTGGAATCTCCATGTTACGTGTTATTTTATCATTTTGATATATTTGCATCTTGAAGTTTTCTACATAAAATAATTGTTTTTTGTCATTTACAGAAAGTTCGTAATAATTTATCTGTGCTTCAGACCCAAACGAATGGAAAGTTAAATCAGTATTAAGTAGCAGGGCTGTTGGTACCCGGTCTTGCTCAAGCATGTTACAACGCTGAGCAGTTTGTATTTCATCTTCAGTGCCTTGAAATGAGTAGGCAAATCCAGAATGCACTGTGCCAAAGTCTATCGCTATGACAACTAGAGGCCTTTTACATTCTTTATCTTCAGGACTTTGGTCTTCAGGCTTTATCAGCTGGCTGTCTCTGCGTCTCAGTCCTTGTCTTTTTGGTCCTGCTGCGGGTTGTATTTGTGGTGGTGTTGCTTGAGACCCGGGGGAAGTTTTTTCTGATGGTTGTGTTTTATTTATAGAGGTATTGCAGTTTGAGTCTTTTTTTCTTTTGCTGATGTTGATTCCCATTATTAACACATTGTAGTTTTAGTCTTGCTGCAGGTTATATGTATTGTTGCTGCCTCATTCTTAAGGATACATTTTTCTAATCTTTCGCATCTGTAATAGAAAATTGATTTTAGTATGCTGAAATGACTTTTTACATAACGTTTCCTGAGAAAATCGTCTGTTTATTGAAAAAGAGAACTTAGTGTCATAGCAAAGAGAAAATTTTGATTCACTCTTAATTGACAGAGAAAAGTAAGAAGTGTTGCCCGCCCGACTGTCCTGCTTTATTCAATGAATATGTCGACTAAATTCATTATTGTCAACTTATGATAAGCAAAAATAATAATTAAAATGACTGCAGCTCGTGTGTTTTTGGTTTTCTGGCAAAAACTTATTCTTTCTTCATAGATTTGAAGTAAATTGGTTTAATAGTATTCAAGTCTTACAAGGACTGCTTCTTTATAAAAAAACATTTTATAGAGGCAACTATTCTTTCCGGAGCCATATCTTAGTTACAGCTGATTTTATTAAAACTTGGCATGAATGTATACATGTGTAGGGGAATAATGCACGTCAAAATTATGACGCCATTCACCTGTAACAAAAGAATTAATAGATTATATTTTGCCTTTTCAAAAACGAAAGTAGGTTTTCCCGTTTTCAAAAATCTTTGTAATTTTCCAGAAATCTCCCAGAGAGAGGCTGTAAATAGGTTGTACATAAATAAGAACTGTACTTCCAATGATGTGCAAAGCATATGCCTGACTGTTTAAAACATTCAATAAAGCGAAAGTAGGATAAAGGGACAAAAGGACCACCCAGGTCAATCTAAAATAATACACAAACATACACTCGTTTTTCTGCAGCAGTATTTCAAACAGGGAAATACTCAACGGCTATTGTAAAGTTTCAGAAGCCAGTTCCAAACTGATTTTCCCTGATTCAATTCCAGATTTAAAAGAAAATTCGATTTTGTGATAGAAATGGACCTTTAAAATAGACATAATATACATGTACAGGCAATTTTTCTGTCCGGAGCCATTACTCAGGATTCAATGAATAGAATTTCAGGGAACTTAAAAATAAGTTTAAGCAGCATAGTGCGATGATGTACGCATAATTTGTGTCAGGATTGTTATAGTAACTAGTTTGTGTCAGGATTGTTATTGCCCTTTTTATTGTTTCTTCTTATATATTCAATACAAAAACTTTAAATTTCTATTTCTCTGAAACCGGTTATCTAAATTGTAATCGGTTCCGATAGTCTAATAAACACTTTCTAATATCTAATTGGGCAAGATATTGAAAAAACTTCTGAAAAGGTGTGTCAGAATTTAATTATCTTCAGCACAAGTAATCAACTTTGTCATGTTTCTAGTCTATAACAATTAAGAAAGAGAAAATGATTTTTTAGAAGGCCCTTAAGGGGAGAAAGGGGCGAGAATTTGTTTTTATATATTCTATATAGGAACTTATTATAAATAGAATCGAGACAACATAAAGTTTTCAATTTACATGTTTCAACTTTGTCTTTGTCAGAAAATATACAACATACAGTATACAAAACATAAAGACGTCACACCTATTAAAAAGGACGGTTATGTCCGCTTGATGAAAAAGGTTTATAATATAGATATGGATCAGACTGAAACGGCGGGTTTTAGCAAAATAAAATGTATTTATTAAATACACGATAAATAAATATCAAACCCAACATGTCTATTTCAAAAACCATTGCTAATGAATATAAGATATGTAAAAAGCACACATCAAATGATAAGCTACTGTTCATACCACTGGGCCAAACTGTTTGTAAAGTATGGATCTAGTAAGTCTCGCGCATCAGTCTGTCATGTAGAAACTGAAGAATTCGTGTCATCTAAAACTATTAGTACTGCTTAAATGTTAAATTACAGCTGTTACAGTTCAAGTCCCTGGAGCAGAATTACAAGTTACTCTTATTTTACCAAGAAAGATGTCTTACCTGCGGAACGACTTTATTTGTATCAAACACATTCTTAACTTTGCTTTTTAAATCGATAAGTACATGTTAGAAATAGAGCGCAGTAATGTTTTCAATGGTATTGAAAAACATATGAAAGGCTTTCGGGCAACTTTTTTTTTCATGAAGATATGACTTCATTTCGAAATAAAGGCATATGTCAACCTTGTTTTAGAGTGAATAGAACTCAAAATGGTCCTGGGACTTTAAGTTTTTTATGACTGTAACTTGTAGAATATGATCCCCTCGGAGATGATGCCCCAATAGATTGGTGAAACTTTCTTTTAGAATTTGATCATGTTTGGTACAAGTAATCAACTTTGTAGTCTCTAACAATGGAACATTTAGAAAATGGATCTGCCTCATTTGGCGGGGGATATAAATTCACTGAATTAGCTTGCTACTTTTTAGCTCTACTAGACAAAGTGTAGCAGAGCTTATGTCATGGTGGTTTGTCCGTTATCAGTCCGTCCGGCCGGCCGTCTGTACGTAAACTTTACCAGGATAACACTCTACAGGACACAATTTTCATTCGACTTTCATATGACTTGCTGATAAAGTTTCCTGCAACATGTAGATGACCCCTATTGTTTGGGGTCAGTAGGTGAAAAGTCAAGGTCACAGTGACCTCTGGTAGCTTTTCATTTATAACACTCTACAAGTTACAATTTTTATTCAACTTTCATCAAACTTGCTCTGAATGTTGCCTGCAACCTATTGATGGTTCCTATTGTTTTGGGGACCAGTGAGTCAAAGGTCAAGGTCACAGTAACCCAAACTTTGAAAATCTTTTCCGCTAAACATGTGGATATCTATATCACCAAAAGTCTTCAAACTTCATATTTGTCTTACTGAGTAGAGGATCCTTAATGTTTTTGCGGTCAGAGGTCAAGGTCATAGTGACCCAAACTTTGAAAATCTTTTCTGCTCAGTATCTTGAGTTCTGTATCACTCGCAGTCTTAACTTCATTGGATGATTGATCTTACTGAGTAGATGATCCATACAGTGAGTCAAAGGTCAAGGTCACAGTGACCTCCATTAGCTTTTCCTTAATAACTTTCTACATGTCACAATTTTTGTTTGACTTTCATTAATCTTGCTGAGAGGGTTGCATGCAACATGTAGATGATCCTATTGTTTTAAGGGTAAGTGGCTCAAAGGTCAAGGTCACTGATCCGAATTTTGAAAATCATTTCCGTTCAATATTTTGAGATCTGATTAGCCACAACAGTCTTCAAACTTCATAGGATGATTGCTCTTACCGAGTAGATGATCTCTATACAGTAAACCTCGCTTATAAGGAACAGCTTGGGACCTCAGAAAATTGTTCCTTATAACCGAGGTTTCTTATATCCATATAGCGAACTAGTTCCTTGTAATCGAGGTTTGTATAACGAACACAATTTGTTTAGCGAACATTTTTTTACTGAACTCCGGGCCGAACATGAATTTTTAGTGAGAAAGTTGCGAGTCTAGTACCGGTCCTTTCCTTTCCCAGCTCGACAGCATGATGTGAAAAGGTATAAATACTAATAGATTCTATGAAATATAATTATGTTTATTTTTTTTATTATTTTGCACACCTTGTCATGTACAAGAAAAATATCGCCATCGTGACCACGCGAATTTGGTCACGCAAATGCCCCCCTGAGTCACCCGTCACCCTAATTAGAGTGTCCTGTCGCGCGAATAGTGGTGATTTGACACGGTGTTTCGCGGTGTCCACATTCGTGTCGAGACTTGAATATTTGTTGAGTTTTTCACTGACTAACTTTTAGTTATCAATAAAAGAATAGAATTGTAATTTGATATTTTTCGAAACTTCCAGACTCCCATGAACGCGCATGAAAGTGCCGACGTTACTTTGGCGTCATCAGCGTTCCGATTTTTAAATTTTTTATTCTTTATGTCTGTTCGCTATAACCGGGGTGTTTTCTATTGAATTTTGTACTTTGGGACAGGAAAATTTGTTCCTTATAACCGAGTGTTCCTTATAACCGAGTTCCCTATAACCGAGGATTTTTACATTCCATAAAGAAGGATTTAAATCGGGGAATTGAATACTGTTCCTTATAACCGAGTGTTCCTTATATCCGAGTTCCTTATAAGCGAGGTTTACTGTACTTTCTGGGGTCAGTGTGGCAGGGTCAAAGTCACAATGACATATGTTGCCTTTTCTTTGATAATATTTCAAAATATTTTGACAAAACATACCCTTTACAGTCCAGTCAGTCCAGTTGAGCAATACTGGCCCCTTTGATATCTTGTTAATTTGCTTGTGTACAATTGCAATTTTCATGCAAATGAATTGAAACTTGTTAAGATTTAATTTGCAAGAACGAAATCTGTGTTTTGTTTATTTGAAAACAAAGTCTTCGGATCAGTGTCCCCGATGCGTTCTGAACAATATGGGTGAATAATTCAAAATTGGCACTTGCTAAAGGTATGACTCTTGCACATTCATTTCACCTAGTCGTCATTCAAATTTCAATCATTTGAATAGCATTAGGCAATGCTTCAGACAAGTGAAAATGATAATTAAAAAGAAAGCAGAATACTTGCAGCAGGACTCTAGGATCTGAACACATACAGTATAACTTTGAATTGTAGCAAAATATACAAAATGTACTTACTTTTACTCAAAATTTGTTAATGCAGTCTAAGGATAAAAATGCACCACTCTTTCAATTCTTCTTGTTTGCTATAAATCATATTATAGCCAAACATATTCTATGTTTAAATGTTTCATTTAATTACATATTCCCATTTTCATTTATTTTAAATGATTACTTAAATTTATCAAACTTTAAACAAGAAGCACAACGAAATATTTTTATTCTTTATATTCGTTATTTGAACCGTTACCTATTGGGTATGTTATTGTTTTAGTCAGTGGATTCACTTTGATAAACTTGAAAAGCTTTGTTGGTAATTTAAACCTGAAGCGATTGAATGAAATTGCTTTATGAAAGGCAATCTTTGCGTAGTATTTATCTCCTTTCACAAAACAATTATTCTGAAGTGTCAAGTTAGCTGAACAACAAATGTACTAAATCTACATAATACATTGTAGGTTATGTGGAGCAATTAAACTGAAAACACTTATGATTGTTCCAGTACCGATTACCACAGTTAAGAAATGTGCCCTTTTATGTAAGAAAGGTGGCTCTTCCTTACAGAAGTCAAAGGAGTTGATAGTATATCAGTGGTTAGGTAAGGTTTAAGATAAAGAATACAAAATGTATTTTGGTTCTAGTCACATGCTGGAACAAATACAGTTTGTAGTTTGGTAGAAAGGAAAACCATTTCGAAACTTGATGTGGAGGTTGGTCATGACAAGCTGAGGTCAGTAGGTCAATGTCACCGGGACTTTTTTTAAGGCCACATGAAGTGATTTTTTAAGGCCTGATATTTATTTATTTTAAGGCCACATCAACTTGGTTTTTTGTTTTTGTTTTAGGCCAAAAATTTATTTTTTTAAGGCCAAATATTACTAATTGCATCAAGGGGGGCATGCGTGTTTTACAAACAACTCTTGTTTGATACCGTAATTAGCAGTTCAAAAATGACTAAATCATGTATGGAAATTAGTAGCAGACTTATATTTTTACTTTTTAGCTGTACGGGATGAAGTCCAGCAGAGCTTATGCCATGATGGTTTGTCCGTTTTCCATCTGTCTGCCTGCACTGTTCTGCCTGTCTGTATGTATCTCCATTAACTTTATCTTGATAATATTGTAACACTCTAGTAACAATAACAGGTAACAATTTTCACTTGACTTTTATGAAACTTGCTCAGAAGGTTGCCTGCAACCTGTATATGATCTGTATAGAAAATGAGCCACTCTGTGCCAAAACCAACTAAACTACAGGTATTAATGGAAAAACCTTATAACATTCTACAGGTCACATGTTTCAATGGATTTTCACAAACCTTGCTTAAACGTTTGCCTGCAAAATATTAATGATCTGTATAGAAAATGAGTGACACTATGCGAAAACCAACGATGTTGCAATCGATTATTGTAAAACCTTGATAACACTCTACATGTCACATTTTCCAATGGTTTTTCACAAAACATGTTCAGAAGGCTAACTGCAACATGTAAATAATCCAAAAGAATTGAGCCTCGCTGGGCGAAAAGCAACCGTGCTACAGCCGATTATTGTAAAATCATAACCACACTCTGTAGGTCACATTTTCTACTGGATTTTCACAAAATTTGCTCAGAAGAGTGCCTGCAACATGTAGATGCTTTGTATTGAAATTGGGCCACGCTGTACCAATCATTCTACGGCCGATTGTTAAATAACCTTGAAAACACTCTTAATTTTACTAGACCAGGTCGTACCATAGCTACCTTGAACGAGGATGGTGCACCATAAGCACATATAACAAACAAACTTTTAATTTTACATTTTCCAAAAGATTATCACAAAACTTGCTCAGAAGGTTGCCTGCAACCTTTAGATGATTTATATTGAAATTCAGCCATGCTTTTGGAAAACCAATTGTGCTACAGCAAATTATTTTAAAGCCTTGATAACGGGTCACATTTTCCAAAAGATTTTCACAAAACTTGGAACAGTCCAGTCAGTATAGTTGAGCGATACTTGCCCTTCCGTGCCTCTTGTTTGATAGAAATACTCGTGATATTCTGATTCAGCTTCATTTCAGACAATTAGTTTTTACTTGATCACAAATGTTTTTACTTTATAACAGGTAATGGACAACTTTCTGATACAAGTTCAACGAAGAAAGCATGTGGTCGTTTTCAGTCCTCAAACTGTCAACTATCTGTACATGAATAGTATGGTATTTGAATTTCAATTGCTTCAGGACTCGTCCAGATTCCAGGGTTTGATCTCTGAGATTCAGATTTTAGAAATTTATTTTAGGAAAGACAATAATCGTTCGAAGGTTTTCTTGTTTTCATGAAAAATGTCATTAGTTTGTTACCAGTTAACTTTTAGGGTGTGATGAACAATGACTGCTTTGCTTGGTAATTGAACTCATGGTCTCGAGGTTACTAGTCAAGTATAACTACATACATATAGAGATAGTGCATATGCTTCGTGTAGTTAAAGGTTGCTTATAATGTTTGACATGGAGGAGCACGTGGCCCCCTGTTTTCCGCAGTTTTCTACAATTTGTTTCCTCGAAAGTGGAACCAATCTGCAGAAGTGGAACCTGTGTTTTTCGCCAAATGTTGTTTCGTACCATTAAGTGTATAGCTCATCTTGCAATTTTGCGACAATCTTTAAATAAACAGGACTAACAATTTTTATATAAACAGGACTAATAGCATTGATGTCTAAGTAATTTAAGATAGCACGGAAATAGTAAGGGAGCTGTCCATCCAAAGGCGAATTGGATTGGGACAATACGATTCGGAACTGTATACTTTACAGATGAACTTTGCAGACAATATAAACAAAGAAGGATTTTGCAGACAATAAACACGAAAAAGGGTATTGATTTTGCAGACAATATAGATTGTATAGGAAAATGTATTAGATCTATATATGAATGGCAAGCTTAATTGCATGCTTAATTTAAATTTGATAATTATGATGTGTGATAACATAATACAAGTCATTTACATAGATTTTAATTTTACTTAAGTAAATGTAAACTCGGGTCCAGTGTTTATGCATGTTCAGAATTGTTATATAGAGCGCTTTCGTTTATTCAGGGATATGGTATAAACTCGGAATAGTTTTAACCAATCGCTATTACCGTTTGTTTTGTTTTTACTTGAGACTAGCAGAATGAATGAGCAGGGCGTATGACTTTCCTTTTCTGGAATAGAAGTTTTACAAGCGGCAGGATTTGGAAATAATGAAAGAACAAATTAATCGGATATTAAAGGCATATCAATTTTTCAACTTAAATTGATTTTAAACGGACCTCTTAGCATGCATGTTTATAATTTGAAGTAAGCTCTAACAAATACGACATAATTTATTCTGAGTTTTAGTTTAATCATATTATATTATACGTATTTGTCTCAACTCAATATATACAGAACTAGAATACATATACATAGCTAAATCAGCATATCAGTACATGTTTATACAATACTATTTACTGAACGAATACAATACATATATATTACAAAAGAACATCACTATATGGTTTACGGTTGGCTTATATGTACTGTAATTTTTAAGACAATATAAAAGGGTTGGGTCACAAGTTTTTACAATATTAGAGATCGGCCCGCCCTTTGACGTCATGCTAATGTTTGATTAAACCAAACAGCGGTTTTTTGTTTACTTTAGAGAGCAGAAGTAAGAAAGAAAAACAACTAAGCCATGATTTTCAGATACCAACAAACAACCAATAATAATAATTAAAAAAAAAACAAACAAACAAAAAAACAACATAGATTGTAATATCTATAATAAAATAAAAAGAAAGAAACTATGATAATTGTGTATGTTATCAAATTGACATTGACCCTATTAACGTCCCCACAAACATGCCGCCATAGCACCCCCACTCAGACCGACCAAAATTTCTCAAGTCAGTTTTAAA
The DNA here is from genome assembly GCA_022818135.1 of Saxidomus purpurata. Classification (NCBI taxonomy): domain Eukaryota; kingdom Metazoa; phylum Mollusca; class Bivalvia; order Venerida; family Veneridae; genus Saxidomus; species Saxidomus purpurata. The sequence goes on along the minus strand of JAFMSR010000009.1, from coordinate 42,606,406 downwards.
ATTATAATGAATGTAGGGGGCATTGGTTGTAAAACGTCGTGTGTTTGTACTTCCAAAAATAGTGTTGTGTTCTCCTCATCAGGTATCGAATCGATTCCATAATGTAGTTTGTATGTACTGAGTGGATGAAATCTGCGAGTATTAATAAACAATAAACGACGCGCATTTGTATAGTTACTACAAAGAAAAAGTGTTCCGCATCTTCAATGCCATGTTCGCAAGAGCAATCGGGATAATCTCGTAAATTGTTGTAAAAGAGATCATTATTTAGGTTACTACATCGGTTTCTTATACGAGTTTGCATTACAGTATAGAACCATTCTCCTGCTCGATAGTAGGACGGAACTATAGGTGATTTAAACTTAATTTTCAGTTTGTTCTTAAAGGATGAGAGTGTGTTAGCATTGCGTGTCGCTAGGTCAATATTATTCCATTGGTTTGTTGAAGCAGGTATTTCTGCTTTTAATAAATGCATATGTACCAAAATGATCACTGATACATGGAGGAGTTTGGTGCACACCATAATTTAGAGGTGTAATTGTGTTTGTTATCGCAATAATATCAATTAAGATACTTGTGCTATGAGTTATTCGAGTAGGTTCTGTAATTACATTTGACATATTATTAAAAATTAATATGTCACGAAGACGACTTATTGCATTTAGCTGATCTTCATTAATATTCCCGACTAATATGATTTTGTTTGAAATTTCTAAGGCCTGTTCAACAAAAAGATTACTTTGCCAAAGTTCGGACGGCCTGTAAATTGTCGCAATAATGAAGGTTTTATTTTGATCTTTTATCTTAAAGCATAGAGATTCTGGTAGAATAGTTTCAAGGTCATTTAAACGTTCTGCCTGCAAGCCTGAATTACAATAAACTAGGATATCACCAGAATGTGAAGACACGTCTTTTCGAAACATATTATCAAGTCCTTCTAGTCTTAGTTGTAAGTCTGAAATGTCTTTGGCTAAGTGTGTATCTGTAAAGCAAACAATATCGAAATCAAGAAAGTTGTCCTTTATATAATCAATTTTGTTACGAATACTTCTAATATTCTGATGTAGAATAGAAAAACAGCCTTTAACATTCTGAGCTGGTCCGGGGTTAGGTCGAACATCACCGGCAAGTAAAATAATTAACCGTACGATCGACGGATAATGGATACTTTCTAAGATAAGAAACGTCGGGTAAGATTTAAGGAAATGGTCACTAGTATAACTGACAAGTGCGTTGATCACAGATAAGTAGTACGATTCATACAAAAAAATAACCGAAGTATACGAAATACGTGATTGTGAGGCCGTGTTGAGAATTGCTAGACTGATATAGTGTAACCTCATAATGAAGCCGTGACAGATACAATGTATGTACTTCTGGAAAAATCGAACAAAGATTGTATTTAAAATGTTTATATTTTAAGTAAAAATGCCCCCTGAAATAATGCAATCCGATCGCCATTCTCCAGGCTCCTTGTTCGTTACCCATGAGGATATAATGTCAAAAAAATGGAAAGGATAATGCCGAGTGGACGCATACGGTGTTTGACACGAGAAACCGAACCGAAGCAAGGGTGAGGACGCATAAAAGCAGCAGGCGCGAGGGGGGGGCAACATGAATCAACGTCACATGATACACAAAACACTTCAATACTGAGAGATAGATGAGAGATAAAATAGTTTAACCCGAAAAAATGAAAAATGATAAACAACGTTACAATTACTATGCGAAGACAATAATATCATGAGAGATAAACCCGTACCGTATACATCAAACTGTTATAATATTTATCTTCCTTACATTAAAAGTTGAAAACCACCCCAATTACGTATCCGCTCTTCAAGTGTTAGTGCCTGTCACTCTCGGAAAATGCAATATTAAACATACTTTGATTCAATATTTAACAATAAGACAAAGCTGATCGGAAGACTATCTGTTTAGCTGTATAAAGTGTACATAATTCCTTTTTGTTGGCTATCTATGCATCGAATTCTGAGTTAAAATTGTATATTTGACTGCATGTTAGTGAACACTCAATTTTTTTTTAGTTTCTGGAATGGCGTAGGGTCATTTAAGCGTGGTGACTCTGATTTTGGGTATTTGCTACAACCTAGATATAACATTCCTACACACACTACTTAAAACCAGACAGCCCCTTTCCTTTTTATGCCGTGTACCTTCGCTGCTTTAGCAGCAATTTTTGACTTGTCAGTATATAATTATGAAATAATGCCCATTTCAGAGTTGTTCATCGTCTATTCTAACCTGACTCACGAATTTGGCTCTTTATACAAAGAGTAGAAAAATAAAGTTTTTTTTATGCCATAAACATCGCGTCGACCGATATGCCGTCAACATGACGGCATTTTGTGCCGAACGTTAAACAGATGTCCGCGTGGAAATATTTTAAATCAAATCAATGTTTATTAGACGATGAACACCTCTGGAACGGATATTATTTCACAAAGAAACAACTCTTTGTCGTTCTGACGCGCAGTAATTGGATAACTGTGCATCAGAACAACAAAGAGTTGTTTATTGGACGATAACAATGCTTAAAGGGTGTTATTTCGCTTCTAACATGACCAGATCGTACAAAAGATGGATAAATGCAAGGGTTGTTTTCACGTAGATATTATTTAATGTCATGCGGCACAACATGACGTCATTTTTGATATACGGCACAATTTGACGTCATTTTTACGTCATATCAGCCCGCGTCAAAACGTTGTTTAAGGCATAATAACTATTTTTCTACTATTTGAATATAGAAATTAAATCGTAAGTCATGTTATATTGTTCAATGTATCTTATCAGGGTAAGTTATCGCAGGAGGAAAAATGTTGAACACAATTTAGTGCTGTTTAACCAAGTACTTGTGAATGTGACAAAACTAATAAATAGATTCTTTAGTTAAGTTGTTTTCAACACGCGAACTTTGACACGATTTATATGAATAAGATAGTTCCATACTGATTTTACAAACATTAAAATAAAATATTAAAATACAAAACGGCGACGAATCTAAGTTTAAAGTGTTATTATACAATCTCATTCGGAAATGAAACTATGAAGAGATACTCTGCTATCAGCAAGAAAACTAAAAATGAAAAAGTGTCCCAGATTAGTACAATTCCAACATGACATTGATCAAGAAGCCTTTAATGTGATATATTCAAAGGTAAATATTTTTGTTTAGCTATTTTTTATCTGCTGTCTATGTGTGTTTTGTTAAAAGATAGTTAAAATATAGTTAATTACCGACAGTATTTTCGTACAGAAGAATTTCGGGTGATTTTAGTTGACATTATTGAAGCTTCATCATTTTAGATCAGGCATTTATCAAAATAGCGAGCACTTGTAAAATGAAAGAGTGGATCCATGGCCTAGTTGTAACATGATGGTCTCCAGGGATTGAAGGTTTCAGCCTCCTCTTACACAAACAAATGGTCTTTTTAAATGAGTAGATACATCATGTGCAGAGATGCATCATTTTGGGCTATATAATGTGAATGACACCTTAGTAAGACTGAGCACTCCTCCCTTTTTGGGTGAATAACCTGGTCAAGCTAAAATATAAACAATAGAAAAGTATAACTTTTTAAAAACTTTTTCTAGGAAAAAGTGCATGTTAATTTTTTCACTGTATGTTTACTTTATGGTATTAAATATAACGTTTTATCAGATCTGTCAGTATTGGTGAAATAAATCTTCTGTGAACAAAATAACGCGCTTATTCTTACAAAAAAAGTTATTTAAACAATTATAATTTTCTGTGGTAGACGTTTTAGCTCGATCAGGCTATTTTAGCCCAATAGGGAGATGTGCACAGCCTGTTAATTTATAGTGTTTACAAATTTACATTAAGTTAAGCTATGAAGAAAGCTCCATAACTTATTGAATCGCGATATGATTGGCTTTGCGATTCTTTTGACTTTCCAGGTAATTTATATTTACTTGGTGCGATTACGACAACATTGTGTGAGAATGAATGAACAGTGAAAAGAGTCAAATCTGAGTGGAGGTGTAGACTTAGTCCGGAGGACCTTGATATTCTGGTGAGAATTAAAGTTGCTGGCATAGAACTGATGGAGTATGACCCAAAACCGGCTGTGACAAGATGGTCGTCTGGTCGAAGGCAGAGAAGGCCAACTATTATGCCACTTGGGGTCAGAAACTAGCCATCTGGTCATAGCATGATTCCACTTATACTCTACATAACCATCCTTATACATACCATCGTACTGCACTAGTATAGTACTTGATAAAGAACGTTTTAATAAAACGTTGAAAATGCAAGTTGCGTTCTTCGTTTAGCAAGTAGGAAAAATGAACACTTGCTAAAAATTGCAAGTAGAAAATCTTGCTAAATTCGAACCTTGCATAATAAAATTACCCAATTCAATTGAATATTATATAGATAATAATTCACGTAAAAACTTACTAATTCTTAGATTTGCTTTCTTGATGTAAAATAGGTTTCAGTTGCTTATGACAGATGGAAGTCTAGTTCTGGCCCTTTTAAGCAGCGATGTTTAGGTAAACTCCCAACTTTTATATAACAGAAGTATTGTTGTAATTGGAAATTTAAAACCACACGAACAAAAAAGACTACATGATGTGTGTAAGAAACATTCCAAAGTTATATATACAAATGTAAAATACAGAAAACTAAATCTGATCATTTTGTTATACTAGTGACTGGTCTATATTTTCACATATAAACCTTGTATTGTATTAAATGTTTAATACTAAGTTCCAGTTACATACTTTGTTGTACTGACTGATTTCTGTGAGTTACAAGAAATCAGTTTGAGCTTCATACTCTTGTCCAGTTGTTAGATTGAAATGTTTCACAGTGATCTCAGTCTCCCCAACTACCAGGTGTGTTTTATAATTCAAGTCATCAGGCCATCCCTCTGGTGGAGGTTTAATCACAATTTCTCCCACAAGAGTACATTCCTCCTCCTTTGTACAGTACTGAGGATTCTCTCGTGTAGATCTCAACAGTGATATATACCTCACCTTATATTTCTTTTCCGGTTCTCTGACTGTATTATATCCTTCATGTACGAATGTTTGTCCATACTCTACAATCTGACCTTTCTCTATCATCTTCTTAAATATACAGTCACACAAAACTTTCCCTTCCTTCATGACCTTCAGAGACTCTGGATGTTCTCCTCCTATAAATTGTTTCCTTACAAGAAGTCCATATGTGAACATTGACCTCCGTTGTATGATATTTTTAGGCTTCCAGCCCATCATCACTGCTCCTTTTAACACAGCCAGTCTAGCATCATTTACCAACACAACCCTTAAGTCACTGAATGCAGCTTGGATTCTCTCCCTTACATATGGAGACTCGCTATAACCTCCAACCAGTAGTAGAGTTTTGATTTCTTTATCATGACAGGCTTTTAGAATGTCCCGAAGTTTATAAATAATTTCATAAACTGATGGTTTAAAGAATTCTTCTATGATTTCTCCTTGAATGATAAGTCTACATTCAATAGGTTTGAAGTCAAGTTTGTCAGCATGACCTGTCTCTTTAATAACATCCTGAAGAGTTGTCTTCCCTGTTTCACGCAATACATATATCAGTGCATTTTCCATTCTGAGAGTAAATGCTCTGTCTCTTTGTTTGAAATCTTTCTTTTTGATCTGAAAATCTTTGATTAAACTTATACATGCAGAGCTGTGATTAGATGAGAACTCCTGCCATACTTCATTTCCTACCAGGTTTTTCATGAAGTCAATAAATTTTTGATCAACATCACTTCCACCTGTAATTTCTCCAGTGACCCTATATAGTTCCCTCAATATTCCATCTGATAATGTTTTATGAACGCAGATATCTGATGTTCCCCCGCCGAGGTCGGCTAAGATATACTTAAAACCGACTGGAACTTGACCCTGCATAAAAAGTCTAGGACTGCTGTACAGGGCAGCTGCCTCCGGCTCTAGCACAAGTCTTATCTGTTTGTCAGGGATACCAGCTTCCATTGCTGCCTCGCGCATGAATTGCCGTGAAGAATCAGAGGAGATTGCTGGGATCGTTATCATCCACTGAATGAAGGTTTCTTTCAATCCAAGTTTAGTTTGAATAACAATGTTTTCTGCAAGGCTTTTCAGATGTTTGATTGCCATTGAAAAAACTAGCATTGCTTTAACTTTTTTACCTGAAATATCTGGAATCTCCATATCACGTGTAATTTTATCATTTTGGTATATTTGCATCTTGAAGTTTTCCACATAGCTGAACTGCTTTTTGTCATTTTCAGAAAGTTCGTAATAATTCCTCTGTGCATCAGACCCAAATGAATGGAAAGTTTCATCAGGATTAAGTAGCAGAACTGTTGGTACCCGGTCTAGCTCAAGCATATGACAACGCTTCGCAGTTTGTACTTCATCTTCGGTGCCTTGAAAGGAGTAAGCAAATCCTGAATGCAATGTACCGAAGTCTATCGCTATGGCAACTAGAGGCTTTTTAAATTCTTCCTTCTTAGCTTGTCTGTTTTGGAGTCTTGGGTTTTGCTGTTGTTTTTTTCTGTGCATTAGCCGCAACATGTTTTATTTTTGGTCTTGCTGCAGGTAGTACTTTTGGTCTTGCTACCAGTTGTATGTTTGGTTTTGCAGCAGGTTGTACTTTTGGTCTTGCTGCCTCAGTCATGGGTGTAGTCTTTTGTAATGGTTGTCTTTTGTTCATCTGTAACAGTTAAAATGCTATACTGAAATGACTTTTTACATTTCATTTTAGAGTGAGCTTTTAGGATCACTCAGTGTCCGGTGTACTTTGTCTGTTCACATTTTTTCTGCAAACAACATCTTCTCTGAAGCCACAGGGCCAATGTTGATGGAACTTGGCGGGGATGTTCCTTGCATAAAACCCTATCATTATAGTTGTTCAAATAATTTCATTCCATGCCGAACTGTGGTTTTCATGGCAACGGAAAGGTAAAACTTAAAAAATCTTCTCAAGAACAGGAAAGCTTAGAGCTTAGTTATTTAGCATAGCGGACCCTTACCAAAATTGTTCCAATTATAATCCTAGAGTTTAAATTCAACCCGCCTGGGGGTCACTTGTTTTACATGTCAACACTTTAAAAATCCTCTCTGAACTCACAAGGTCTAGAGCTTACATATTTGGCATGTGGCATTTCCCAGTGGACCTTTACCAAGAGTGTTCCAAATATGATCCAAGGGTCAAAAATTAAAAAATCTCCTTCTCTGAAAACACAAAGCCTACAGCTAAGATATTTGGTAATAAGCGTTGCCTAGTGGATCTGTACCAAGATATTTCAAATCATGACCCCACGGTCGAAATTGACCCTGCTTTGGGTGTGACTTGATTTTACATTTTACAGGTTATATAGGAACAACTTTAAACATCTTTCTCTCTGAAACTACAAAGCCTAGAGCTTAGATATTTGGCATGTAGCATAACTTAATCGACTTCTACCAAGAGTGTACAAATCATGGACCTGGGTCAAAGCTGACCCCGCTTGGGGGTCATTTGATTTATCATAGGCTTATATGAAGACAACTTGTAAAGTCTTCTTGTCTAGAACCACTAAGCCCGGAGTTAGATATTATGTAGTGGATTTCTATGTTAGAATCTGGAGGTCAAAATTGACCTTTCTGCTATTGATGACCAACTCCCCCACCCCCACCCCATAGAGGCATGTAAATTGAAAATTGCAATTATTAATAAGTTCATTTACATAATACCATTATTCACAAGATTTTACTTTTACTACATCATTACATTTGATATAAAGTGTACTTTAGAAACGCTTCTGAGGTTTGAAAAATTAACTACTTTGAATTAGATATTTTGGCAATTCTAGCCATTTGGTTTTTTTGTTAGCGTAAAATAGCGAATAGAAACAGCTCTTTTATTCTTATCACCCATATTTCAGTGTCATACTACGATTTTTTTATGACTTTAGATAAAATTCGTATTATTAGAAAGTATGGCGTGTTTTATTCATGCTAAGTCTGTAAGTAGTAAATTTTCTTTTCCTTCTGTTGTTACTTGATTTGCACTTTTAACTATTACATAGATTGCACAGACATATTGATCCTTTTTCTTCCTCTGTTGCCTTGCTTCGACGCTAGATGATAATAGATGTATTATATATTAATTAAAAAGTAAGTACATAGTCTAATTAAAATTGTAGCAAAATACATTTACGTTTTGTTTTACTCAAAATTTGTTAATGTAGCCTATATGCACAAACTTTCAACACTCCCTGTTTGCTATATATTACATAGCCAAAAAATTCTACGCTTAAATATTTCATACAATTACAGATTCAATTTTACATTTTCAAGGATTACGTACTTTTATTAAACTAACAATGAACGCATTGAAATCAATCGTGGTTATGTTTAATATATTCGTTATTTGCTATGCGATTATTTACTTGACAAACTTGAAAATCCTCGTTGGTAATTTGAACCTTAAGTGATTCATTAAATTGCTGTGTGAAAGGCAGTAATTGTAGTGTAATTATCTTCATTCACAAACTATCCTTACAACCTTCTAAAGTGAACAACAAAAGTTTAATGTATTTAATCTACAAAATAGGATTCACACATAATAGGTTATATGGAGCATTTGAACTGAAAAAATGACATCTTGCTTGTTCCTGTTCAGATTACCACAATTTAGAAAAGTATCTTTTAATGCAAGAAAGTTTGCAATTCTTTACAGAAGTTAAGGGGTCTGATAGTATATAAGTGGTTAGGTAACGCTGAGTATAAAGAATACAAAATGTATTTTGGTTCTACATGTAATAGTCACATGCTAGAACAAATAAGGTTTGTAGATTGGTAGACAAGAAGCCCCCTTCATTTTTTCCTAAAATTAATGACATTTCAAAGTAAAATGACAATTTGTGTCTCTGTACCTAAAAGTTGCTGCTATAGCTTAAATATGACTACCAGATTAACCCGTAAAAGTTGGTGCCCTCGTTCCGGATGCAACGAACAACTTTTCTGGGCCTGATGTTTTTTTCTTTCTTATTTGATATGAAAGTGGAATGGGGATATACATGTAACTACTCCTGATATAAAGAACAAATTGAAATGGTCTCAAAGAGTTGCAGACGTTATACATGGAGTTTGATTTACATTATTTATCTTTTCTGTTTTTTCAGAGAGAACCTGTTGTATTACGAGGTCCAGATATTGGACCATGTACAGAAAAATTGACGCCGCAATACCTAGCAGAGAAGGGAGGGAACAAAGAAGTGAAAATCCATGTCTCCAAGACTGTTAAGATGGATTTTATCAATAATAATTTCATGTACCGGTTAGAGCATTTATTATCTCTCTATGATATTTTATTACTGAAAATTGTTCAAATGAATCATTCTGACAGTTTTGTCATACGTTTGGGAACACCAATGTTTATAATTAATTGGTCAAATACCTATGATCGCTGATGTTGACAATTTTCAATAACAAATGACATATTTGTCTGAATATTATTTTTAGCTTGTCTGATTTTTGATAAAAATGACGAGCTCTTGTCGTCACGTTTGTCCGCGTCGTTGTCGTTGGTTAAGTTTTGCGTTTATGTCACTTACATGGAAACTATTAAAGCTGCCATTTTGAAACTTGGACAACTTATTCATCTTATACCCTTATTCACATTGTATGGTTAAGATGCTGAGTGTGACCTGTTTGTTTTGTTTTGTTTGTTTGTTTGTTTTTTTTGTTTTTGTTTTTGTTTTTTTTTTTTGTTTTTTTTTTTGGGGGGGGTTAAAAACATGAATTTTGATGGATTTTGGTTGAGGGAGATGGGGGGGAGAGGGTGATATTTAAGTATTTTTTGACTTAGTCAGTTTTAGCTAGTCTGATTTTTAAAAATGTTTTTCGTTAAGGTCACTCACATGCAAACTATCAGTGCTATCACTTAAAACTTGGATTACCTGCTCACTATCAAATGTACTATAGAATGAAGGAAGAGTTTTACAAGTTGTTATACCCCCGAAACGAAGTTTAGGGGGTATATAGGAGTCACCCAGTTGTTGGTCGGTCAGTCGGTCGGGCGGTCCGTTCCATTTTCCTTGTCCATAACATAACTTGAAACTACAGTTTGGAATTCAGTACAACTTCATACAATGGTCAAGTACATTGAGAGAATAAGTGCAGTTAAAACTTGAAAACTACTGGTTTGAATTCAATATAACTTTATGCAATGGTCAAGAATATTGAGAGGAAGTGCAGTGCTCAAGAACCATAACTCCATCTTGAGTAATTACAGAGTTATTGCCCTTTGTCACTTTTCCTTGTCCAGAGCATAGCTTGAAAACTTCTGGTTGGAATTCAATACAATTTCATACAATTGTCAGGCACAATGAGAGGAAGTGAAGTGTACATAACTCTATCTTGAGGAGTTATTGCCTATTTTTACTTTTCCTTCTCCCAGAGCATAACGTGAAAACTACTGGTTGGAATTCAATACAACTTCATACAATGGTCCAGTGACCAATTGCAATGAAACTTTGTGTGTAGGTAGCATGTGTTGAGACGCAGCTTGGGATTGTATTTTGGGTCACTAGGATCAAGGTCAAGGTCACTGTTACTAAAAATAGATAAACGGTTTCCGCTCAATAATTAAAGTAAAGAGTGACCAATTACAATGAAACTTGGTTTGTAGGTAGCTTGCGTGGAGACAAAGCTTGGGATTGCATTTGGGGTCACTAAGAGTCATGTGTTTCATGGTGTCTACGTAACCTCTGCCACATTTGAATTGATATTGTGATGTTTTTATATGTACATGTAGTTCTATACTTACAGTAAACATATACGTGAAGTATAAATTTACGTATTTCTAGATCATTACCTTTCTCTGAACTTGTGAAAAGGGCTTCAAAAGAAAAACAGGAAGAGTTCTTCATTGAAGAGGTACGTTACTCCTGACAGTATAGTATGTTATTTCTGAAAAAAACCATTTATTTGTGGTGTTTTTTAATGGGTATATTTTGCAAAGTTTATTGTTGACCATTTTTGGATATGTACCATACATGTATATAGTTATATCTTATGACAAATGTCTGTGCATCTTTTCTTACACATTAAGCAGACAGTTTGAACTGTATTTGAGTTGTGACCAATATTTGTACATTGTAATATATTCACCATTAATCTCTCATTTATCATTTTTGAACTGATCTTGAGTAAAGGAATAAGAAGTGTGCAAAGAAATTTCACAATATGAGAAGCTGAGTTTGACAAGGACGAGAACTTAAAGTAGCCTGGTTAGTCTCTGCACAGTTTATTTTTTCCATGCAAAGTGTTTATTATATGATGTTTTCTTTGCAGTTTGCTTTTAACAAACAGAAAATTTCAATCATTTTAAATGAAAAGATACCTTACCTTAACAGAAATCATAGTACGTAGTCATTTGTTTCAGACAGAAAAGTACCAGATAGTTGGCAGATCGAGGGCTGAAGACGACCACACGCTTTCTTCCTTGAACTTGAATCAGGAAGTTGTCCATTACCTGTAATAAAGTAAAAACATTTGTGATAAAATAAAAACTAACTGTCTTAAATGAAACTGAATCAGAATAACACGAGTATTATTATAAAACAAGAGGTACAGAAGGGCCAGTATCATTCTACTTTTGTGAACATCTTTTGGAAAATGTGACCCATTATCATAGCTTAATTGGTTTTCAAACAGAATGGCTCAATTTCAATGCAGCTAATCTACAGGTTTCAGGCAACCCTCTGAGCAAGTTTTGTGACAGTCAATTTGAAAATGTGACTAGTGTGATCAAGGTTAAATGATCATCAGCCGTAGCATGGTTTGTTTTTACACATCGTGGCCCAATTTAAAAATAAATCATCTACATGTTGAAGGCATCCTACTGAGCAAATTTGTGAAAATCCAGTAGAAAATGTGACCTTTAGAGTGTGGTTATGTTTATACAATTATCCGCTGTAGCACGGTTGTATTCCATTTCTTTGGATGCAGCTTTTTGAGCACGTTTTGTACAAATACATTGGAAAATGTGAAATGTATAGTAATATCAAGGTTTTACAATAATCTCCTGTAACACGGTTGGTTTTTGGACAGTGTAGCTCGTTTTCTATGCAACCGTTTGAGCAAGTTCTGTAAGAATCCATTTGAAAATGTGACCTGCAGACTTTTATCAAGGTTGTACAAAAATCGATTGCAGGATTAGTTTTCTCTTAGTGTGACTCATTTTCTATACAGATCATCTACATTGCAGGCAACCGTCTGAGAAAGGTATGCAAACATCCATTGGTGAATGTGACCTATAGAGTGTTATTTATTTAGGTTTTTGCAATAAGCTCGGTTGGTTTTTGCAGTGTGGCTCATTTTCTATAAAGATCATATACAGGTTGCAGGCATCCTTCTGAGCAAGTTTTATAAAAGTCAAATGAAAATTGTTACCTGTACAGTGTTACAATATACTTTAAGGAGGCGGTATTAAACGGGTTTTATCTCCTTTAGATATTTCTAGCAGGTAATTATTAGTTTCCACTTGTCTGCGACACTTTCAGGAAGACTCGAAGACTTTCAGAAAGAGATGCCAAAGGGAAATACGATCGTCCCAATGGATTCTTCATCATTCCAATCATATTTCATGACGCGTTCTGTAACATTCGCAGACTTTAAGGCATCATTTCCAAAGGGGTCATTAAGGTTATGTTATTTTGGAACAGGAACAGAAAAAAAGGCGCATACAGCGCTTACTATACTACTTATACCGGTAAAGTATAATGAATCCGATCATTTTTAAACTAGAGACTGGTCTATATTTTCACATTTAAACCCTCCATTATATTTAATGTTAATGTTTCAGTTACATACTTTGTTCTACATGATTTATATGATTTACAAGAAATCCATTTGAGCTTCATACTCGTGTCCAGTTGTTAAATTGAAATCTTTCACAATGAGCTCAGTCACCCCCACTATCAGATGTGTCATACTCCTCCGGTAATCAGGCCATCCATTTTTTGGAGGTTTAAACAAAATACGTCTCACCTCAGTACACTCCTCCTCCTCTGTACAGTACTTAGGATTCTTTCGTTCAGATCTGCACAGTGGTAGCTTTCTCCTCTGATATTTCTCTTTCGGTTCTCTGGCTGTACCATATCCTTCAAATTTGAATGTTTGTCCATACTCCACAATCTGACCTTTCTCTATCATCTTCAGAAATACCCTGCCGCACCAAACCTTCCCATCACGTACGAACTTCAGAGACTCTGGATGTTTTCCTTCTATAAATGAGTCCATTACACAAAAGCCATATGTGAACCTTGACTTTCGTTGTATGATATTTTTAGGATTCCAGCCAATCATCACTGCTCCTTTTAACACAGCCAGTCTAGCATCATCAACCTGGACAACCCTTAAGTTACTGAATGCTGCCTGAATTCTCTCACTTACATATGAAGACTCGCTATAACCTCCAACAAGTAGTAGAGTTTTGATTTCATTATCATTACAGGCTTTTAGAATTTCCTTAAGTGTATAAATAATTTTATAAATTGATGGTTTGAAGAAATCTTCTATGACTTCTCCTTGAATAATTAGTCTATATTCAGTAGGTTGAATTCCAGTTTGTCAGCATGACCTGTCTCTTTGATAACGTCCTGAAGAGTTGTCTTTCCTGTTTCACGCAATACATATATCAGCGCATTTTCCATTTTGAGAGTAATTGTTCTGCTTTTTTGTTGGAAAGTTTTCTTTTTCATCTGAAAGTCACTGATTAAACTTGTACATGCAAAGCTGTGATTTGATGAGAATTCTTGCCATACTTCATTTCCTACCAGGTGTTTCATAAAGTCAACAAACCTTCGATCAACATTACTGCCACCTGTAATTTCTCCAGTGACCCGATATATTTCCCTCAATTTGCCACCTGATAATGTTTCATGAACGCAGATATCTAAAGTTCTACCGCCAAGGTCAGCTAAGATATACTTAAAACCAACTGGTAGTTCATCCGGAATAAATAATCGAGGTATGTTGTACATGGCAGCTGCCTCCGGCTCTAGCACAAGTCTTATCTGTGTGTCAGGGATACCAGCTTTAATTGCTGCCTCGCGCATGAATTGTCGTGCAGAATCAGAGGAGATTGCCGGGATCGTTAATATCCATTGAATGAAGGTTTCTGTCATTCCAAGTTTAGTTTGGAAAACAATTTTTTCCGCCAGACTTTTCAGATGCTTGATAGCCATTGAAAAAACTAGTATTGCTTTTACTTTTTTGCCTGAAATATCTGGGATCTCCATGCCATGTGATATTTTTGCATTTTGGTATATATGCATCTTAAAGTTTTCCACATAGCTGAATTGCTTTTTGTCATTTTCTGAAAGTTCGTAATAATTTCTTTGTGCATCTGACCCAAATGAATGAAATGTTGAATCAGGATTAAGTAACAGAGCTGTTGGTACCCGGTCTTTCTCAAGCATATTACAACGCTGTGCAGTTTGTATTTCATCTTCAGTGCCTTGAAAGGAGTAGGCAAATCCAGAATGCACTGTACCGAAGTCTATCGCTATGACAACTAGATGCCATTGTATTATTTTTCGTGGTGTTGCTTCAGACCTAGGGGAAGGTTTTTGTACTGGTTGTCTGCTAATGCCATTATTAACCTATTAGTGCTTTAGTCTTGCTGCAGGTTATATTTAGGTATTTTTGCTTCTTCACCCTAAGGGGTACATTTTTGTAGTAGTTATTTTTGTGCATCTGTAACAATAAAATAGTGTGCTGAAATGACATTTTACATAACGTTTGCTGAGACTTTGTTTATTCAAAATAGAACAGCCAGTGTCATAGTAAAAAAACTAATTTTTAGTCACACTAAATTGACAGAGAAAAACAATAAGTGTTGCTATTCACTTTATATGACACTGGAAATTTTCATCAAGGATACACATTTGAGATATGATTGTGCCTTATACTCCTCATCGTTGCATCACCTGCTCTGTCAACTAATTCATTCTTTTTAAGGTAGTGGATGTGTAATGAGTACTTCCTGTTTAATGACCATTTGGAATACTTTGGATTGTATAGTTGTACCTATTTTGAAGTGTGGCGCAGTGGTTAGAGCGTCTGTTTCGAGATCAAGAGGTCCTGAGTTCAATCCCCGAAGGAGCCAAAATATTTTTTCGTTATTTTTTCGTTTTTAGTCATCAAATTGAATGCCATGATAAATTATGCCATTTTACAAGATTTGAAAACTGTATCTTAATTTTCCTTAATTTTATTAAGCTGTACAGTTACTTGAAAATATAAAAATTGACCGTGCTCATTTTTAAAAGTTCAATATCTCAAAAAGTAGATAGTAAAACACTTTCATTTTTCATTATATTTCAGCTCAAATACTACTTATAAAAGTTTTATAATCAATAGTGATGCCCCTACTCCGAATCTTTTACATACAAATAAAATATTTATTGGGATTGTGCTTGGGGCTCATGGGGTCAAAGTGAAGGTTTTTTTTTTTTTAAATAGAAAAATTGGAAATATACAATATCTTTAGTTGCAATTGAATTATTGTGACCACACTTAGTGTATAGTCATTAATTACAAAACCTTTGGTGGGATTGTGTTTCAGGGTCAAGGTCATGGACACTGTTACCTAAAAAATAAACCGTAAAAGGATAAAATCAAACGAGCGTCTGGCACCCGCAGGCGGTGCTCTTGTTATTAGTAAGCTTAAACATGTATGTTTTAATTAGATGCATAGGCAAGTAATGGCTGTAACACTTTTATTCAAAAGAAAGGCACAGTCAAAACTATTATTTCCCTCATTTATATAAGAGGACATTCCTATTTTGTAACGTAACCAGTGTTTACATCTCTCAGTTATTGGGGGTCAATGGTAAGAGCCTTGCTGCCAATCTGACTATTGATATTAGAGAGTTGGCAAGTTTTACTAACACAGGACGTAAAAACTTAACAACCCCCATGAAGGAGGTGTCATTCCCCAAAACATAATAATTTTAACTTAATATATTTGAAAATGTAAGCAAAATATATTTACCATACACTTGTTTTCCTCACACTTGTTGATACAGTGACACACTTATCTCCAGAAGCATTCCCTGATGCTGTTTATGGTAAGCACATCTTATTTATATTTTTCATCTCGAATTCAATACTTCTGCAATAAGATCAAAATGAAAGCAGAGGTATTATCTGTCCCCAATATGATTAATATAACCAGTACTCATATGAAGTGTCAAAACGTTTAAGCCGATCACAAAATCCGTGTCTATCGTGGTACATGTATTTCCATGTTTTAGTGACCGTTATCCTTTAAGATAAGAAAGGTAGTACAAATATTATTCAGTTACGATGACTTGATTATATTGACATAGCCGACAGTGTAAATTTATGGGGAAAACAGAACCTTAATGAAAAACGATACTAAATTTGGGAGGAAAAAAAATATAAAAATTACAACTGGGCGTTTTTCGTTGATGACACTCACTTTTGCCTTTAACCTTAGGTTTTGCAACATACTTTGCAACTAAACTAATTAAACTAGACAAGAAAGAAATATTCAAAAACAATATATATAATGTATATATTTATACATGCATATACATTTATTTAAATAAAAATGACTTTATATGGCTATAAAATAGTGCCTGATGAATTGTATGAAACGCGTAGCACAGCTAATTTTATTGATTAAATATTCATTTTAAAACCAAATCAAGTAATTTTTAATTCATTGTATATATTGCCTATTCCGGAATTTTAAAGGTTTCAAACCTAAAGAAAATACATGTACACTGTATATATCGTATATGTCGTATAGATGCTTCGTAATTAATAACTAAGGCCTTCGTGATTAGATTACTACGCATCTACACTCCACACAGTGATATACTAACCGTAATCTTTAAGATTATACTAATAATTGGTAAAGGCGATTCCATTAACTGTGCATATTTTTATTTCAGTTGCTATATTACTTTTTGAGATGCGGTTCAGAAAGATCTCAAACTGCCTATACCTACCAAATGCTATAATCAGTACGAACTTATACCTGGAATATCAGTTTAGATTATAAAAATACTTGAAATACGTGTCACTTACAACGAACTTGGGTATTAGGATTTTTATAAGACAATGAAATATTATATTAAATTCGAACAATTTTAAAAATGAAAATCTTTTACATCTACTTCAAAATGATTAAAGTTCTTTTTTATTTTAAGACCCTAGTTTATTCAATTGTAAAAAAACTGTCAAACTTCGAAAACGATGTTTGCAAACAAATAAAAAAGTCCGTATACTTGATCGCTAGGACCGCCCTTCCTTGCCAACGTTCAGTATCATTCCTTGCCAACGTGCAGTACCGTAGAATACTGAACGAACTCTATAAGGCAAAGTGAACTTGACAATATGTAAGTATAATAATAAAAAGCAAAATTAGATATAGAACAGTGCAGTTGTGAAGGAGAAATGATTAATCTAACTGACAATCCAGAAACTACAAGAGAAAATCATACTGTTAAGGGTCTTCTGCATTAGCTATTGCACTTCCATCAATAAAAAAGAAAAACTATCAAAATCTCTAAAGGCAAAATGCACTTCAATAAAACTCTGCATTAATAAAGGTTATTAAAGTATCTCTATTTTACATATGTTAAGAAATGTTGGAACAGTATACAAAATGCTAGACCTAAAAACTCCCTAAAATTCTATTTACATCCTAACGCAAAAACTCAAAAACACAGAACATCGTTTTAAATTTAAACAAGCTAGAAAAAGAATGTTTACATAAATAAGCCTATAAAATATCAGTTCAGTTGTATTTATTTGACATGATTGTGTGTGAAGTGTGGAGAGATGATAACGTAAATATTGTAAAATGATACTCCGTTTGAAAGCAAGTACACTTACTATCATGATTTATGGCGAATTAGATATGAAACATATTTCACTTATTGTATGTTAAATCCAGAATATTGTGTTATCAGAGTATAGCGTTAAATGCTAAAAATAATAATACAAGTTATTTGTTTTATCGTACTATGTTATCGCTGCATAACGATAATATAATGTATTCTTCTTGGAATGTCAAAACATTTCTTTAATCAATAAAAAAGTTGACACTATTTACCATTTTAAATTCTGTACTGTATGTAACACCCATTCTTTAGATGATGAGTTTCATTACCAGTTTGCATCTAATTACTTTATAAATAGTAGAAATAAGTTAAGTTAAATTAAATACTACATAAATCACCCAAATGCAGTTAACCTTGAAAAAGTTTTGAATAAAAAATAAATCTGACAAATTGGCTTTATCCCCTGAAATCATAATTTCAAAATTCAAATAATTTCATCTTCCGTAGACTACAAACCATTAGTTTACTAAAAAAACCGTTAACATTTTTATCAGCACCTCATTGGTTATAAAGGACATGGTTCACTTATAGGTGAAATTGGCCCAATTCTAAATTCTGGTGAGAGTAAGTTTTAATGAAAGATAAATAACTCAATATGTGAAATACAACAATTTCATTTTATTTGAAGGTCATCTGTTGCCATAGCAACGAAATAATTATTTTGACTAAAATAGAAAAAATACATATAGTGCAAGCATCTTAACGTATGTATTGATTGTAGTTCATGGGAAACATTACTTTTTGAAAATGCAAAAAGTTAAACAAAAAAAAATTGGTTGCCATGGTAACATAGTTAAGAATGTGAAAACAATCCTTTTTTAGATTTTTATGTTTTTTAAGCATCTTAAATCACTTTCTTGAAAAAATAATTGGTGTTAAATGATAGACGAAATAAATCTAATAATTTGCATATAATTTGCCCGTTGCTATTGTAACAATATAATTACCATATACACATTAATGTAACAAAATAATTGGTGTTTTGAACTTTTTCAATTTTTACACTTTTACTCAATTAAGAATGAAATTGTTTCAATCTTTGTGTAGTTTTTTAACCATTTTTGTCTTGATATACAATAAAAAATCTGGAAACTGTTTCCATGGTAACCAAATAAATTCAACTGAAGACAAATACTAGCATCTAATTCAGTGTTGTACTTTTTGCAATGCCTTTGAAAGTTGTCCTTACTTGAACTGAAAAAATTATTTCATGTACGAATACATGTTTACACATCACAGTTAAAATGGTTCCCTTAGAAACCTTATACTTTTTTATCACAACTTTTGAGAAGAACATTATGCTTATGGTTCATTTTTTTCTAATTGTGCGCCTGTAAACACTTAATCATTGAAGCCCTACAGACTGGATATATACAAATTCACCAAACAGTCAAATACTTTTAGCTGATACAAAACACACATTTTGTCTGAACTGATAATGTTGCCATGGTAACAAAAAGAGCAACTTCATAAAAACTGCCTTCTTTGCAAGTTTTCATCACTGTTAAAAGTGTTAGTGACCAGTAAAATGCAGTTTTTTTTTTAAATGCAGCAAAAAAAAATATGACTGCCAGTAATAAGATGTGGCCCTTATGTGTTTTGGAAGATTTTAAAGGTTTTTTCTATTGGTTGCCATATCAACCAGAGTTCTACATGGAATGGAATTGTTTCAACAACTTTGGTATAGCCTCATGCAAGAAACATCTCTGCTAAGTTTCATCAACATGTTAAATCCATGTGCAACATACGGAGTCAGAAGCAGTAAGTTTTCTCGTTTTGCTTTTATTTTACAAACAGAGTTTTTACTTAAATCATTTTCTAAAATGATTAACAAATTTGATAAGTCTCTGTCAATAAAAGCATCAAAAGTATCAACACAGTTCCTCTTCAACATAAAAGCAAACTTCTATCAGGCACTTCATTAAAGTAACATGAACGAAAATATGATCCCTTCAATTGGCAACAAAATTTTGCCTTACACATACTGTTTAACTTTATAATCAAGGTTAGAACTTAAAGGTTCATTTTCCTGGATATTATAAATAAATTAACAAGTAACAGGTATCTACAGCTTTTGGAAAAATCTTTTGTGCCAATTTTTTGCCACAGTTACTTGATAGGAATCTCAAGAAAAGTACGAATTCCTAAGTCCTATTGTCTATATAAAAATTCAGTATTTGTTTTAAAGTGACAAAAAGGTACCCAAAACCTTACTTATTTAGAAATCCACTACATCCATTAAAACTAGTTACTTGAAACATTTAAAGCAAAGAATTCAACAAAATGGTTTCTGGATTTAGAACAAAAAGATGCACTTAATTTAAGTGCAAGAAATGTATTAATATTTTGCAGCTATTTTTGAAGCAATAAAATATGCTTCAAAATTATTAGGCAGAAATAATCAATGTATGGTTCTGTTTTCTATAAAGGCATACAAAAGTTTCCATACTAAAGTGAACAAAATAGGTAATATATGTTGCCATGAATACTAATTGCCAAGTATTGCTATAACGGCCAGTACTAACTAATCATCAATTCTAGTTTCAATTTAATACCTACTTCTTAGATTATATTTAAAGTATTATAACTATGTTTCAAAACAAAATCAAAGCAGAATAAGTTTATCACAATATCCATTGCATACAAATACAATTTCTGATGGTACTGACACTGTCTGAATTGATGTATTTTTACAGTCATGGCAGTAATTTGAAGTTTCCTTTGCAGAACTTTGGCTAGTTATAAAATGGTGCAGATTATCCACAACTCCATGAAATGTCATACTCTTTTTTAAGACTCATGTACAATAGAAGCAATATCTTGTGAGAACTGGTCTCTTCCCATCACACCTGAAATTAATGTTTTCTTTAAATGAATGACATATTGGCACTTTCTACTTTTATATATGACATACTAATCTGACTGTAATTTAAAGCACTGGGACATGTATATGTCCTCAAAGAATATATCAAACTCCAGAAGTTAACAAAAACATAAGCCTGACTTTTGAGTATTTCCATAGAAAATGTCAAATTCAGAGTAGATTTGTGTTACTTTTACTCCCTATCCACTCAGTAACCTTGCAATATGGTACTTTACTGATGTAACATTTAGTTTAATGCAAATAATGATGTAGATTTATTCAGAATACCTTCCAAAGACCAGTTTGAAGAAAATTATGTGTACTCAGCTTCCATGTGGCTTTAAATCTGTACTGTACATCTAGGCATGGCACATTTATGCTATCCATGGACCTTCACATGTCATACCTGCCAAGGAACATTATCTTTAGTTACTATAAGTGACTTGATAAGTTTTTTTTTAATATGAAGAAACAATATCAATTATCACAATTATATCTAAGAAACAGCAGTTAGTTTATACATTTGTGATTAACTTTTGTATACATACCAAACAAAAATTTTTCATTTTGTCCCTGTGAAATTGTCCCTATGAAGTAACAGTTTGTCCTGGAAATGATCATGAGTAATGGATGAGTGATATCACATTTTTTGTTTTGCTCCTTTCCGACACTTTACATCTTTCTTCAATCAATAAATACAGCAGGGATCCTGCAACTATGGAAAAATGTGTCATGTTTATGAACATTTATCATTTTGATATTTTAAAATGAATTCTGAAATACCCTGTAAATGTACAGAATGAAAACTGATACTATTAATAAACAATAGTGAGTGCAGTCTATTTATTTTGGTCTACATACTTCAGATCTTTAAGTTTCATGGTACACTAGACGAAAATCTATTAGAGAAAAGAGTGTTGTTCTACATTTGGTAAATATAGTTGAAATACACTGTCACAGCAATTTTCTTGATATATGTGCAACCTATGCAGAGATGTCTCTTACCGTATGTCACATCATGCAATCTAGAAGACATGGACATTCTTGGAGTTTTAAAAATTAAAATAAATTTTATTGATAAAGATAAATCAAACAGTGCAATATGATGAATACATGCAACATAAAGTTGTGAGTTAGTGAAAATTCAGTACTTGATGATTTATTTTATCATTTAGGATTCATCATTACAATCATTAACTGTATTGAACTTATCATACACATACAGAATACAGTTTTAAATGCCTACCTTGAGTCTTGTGGTATGGTTAAAGCTCTCCTAGGCATAATCCAAACAATACTGGAGAATAACATCCTGGCTGCATGGAGTCTGCACTGAAAAAAGGAGTGTAATAATATGCTGATTGTAGCCCCTTATCTCAATAAAAACAGTTTAAACTTTGAAAATACAGAAGAAATGAAGTATATGAATATTTACATTTCACATTTGGAACTATTACTCATGTCACATAATCCTTGATTTTAATATACAGTTGATATTCACTGTCTATGCATAGACAGAAGCTGTTAACCACAATAATCTTAAAAATATTTTTGTCAACAATATAAAGCACTGGCCATACTGCTTGTAGAAGCAGTCAAAACAAGCTGTCATGGATACAGTTACTACTAATATCCAAAAACTTAAATAAATTCTAATGATAACACACACATCATGCAGATACATGTATATGATATATTTATAAGAAATGTCTCCTGACCTAACTTCACTTTTGTCTGGAAATAATTCAGGTATCAGAGCTTATATGAGGGAATAAATCATGCCTGCACCAGGATTTGAGCCTGTTTATTTTCCAGATTCATTAAACAATGCCACTAATAAGTTTGATTATCTGCATGACTGTACAAAGTGGTTCTGATCACGTCACCCTTCCCCACCCACTCCCAGTCAATTTGATACAAAATTTCTTTTAAAACACATTCTGTTCTAGGGCCAGGGGAGCTTTTTAAATAATAACATGAATTCTTACTGCACTTGAGTGAAAACACCATCAGATAGCATGCATCTTAGTATGATTTGTTTGTAAACAGACAAACTCGGAACAGTAACATTTACAAGGTTACTGTCCTATTTCTACTTTCGGTTTGAAGTTTCTACAAATATTATGGGTTTTATGTGCAGACTGACCAAAACAGAAATGCACAAGCTTAAACAAAGGAACAAGAACTCATCTTGTAAATTTCTTTCCAGATTGAGCCGAACAGATGAAAAATAATCCAAAACTATCCCAAAGTATTAAACTTATTTGACATTGACACGTGCAGTCACCTGGCGGATACTGATTTACCTTTATACGACAAAATAAACATTTTTTAAAGAAATAAAGATACTTTATCAAGACCTATATACTTACTAAGTGTGTTCAGTGCTCCATTTTGTCAACAAAACATCAAAAGGACACGTTAGAAGGCAAATGTGCATAGGTACACATTACACCTGTGCTGCATATGTTTACATTCTGTCATAGAAACGGTGTACACATAAATTTTTCTCCGTGCATTATGTCTCCAAGACTCGCATTTCTTTTTTAAATTCACCCCCGGCACAGCTGTCGACAGTCTTAAGATTTTCCAGGCATGGCAGAATCACACTGAAGAATATTCTGTGTAAAAATATAAACTGTCGAGGACTGTGCTCATACTTAAATTTCCATTCAAAGTTACGAAAACTTAAAAATCACACGAATTCCGCGACGGTGGGTGTCTAATTCAACTGTCATCGTCTTTGATATATAATGATTCAAGCTAAAAATTGTATCTGTGTGTGCTTTGACGCTTGGTTTACATGTATATATACGAAAAATGATTAAATAATAATTTTATTATTTTCTTAAATATTGGGCCATTTTTCATAGCAGGCGAACCACGTCCTTTGATTAACATGAGTTTTTCCGTATATAACATTACTTAACAAGCTAATATAAGTGATAAGCTTTATAAATTATAACAAGGTGCTGATGTGTTTATATTTCTACTGTTTTTCATTGCTTATTGGTTGATGCAAACAACACATGCATGTTACATGCCACGATCAAGAATAAAGATAGTAAAAATATAACTCACTTCATAAAGACAGGCATTTTGATCTAATTTTGACTTTCACAAATTCGCACACGGAAACTCTGATCTGTCTTCCATCAGTCGTTTTCACCTAGTTTATTTTATGTGTTTTTTGTTAGTCTAGTCACACCATATAAGGTGTATTTGAGTATTATAAACACTACTCGTTTTGAGTTTGAAAGTCCCTGAGTTTTGTAAGATTTATTTCAGTTATATTTATATGCACTTGTCTCTTTCACTTGTTTAATAAACCATTGCAAATTTATTTTTCAAGGCGACACTACTTGTTCAAATTGTGTGTATTGTTTTAATGTTAGGTAAAGATGCGTTTTACCTAAAAGGTATACATGTATATATTCTCTTAATATGTCTCCAACAATGTGTTTGTTATATAGTGATAAAGATATGAACACCACATATTATTCCTCAAGGTAGAAAGTGCAAAACCAGCGATTCAGATTGGTTTACTGATTCACAGAATTCTCCAATACAGGAAAATACCTAAACACAAGTTCCCCTATCTGGGTCTTTTTTCCATAGTTCAAGCCTATTGATTTCACATTTCTTAGTTTCCTTCTATTTAAAACACAATATCAAATAGACATTTTATTCACATCTGCATAGTTTTTTTCCTCAAGTACATTCGCTCAACAACAATTGTATCAAAATCTGAAGCAAACTCCGACATGTATATGGCGTACAACTCGTGCAATAAGTAAAGGCTTCCTCGGGCTTTGATTTAATATCTCGTTGGTGAGTATTTCACAGATAAATTGTGTTTTCTGTTCTTCCTCCGTCGGATGCAAAATACGGCGATTACAACTATCTAGTGACTAACTGAATTGTTATTTGAACAGAATAGCTACTGCGACCTTACACACATTAAGATAAAATATAAAAAATTAAACTGGCAATGGATTGAAGTTTAAAGTTGTGTTTTCAGCAACAATTGGCTGGAATTTAATGCTCTTTATGGGAAGCTTTTTTTATAAGAGATGTGCATATTGCAAGCATGTTCGGGTTAAATGAATTTTAACACCGATTATGGCCCTTTCATTATACAATGTGTAGTGTATATTATTATAGCATTTTGTGTGTTTCATGTATGGGATATTTCTCAGGAACCGCCGACTAGGTCAGCATATTTCAGTTCAATGAGTTTTCACAGAGTTACTGCCTCTTAATTCGTTGACATATTATTTCGTATGTGTACCATTTGTAAATATTTGTAGCTGGAATTTAGCAACTCTTCATGTAAAGCATCACTTACAAGAGGAAATGCGCACGTTACCAGTATATTTTGGTTAAATGGTTTTAGCTTCATGTTTTCGAATAAATTTGGTTAAAAAGCACAAGAATCGTTTGTTGACGTCACTCTTAGGTTAATTTTTCCCATACCTGGTCAAATTGTTTATGAAAATATATTTCTAAAATCGGAACATTGCCTTTACAAAGTGCCACTGTCCCTGCTACATTGTTTTGGTGGAGCAAATGTTTTGATTACATGTACTATAGCATTTAATGTATTGTCGCAAAATGGTGAAAGTTTGACACTCTTTTTGGAGCAGCTGAATAAAACGTCACATTTAGATAAGTTTTAAGTACATGTGTACTTAATAAGGGTTCCACCAGCTGCTCAAAATCCAGGATCATGTGGAATGTAAAAGGGTTTTGCCCTATCATTACTTTAATTGTACCTAATTTGAAATAAAAGAATGACCCTCCAGCTTAAATTATTTGGGCCAGTGTGTAGATATTTGCTAATTTCAAGTGTCAAAATCTCTACACCCAAGTCACTTGCTTTCTTTTAGCACTACCTGTAGTTCCTTTTGCAATTTTTAAGCTATTACTTTGAAACTTCAGATTTGTTTGACCTGGCCCCATACTTGTAAAACTTTTTTCATGCCCATCCATTCAATAGACAAATTTATTATGACTATAATTTCTTAATTGCTAAACCTTCACAGCTAAAACTTTAGATTAAAATTAGTTTCTACCCAACAAAGTGTTCAGATCTCAAACATCACACTCCGGAAATAAACGAATATTTACTTCAGAAAATACCAATTTCGACTAAAATGCCCTAAAATTGCACTAAGTTCAAAAGCGTTTGTAACGCTTTATGTCATTTTGAGATGCATGGTTTCATGTAACAACTATATTTCTGAAAAGTTTATTTATTGCTCAGTTTACATTGCTGTCTTTTCCTTATTCATGTTTGGTGTAGACGTTTTTGAAGAAAATGAATTTTTCAGCAAATTCTGTAGGTCAGCAGCATTTAGGCATTGAAGAATGCTGAAAAAACACTTAACAGATTAGCAGATATTGTTCATACAAAAGCACATCCATCAGTGTTACAAGAATCAAATACACTTTTAGTGGTAGTTGTAAAAGTGTTATCGCTGTAATATTATAATCAAACATGTCAAATGTATACTGGTAAATATAATATGGAAAATCCACTAAAATGATCTGTTATAAAATGCAGAGAGTACTTAGTACTGTAATAATTGGACTTTCAAAAAGTACACACTGACAAAGAACATTTGTTCCTTTAATTAAAGATCACATTCATTTTGTTTTGTCTATAATCCTAGCCTACTAGATTTCTAAAATGGAGTTGAATTTGGGCACTACCTTTATTTATTCAAAGGGGTGTTCAATGAAAAAATATTGCCAGTAAAGTTAACATCGGATATCATGATCTGATTGCATGGATGTTCAGGCTGATTATGTTCTCTACTCGTCCCAAAGGCAGAATCACTTGCCGCCAGGGTTACTGTCTTTATCTTCTGAACTTGCATTTTCACGCCAGTGCAAAGGACATAATAAAGTCTTTAGTTCAGTCAAACATTACATTTTACATTATGTAATTTTGAATTCACATAAACACTTAATAATTCTAAGATTTGCTTTCTTGATGGAAATATTATTTGGAATTTTATAACAAAACATAGATTTTACTGTATACGAAAATTTCTAAATGTTTGCTGTTTAATATAACTACATGTAAAATTCTATTAAAACAGGTCAAATTGAAAACTAGATATATATTTACCATACTTCTCGTTGTCTCCAATTTGTGAATATATTTATAGAATAGTCTCAATAAGGAATCCCTGTTGCTGTTGTGTGTCAAAAAGTATTAGCCGATCATACAATTCTTGTATATCTGTGCACTTTTGATAAATGGGATGAAGAGTTTATTTCTGTTAGTGATAAAGTATCTGACATATAATTTGAATTTGAAGTAAAGATAAAGGCTATGTTTTATGGTTGATTTTGGCTCATTTTATTACCTTATGATATTGACACAGTTTATAGCATAATCACTGTGAATTTATTGTACAGGGAGAATAAATTATTTTATCTAACATCATGAGCGAAAATAGTATATGAATATAAGAACAGAAAAATGAATATCATCTAATATCTGTGACACTCTGTGTTGCTTTAAAATGTAGTATATTCAAAACACTTTGAACCTAAATGCAAACGAGTCATGTCATGTCACTTCAAGTTAGAGGGGGTAAATTTTCAATTAAATATAAGTAATTATTACTTATACAATATTTCTGTCTTTTGATAGCAAAAGCCATGTAGGATATACATGTACCAGCACCAGCAAATGTAGTATGGTGTAAGGATACAATAAGTATAAAATCGGGAATTTCTTTAGTGATGTTACAAATTGTAATGTAATTTTGATCATATTCTCAGACAAGCTAAAGCGTAACATGAATTCACAATTTGACATGAATAGTAAATGCATCTAATTTGATTATTCATCGTCCCTGGAGATGAGGAAATAGAACAAGCTTGTGATAGTAATTTGACAAACTGCAGTGGGACAAGAAAGCAAAACTTAGTATTTTTGTTACCAGTAACAAACCTTTTTTCTTCTAATAACAAAAGTAACAACATCCAAATCTGAACTTATATGCAAATATTAATACTAATTAATATTTGTCTACATCAGTACAGGTTCAGATTTGGATGTTGTTACTTTTGTTACTAAAAGTTGTTAAAGTTGTTCAAAGGTTTAGAGTTACAGGGCAGTTACTTTGAGCAGGAAGTGTGATTAACATTACACAGTTACTTCACTTGGACAGTTGGGTTAACCAATCAGGCTGTTGGATTATTTTCCCTACGTTTTTGGTCACATGACATTCTGGCGGGCACGTAGTTGGTATTGCAGAGAGCAGACATGTTCTTCTGCTTTCAATAGCTTTTTTCATTTATTTCTTGGAATAGTATTTGCACCTAGGTCACAGCTCACTGGAAGATTGGAGATTGTGTGTGTTTGATAATAATTTACGGTAACAGAAGTTATTGAGATTATTTGGCGAATTATCACTAAATTCCAAAAATTGGTAAGTCATTTACTTTTTATATTGGATATAGATGTGTTACTTAAATGCTGTTTAAGAATGATACTGATCAACTATCTTTCAAGACCTTTTTGTGTCGCCCTTTCGGGGAAAAAGGCAAAAGGGATCGCTTTGTCCGTCGGTCCGTCCTTCGGTCCGTCCGTGCTTACATTTCGATACTTAGGTAACTATCGGAACAGCATGGAACATCTTGTATAATTGCAATGATGCATGGAATGGATCGGTACAGGTACAATTTGCAGTGTAGTACTTTAAGTTAACACTTTAGTCATGTTAGTGATTATGGACACACATGTTGATTATTGAGCAGAATTATCACTCTGTGACAATATTAAACCATCATATATAACGATATTAAACGAACCCAAACCTATCTGGATTGTGATTGACTTATTCCAGAATCAGTAAAAGTCCAAGGGTTACATTAGTACATTTACTAGAACAACTCCTGGTACCTCTGAACTGAATATTATATTTGGTTTGTCTGCTGGTATGCTAAATTTAAGAAAGAAACTTCTCGATCAAAACAAGCTCACTCTCATGTACATTTGCCTCATTTTGATGATGGCCTTCGATATTGAAACAAATCCTCTTCCTGATAGATCTGACCAGTGTGGTAGTTGCATTGAAATAGTTGGCTGGCATCCGGACCGTGGCATTTATTGTAGTACTTGGTATTGTGCACAGTGCCAGGGTATGAACTCTTTTATGTATGATTTTCATTGTGATCACTGAATTTTTGCAATGTTTTAAATGTGGTACACCAATGTTTGCATCATCACTATTTGAAAATTCCTCCTTGGTGGACCTAAGTCACTCAAACTCAACAGTCAGTACAAATCAATCTACTGTTCACTTACCTACTGCTATATTTCAACACCCTCTTCATAGCAGCACACCTTCTGGTTAATCGTTGAATGCACAACAACCTACTCAATCCGACAGAGAACCTAAACCTGGTGGACGGAAACAGTATATCATACACCTCAAAATTATTACAGTAAATTACCAGTAAGTAAAGAAGAAAAATTTTGGTTTCTTAAGTATGATTTTTTCTGTGAAACCTGACATTGTACTGGGTACAGAGTCATGGTTGAAGCCACATATAAAACATTCAGAAGTTTTCCCATCTGATTATAAGGTTTACAGGAAAGATCGAAAGCGTCGTACAGGTGACAGATACTTTATTCCTGTCTCAAATAAACTCATTAGTAATTGCCCAGCAGAACTTCAGTCTGATTCAGAAATCATATGGGCTCAATTTAATCAAAATGGCAAACAAGATCTCTATGTTTGTAGTGCATACAGGCCAGACAGGGACTTTACTTGTATTGATGAGATCAGTCGTACAGCTTCCACTATTGAAAGTCATAGTAGCATCATTATTGTTGGTGGAGATCTAAACCTTGGTGACGTGGATTGGAAATCCCTTACAGTAAATACTACGGTGGCACTTATTAACATGTGGCCACAACTTATTAAGTTGAGGCCACAAGTAATTAAGTTGAGGCCACAACTTATTAAGTTGAGGCCACAACTTACTAACTTGTGGCCACAACTTATTAACTTGTGGCCTCAACTTATTAGCTTGTGGCCACAACTTACTAACTTGTGGCCACAACTTATTAAATTGAGGCCACAACTTAATAACTTGTGGCCACAACTTATTATTGATAGCAGGGGACACGGGGCTAACTCATTCAGGCGGGGATGTTACTTCTACAAACGGTGTTTTCAGTGCTTAGGGCACAGGGCTGAGGGCTGAGTTCATGTTAATCAGGGTGTTATCAAAGATTGGTAGCACTATAAGTAGAACTGTATTGAGTGCAGGGGACACGGGACAGAGTATGTGAAGCGGGGATGATACTTATATCAACAATATCACCAGGGTTGCATTGATACTAGAGGGCACGGGACTGAGAAAATAGAACCGATGACATATGAGAAGGTACGGTACGGTTGTGCGCCCAGTGGGGTTCTAACCCGAAACCTTCGGTATAAGCGGCAGACATCTTTACCCATCAACACCACTGCGTTTGTTCGTTGTCCTGTGGTGATGTATGCATAGGTTAATTCAAGCGGTACTTTGAGGAAACCATATGCCACGAGGCGTGTTGAGACTTGGTGGCATAGGGATAACATGGCGGGGCTGCGGGGTAACTAAGTGCTGCGGGGCTTACTTCACGGGGATGCGGTGTAACTAGGTGCTACGGGGCTGACTTCACGGGGATGCGGGGTAACTAGGTGCTACGGGGCTAACTTCACGGGGATGCGGGGTAACTAGGTGCCACGGGGCTAACTTCACGGGGATGCGGGGTAACTAGATGGTTTCCTCAAAGTCCTTGAATTAACCTATGCATACATCACCACAGGACAACGAACAAACACAGTGGTGTTAATGGGTAAAGATGTCTGCCGCTTATACCGGAGGTTTCGGGTTAGAACCCCACTGGGCTCACAACCGTACCTTCTCATATGTCATCAGTTCTATTTTCTCAGTCCCGTGCCCTCTAGTATCAATGCAACCCTGGTGATATTGTTGATATAAGTATCATCCCCGCTTCACATACTCTGTCCCTTGTCCCCTGCACTCAATACAGTTCTACTTATAGTGCTACCAATCTTTGATAACACCCTGATTAACATGAACTCAGCCCTCAGCCCTGTGCCCTAAGCACTGAAAACACCGTTTGTAGAAGTAACATCCCCGCCTGAATGAGTAAGCCCCGTGTCCCCTGCTATCAATAATAAGTTGTGGCCACAAGTTATTAAGTTGTGGCCTCAATTTAATAAGTTGTGGCCACAAGTTAGTAAGTTGTGGCCACAAGCTAATAAGTTGAGGCCACAACTGATTAAGTTGAGGCCACAACTTTATAAGTTGAGGCCACAACTTACTAACTTGTGGCCACAACTTACTAACTTGTGGCCACAATATAAATAAAGTGTTGCGAATGTCACCTCTGTGCCACCGTAAAATACTGGAGCATTCCGTGTAGTGAAAAGCAATAAACTGCTTGCCTTAGCAGACGATCTCAGCTTTATGAACCAACTAGGATAACTGAAACATTGTCAAGCATTCTTGATATTTTCCTTATCAACAACTCTAGTTTGGTTGACAGTGTTTAACTGATCCCTGGTTTTAGTGATCACTGTATACCTTTCTCAGACATTACCTCTACACCTAGAATTAACATCATAGAAAGAAGGAATATTCACATTTTCAACAAAGCTGTCTGGAATAGTATTAAAATGAGCTTACTTCATATTATGATAAGCTAAAATCTATGTGTACAAGAACTTTGGGATAGTTTTACATCTACACTGCAAGGTTTAACCAATAAACATATACCAAAACAACAAGGCCCACATACAGAGCTAAGATATTTTGAAGGTAACTTAGTATTGTACTGCGGACCTCTACGAATTATGTTAAAATCATGACCCCTTGTATTATTGGCAATTGATATACAGGTGCGCAATATAGGGCCATGTTGGCTATCTTGTTTCGAGTAACATTCTATTTATTTCAATGTTGGCAATCGGCCGCTCAGTATAATTATTGGTCGGGACAGCAGCCAATACTGGTTGAAACCTGTCAATACTGGTCAATACAGGACAATTAAAAAATATTAGGTAATAGACAATCGTGATACCTTATAATCTTACCTAGGTGACTCCTTAAAATGTCATTATAACTTACAGCTTATTATAGTAATTAAACATAAATTTATACTCAAACTGCATACTACCAAAGTAAATGACAAACACCAGCGAAAATCTAAAAAGTAATTTATTTTTGGCAATTAACTGGCTTGATACACCGTGACTTGAATAACATGTGCTATTAAACATGATTTCATAGAAACAATCACTATACTAAAATGATTACAAGTGACATAAATTGAGTAATACAAATATCATTATGGTGTAACCGAGCCAGTCTGCTATCGTCTTTCTTGGGGACAAGGCTGTTATTAGATAGCCGAATGCCCTGTCAAAGGGAGGTTCAGACCAACTCGAATAAACCAGTTAGGCATTGCTCAACAAGGAAAGGTGGCGGGGAAGGATGACGGTTATAAGGTAATGGAGATGTGTAATCTCCGACTAGCTCTAGCGCTTTGTTGATAAGTTGATAAGCGTACCGCTTCTAATGAAACTTAATCTGGAAGACGCGTGACCCCGGACTACGGTTCATTTACGGCGCATGTCTGTATGAATCACTGCGAGAAAAAGAAGGATACTATTCCGTTTTCGTATAAACTATGTTTATAACATAAACAACAATTTATACTCAAACTGCATACTACCAAAGTAAATGACAAAACACCGAAAGTCTAAGTAATTTATTTTTGGTAAATAACTGGCTTGATACACCGTGACTTGAATAACATGTGCTATTAAACATGATTTCATAGAAACAATCACTATACTAAAATGATTACAAGTGACATAAATTGAGTAATACAAATATCAAGTCTGGTGTAACCGAGCCAAGCAAAGCCATAGTTCGATATCCATTTGACATCGGACTTTCCACAGTCAAAAAATCATCCAAGAGATGAAAAATGACAGGAATTTTGTAATTATGCTCTGCTATCCAACATATACATGTAGGTTTTGATAGATTGTCAAATATCTTAGGCGATGATCTGCAACCAAACACGAGGCGCGTATAGACGTCAAATTTACCGTTCCATTTTATCATGAAATAAGGCATTTGCTCTGGCTTGATTGGTAAAAGTTTGAACGCATTGGTTATATCCGTTTTGCACAAAATTGCCCCCTGTCCTTGTTCTTTGATGGCTTTAATAGCGTCATAAATTTTTACATAACTTAAACTACACATTTCTTTGTCAATTAAATTGTTCATGCTACTGTGTATATGATTATCACGAGGTGAAGACAAATCTACTAAAGTCTTTTCTTTCCTGAATATTTCCCTTCTGCAATGCCAATAGGGGAAACGCGATAATTGGTGTATGGTGGTTCAACGAATGGTCCCTGCAAAAAATTGTTTTCCAAGTCATTTTTTATTAGCTTTTCTACCTCATCTGGTTGATTTATAGCCGATAAAAGATTTTTACATATCTTATTTTTTGACGGGAAAGTCTCTATCATAGTATCAAAACCGTTTTTAATGCCGTCACATAAGTAGCCCACAAAAGTTCGGTCGGGATGATGTACCAATTCAATTTCAAGATTTTTAACATTGATTAGAGATATTGCGACTAGTTGTAAGTCCTTCTTGGGAATGAGGTCTGTTTTTAACTTCTTTGGGCACATAGGTTAAGAATGATTTCGACTCATACATGTCACACAGGCATGATTACGAGTGCAAGCGCGTCTAGAGCAGCCGTCAACAGAGTTAAAGTTATTACACAATTCAGTTCCTTGGTGATGGACGATTTTTCGCCCCCATCTGTCCATTTCCTTTTGGCTGTTAGGTGATCTCGTCCTGTTCATGTAGTTGGGAGTGGTTTTGTATCTTGCTGTCGTATCTGACCCCTGTTGCATATTTGGACAAAATTCTGACTCATGAAGGGTTGATGTACAATGTGAACATTATCGTGCTCGGGTACCTCTTAGAATAAGCTGAAATAGCTCTGTATCTCTTTTGGACCAGTCGACAAGGATACGAAGCTTAACCGCTTCAGCTGCCTTGCTGGAAAAAGCTAGGTGATAATCGTAAAATTTGTTACCGTAGAAAGAACGAATCTTTACTATATCAATCTCATATGTTTCCAGCTCCTGCTGTCGATGTGCCCATTTCGAAACCATTATACGACGATATTTCCCAAAGGAAACACGGAACTGTTCAATTGTAAGCCTTTTCTTGAGCCGATTATCTGCTTTCGTCGTACTGCTGGGCTCAAAATCAGGAATTAACAGGGTGGCGAGATTAACGTCCCTGCCGTCAATAATCTGCTACTTGAAAGAATCACTTACAATGACGATGTTTGACAACATACCCGCGGGCACACCATGTCTTTTCTGTGCAGCTAATTGGCGTAAATTATCTAGTTCGTTACAATTTGAATTACCGTACATACCACTGTCTGTTCCACTAGCACTTGTGCTGTACAAATCGTTTAAAGTAGGTAATTCCTCGGGTGTTGAGTAGCGGGATTCAGATTTTTCACCGTCTCAGTGAAGGCATTCATTGTAGAGCTCAACGTCTGCAGGCATTCCGCAAACGGGCCGCTAGCTGTGGCTGGTAACTCAACAGTTGAATTATCCGGCGTTTGCTTTGTCAAATCACTTTTCGATGGAATAATTTGTACATTATCTGAACCTTTTTCACAGTTCTCTTTGTAAATAGCCATAAGAATTGTTTTAGAGAATGAAGTTGGGACACTAATTCCTGTCATTTGAAGCTGTTCTCGTAATTTCGTCGCAGACATTTTTCTAAATTGTCTTTTTTATGTGTCTTTAAAACTTTTCTACTGCGGGTCGCCATTTCTGTCCTTTCAGGTTAACAACTTATAAATCCGTCACGAAATAATACTCCGCTAATAACACAATGTTTAGAATAATTTTTGTCTATGTAAGTATCCCATAGAAATGTTGTACTTTATGCTTAGCAAGAAGAAAGTGCATATTTAATATTATAAGGTAATGGAGATGTGTAAGCTCCCACTAGCTCTAGCGCTTTGTTGATAAGTTGATAAGCGTACCGCTTCTAATGAAACTTAATCTGGAAGACGCGTGACCCCGAACTACGGTTCATTTACGGCGCATGTCTGTATGAATCACTGCGAGAAAAAGAAGGATACTATTCCGTTTTCGTATAAACTATGTTTATAACATAAACAACAAATAATCATATTGACTTCTTAATCATTTAATGTTTGATTGAAAAACTCAATTCAAACAGTACAATTTTGTATTGAGTGTTCTTCAAAATCCCTTCAGTCAAAATCCCATTGGTCAAAAAATGGCATAGTACTGTAGTCATAATACGCTCAATGGATTTTATAAGTGGAAAAGCATTTTCTTGTCCGGAGCATACATGTAACTTGAAAACTGCTGGTTGGAATTCAATACAACTTCACACAATGGTCAAACACAATGAGAGGAAGTGCAGTGCACAGGAACCATAACTCTATCGTGATTTATTACAGAGTTATTACCCTTTGGTACTTTTCTTTGTCCTAAACACAACTTGAAAGCTACTGATTGGAATTCAATTTAATTTCATACAATGGTCAAACTCATTGAACGGAAGTGCAGTGTAGAGGAATAATAACTCTGTCTTGACTAATTACAGAGGTATTGCCCTTTATTATTTTTCATTGTCTGGAGCATAACATGAAAACTACTGATTTGAATTCAGTACAACTTAATACAGTGGTCAAGCGCAATGAGAGGAAGCACAAGCACAGTGTACAAGAACCACAACTCTACCTTGACTATTTAGATAGTAATTGCTCTTTGTTCATTTTCCTTTTTTGGAGAACAATGGTCAAGCACAATAAGAGGAAGAGCAGTGTAAAAAATCATAACTCTATCTTGACTCATTACAGAGTTATTGCCAAGAACAATAACTCTATTTCAGCTTTTTGCAAGGTATTCTGTCACTAATAACTTCTTCATTATACAAAGCAGACTTTCGGAGGTATCTATCACATTTAATGATAGATCTAGTTACCAACTGCAAAACAAAAATGTAGTGTGTTATCAGGACTGTATTGGTGAAATAAATTGTCTGTGAAGGAAATAACTTCTTACGAAAAGAGTTATTTAAAATAGTGTAATTTTCTGCTGCTCACATTTTAGCTCCATCAGGCTTATTCAGGAGAATTTTGCACAGCCTGTTAGTTTATAGTGTAGATAAATTTACTTTAGTTCAGCTATGAAGATAGGTCCATTGCGTATTGAATCACTTATTGAACCGAGAGTTTTTCTACGCTGCAACATATTTAATAGAAACTATTTATTACTGCGCGAAATGATTGACTTTGCTTTCCGTGTGGTTCATTTGAGTTTCCTAATTATTCATATTTACTTGGAGCATTTATAACAACATTGTGTGAGAAGGAATGAACAAAGAAAGAGTCAAATTTGAGTGAAGGTGTAGGCTTAGTCCAGAGGTCCTTGATATTCTGATGAGAAATCAAGTTGCTGGCATAGGGCCGAGGGAGTATGACCCAAAACCTACTGTGACAAAGGTCATTGTCTGGTCCAAGGCACAACAGGTCAACTATATTTCCATTTTGGGTCAGAAACCAGACATCTTGTCATAGTACATTTTTTTGTATATTTTGGACCAATAAATAAATTCCACACATGTTCTACATACGCATCTTTATACATACCATCCTGCTGCATTAGTATAGTACTTGATACAGAAAGATTTGATAAAAGAGTTGATAATGCAAGTTGTGATCTTCATCTAATAATTGCAAGTTGAATTAAAATCTGGCTTAATTGGAACCCTGCATAATAAACTTTTCTAGTTAAATTCAAAGTTGTATTTCAAGTAATAGTGCACATAAAAACTGAATGAAAATTAATTCTTAGATTTGCTTTCTTGATGTAAACTTATGAAAGATGGAAGTCTAGTATGTACTGGTCCTTCCAAGGAGTGGTGTTTATGTAAACTGTCAACTTGTATATAACAAAAATAGTGTTGATATTGAAACTATTAAAACCACAGGAACAAAATAATTTAGTGAGTTAGAAACATTAAAAAGTTTTATAAATCATAGTAGACTAAATCTGACCATTTTGTTATGCAGTTACTGGTTTATTATGTTCACATATAAACACTGCATTATTTTTTATGTTTGATAACAGTACAATGTTCATACTTTGTACTTGATGATTTCTGTGGTTTACAAGAAATCCATTTGAGCTTCATACTCTTCTCCAGTTGTTAGATTGAAATTTTTCACAGTGAGCTCAGTCTCCCCCACTGTCATATGTAACTCATTATCCCAGTAATCAGGCCATCCCTCTAATGGAGGTTTACACACAACATATCCCACCCTAGTACACTCCTCCTCATCTGTACAGTACCGAGGATTCTCTCGTGTAGATCTCCACAGTGATATATACCTCTCCTTATGTTTCTCTTCTGGTTCTTTGGCTGTACCATATCCTTCAGATATGAATGTCTGTCCATACTCTACTATCTGACCTTTCTCTATCATCTTCTCAAATATCCAGTTACACAAAACCTTCCCATCCTGTATGTACTTCAGAGACTCTGGATGTTCTCCTTCTATAAATGGTCTCATTACATTAAATCCATATGTGAACCTTGACCTACGTTGTATGATATGTTTAGGCTTCCAGCCCATCATCACTGCTCCTTTTAACACAGTCAGTCTAGCATCATCTACCAAGACGACCCTTAAGTCACTGAATGCAGCTTGGATTCTCTCCCTTACATATGGGGACTCGCTATAACCTCCAACCAGTAGTAGAGTTTTGATTTCATTGTCATGACAGGCTTCTAGAATTTCCTTCAGTGTATAAATAATTTCATCAACTGATGGTTTAAAGAATTCTTCTATGATTTCTTCTGGAATAGTAAGTCTACATTCAATAGGTTTGAAGTCAAGTTTGTCAGCATGACTCGTCTCTTTAATAACGTCCTGAAGAGTTGTCTTCCCTATTTTACGCAAAACATGTATCAGTGCATTTTCCATTCTGAGAGTAACTATTCTGTCTTTTTGTTTGAAATTTTTCTTTTTAAATTGAAAATCATTGACTAAACTTATAAATGCAGAGCTGTGATTAGATGAGAACTCCTGCCATACTTCATTTCCTACCAGGTTTTTCATAAAGTCAATAAAATTTTGATCAACATTACTTCCACCTGTAATTTCTCCAGTGACCCGATATATTTCCCTTAATTTTCCATCTGATAATGTTTCATGAACGCAAATATCTGAGGTTCCACCACCGAGGTCGGCTAAGATATACTTAAAACCAACTGGAACTTCACCTTGCATAGTTCTAGGTCTACTGTACAGGGCAGCTGCCTCCGGCTCTAGCACAAGTCTTATATGTGTGCCGAGGATACCAGCTTCCATTGCTGCCTCGCGCATGAATTGTCGTGAAGAATCAGAGGAGATTGCTGGGATCGTTATCATCCATTGAATGAAGGTTTCTTTCAATTCAAGTTTGGTTTGGAAAACAATTTTTTCTGCAAGGCTTTTCAGATGCTTGATTGCCATTGAAAAAACAAGTATTGCTTTTACTTGTTAACCTAAAATATCTGGAATCTCCATGTCACGTGTTATATTATCTTTTTGGTATATTAGCATCTTGAAGTTTTCCACATAGCTGAATTGCTTTTTGTCATTTTCAGAAAGTTCGTAATAATTCCTTTGTGCATCAAACCCAAATGAATGGAAAGTTAAATCAGTATTAAGAAACAGGGCTGTTGGTACCCGGTCTTTCTCAAGCAAGTAACAACGCTGTGCAGTTTGTATTTCATCTTCAGTGCCTTGAAAGGAGTAGGCAAATCCAGAATGCACTGTACCGAAGTCAATTGCTATGACAACAAGAGACCTTTGAAACTCCTCCTTCTTAGATTTAGTGGTCCTAGGTTTTTGAGTTTCATCCAATGACTGTTCCTGTGTTGTAGTTTTATCAGATTGTGCTTTTAGTCTTGCTGCTTCAGGTTCAAACTTTTTAAATGGTTGTCCGCTAATAATAGAGATGCTCAAACGTTGTTCTTTTTTTGTGTTGCTTATGCTTATTCCCATGTTTGACACAGTGGTGTTTTAGTCTTGCTGCAGGTTGTACTCTCTGTTCGTCTATAATATTTATAATGATAAGTGGTAATGACTTTATAGCATGTTTCCTGAGAGTCCAATCAGTTAGATAGAACACCTGTGAAAAAGCAATTAATTACAAAGTAGAATATTAAAGTTGCTAAAACACTGTTCAGAAAGAAGGATATTTTAACTTTAATAACAATACTATAGCATCCAATTCATATATTGTTGTTCATTAGGTTTAAACAATAAAAGTATGTGGATAGAGTAATGCCATTCACTTACTTAAGTGTGAAGTCTAACGTGAAGAGATGAGATGAACATGTGACTAAAGTTTGAAAAATAACTCTTCAAGGGGTTTTGGAGATATAGCCAAATGACTTTTGACCCACAGAGTGACACTTGTTATCATGAGCTGAACACTGGATCAAAGTCTAATAAAAATCTTACAAAGGTTTATGGAGAAATAGATTTTTGACCTTTAACTTTTAAGATTGACGACAATAACTGAGTTTTGACATTTGACTTTTATCAATTTATATATTTCTTTTTCTATATTCTATGTTCAAGCAGTGCATATCATAAAAATAAACAGCGTTGAATATAAGAATATTGTGAAAAATTACACGTCAAATGAGATACGTGACGCCATATTTATAGGAGACTACCCTTCAGTACGACTTTGACTGAAGCGTGGTTTATAAACGGATTCTTTATAGCATTCAAACGTTTTGGAGATAGAGCAACATGACCGTTGACCCTAAATGTGACTTTGACTTTTAGCAGGCTAGGTTGAAACATGGATATTCTACATTTGGTCGAAGTTTTAAAAAATAGTTAAGTCTGAAATTGAAGTGATTTTTTTTCGATTTCATTTAAAGTTGACATCTTGGGCGCCCCGCAATAAGCTATTGATAACAAATTATCGAACAGGCAAAAACACAAAATAGTTGTCAGTTCGTTTTACTATAATCTCGCCGATTTTCTCTGAACGCTTTTAAAACAAAATTGATAGGCAAATATTTCAAAGAAAATTACTTTTTATGGAATTATTTTAAGTATTTCTTATACCAAAATATATGCAGTCGATCTACGAAATATTTAAATAAACATAAAAATCAAAAGCAGATTTATAACAAAGTCACGCTTTTCATATGTTTGTACATGTTTTAATCATTTGCTTCATCTGCATTTTTTGGTTGGGGATGCACGGCTAGAACAAAGCTAAAAATAGCCCCTTGCATGAAAAAATTGTTCCACGTGTAAAAAGGCAATGGCAATAATACAATACAAATATCGTATATTCTACGAGAATTTTCACATGCATAATAATTGACTGCATGGAACACATTAACATATAACGTTTTAGCCTGTTACCTTTCAAATAAACAGTTAATATGTACACCACTCATATCACATTGTACTGATGAGGAGTCAATAAACTTACTAAAAATAGTTTTTCAGGTGGACGTTTATAGCGAAATATAATTATATGTAATTGTATAGAGGATAATTGTTGGTTTCGTTGTAAGATCACGATATAATTTCACCGAGTGGGCACAAAAAGTGATATATTCACGTGTGGCGCAGCCACGAGTGAAAATAACTACTTTTGGTGTTCACGAGTGAAATTATCGTGATATGACATCGATACCAACAATTTTTCTGTTTATTTTATGTTTAAAACGTTATTTTTGTTGAGTTTGTTTCAATAAAATGTTGACAATCTCGGGAAACGTCACCAGAAAGCAAAACATTTATGACGTCATTTTTACGATGTCATCGACGTATGGTTTCCAACATTTTTTACGCTCGGTTTACTTTTTGATGTTAATTCGGGTAGAACATGTTTATAATTTCACAGAGTGAACAGTGAGTTTATCAGCATATAATTCACCGTTATATTTCGATAAAACATCGAAAAACATAAAATAAATTATAATAAAGTGTAATTGATTTGCATTTTACTGTCAATTGAAAAACAATATATATGTAATTCCAAAGTAAGCTTATTCTTTTGATGATTAAACAAACTTTTATGAATGATATGAAAATAGCTACCGCCATTAACAACGTACTGAATCTTGAATAAAACAATAACCTAAACTGCAGGACATTTATTGGCGAGATATACAATTCAGATTTGTTGTAAATAAGATCCATTGGTTAACCAAAGAACATGAATATGTTTCGAATCCCTTGATGTTCACATAGTTAGATTTGTTCATTATATAAAGATACTGCATCTCTATATACTGACTGAAAAAAAGAAGAGGAACAATGAAAACTGTACACTGTATAATTCAAAGAAATTTTATTTCCCACGTGGTTTGTATTAGAAATTATTAAAACGCATGCTTATAATTCGACAAAGGGTAGACAGAACTTAAACACTATTTAATGTTATATTTAAAGTTTTGGCAAAACATGGTGTGATTTTTCGTAGAACTTGCCACATAATTCAACTTGTCTGTGATTTTACCATCATAAACTTTCTGTTTTTAAATGAGTGGATTAGCGAAGAAATGAAGGTTAGACCGTAAAAATAAGTATCTAGTGTTAAATGTACAGCCTTGTCAAACTTCGAACAATTTACCCTTCTATCAACATGATAAGTCCACTCTACTCACACTTCA
Organism: Saxidomus purpurata; assembly: GCA_022818135.1. Taxonomy (NCBI): domain Eukaryota; kingdom Metazoa; phylum Mollusca; class Bivalvia; order Venerida; family Veneridae; genus Saxidomus; species Saxidomus purpurata. The sequence continues at coordinate 42,564,781 of JAFMSR010000009.1, read as the reverse complement.
CTGATTAAAAATTCCTATCTCTGTAGAGGTTAACAATAAATCAATGTATGAAAATTTAAAGAGCCCTTAAAAATCCATTTTGAAAATGCGATATAAGTTGGTAAAGCAAATATGCAATGACACAACAAAAAAATCATGTTTGTCTATATTTGAGTGTTTCTATTGATTTCTGTATCAATGCTGAAAACGGACATATATAGTGGTTTACAATTGCAATGGTTATAATCTACTTGTATTAAACATGATGCTACTAAGTAAAACAAAATTCATGAAGAAGTATCATTTATAGATTATTTTGAACAATAAATTCTTATATATGTTCTCATTGTGTTGCTTGGTTCGTTCAGTACCAAAATAACTGTAATTGTACTAGTCTGTGTTTCGTAGCCTCAATATTATAGATCTTAATACTGTAGCGGGAATTAAGTTTTTTTATAGCATAACATAACTTATCTTTATTGGCATAAAACAGCATATAGCAAATTTATAGCCTAATAATACATTTGCATAAACAGTATAATAACGCATGCAAAAACATATTTTCATGAGGACCTAAAAATATATATTCTTGTTTTAACCAATCAGCAATTTTCCTGAAAACCTAAAACTACGTTGTGTATTAAAGCTCGATAAAATTTCATTAAGTAACCTGTCTTCTTTGGAAGGCAATGTATAAGAATTTAGCTAAATTGTTCATAATTTTATTAGAATTAGATGACATAATGGATTCCAATGTTTGTGATGTTGGAGGCCATGTTATAGGCCTTAATTATTTTATCAACAGCCACAATCTCAAACCAAGGGCGTGTAAATTACCCTGCCTCTTTTTCAAAAAAGCCCTTGTCAGTTACTTGTCCTTGTCATCAGTTATCATCTTCTTTATCTTAGTTTTATCAAAGTTTTCATCAAACTATTACGGTTTAAAAGAAAATAAATTCAAAATAGCTAGACTTGAATAGCAAAAAGTAAAGATGTCTGTGACACATATATTGTTCATGCAATGTTTCAGACAATTTCGGACTTCTAAATCTATCGCTTTTTAGAAATTCGACAGGTTTGGCAGTTAATTGCAAAAATCGTGTCACTTTAAAAACTTCAAAAATGAAAAATGAAGAAGCAGATACATGTATACTGATAAAAGCACATTTTTTTGGGGTATTTAACCATTTTCTTGAATACACCATAGTTTTATTGTAATGTTTTAATATGTCGCTTATCTTCCAAATCAACGTGCACTTTCATGTTGACGGAAAATTATAGTAATAAATTCGCTTCTGCGATAGAATAGCTTCCGCATGTAAAACTTTGCAGGTTCTTTTTATTGATGATTGAAATATAAGTAATATAATGTAAGTACATTTCTTGTACCTAATTACTCATGAGCATCAGTTTCATATTTGAACAACTGCTGACTAAAACCCTCTCAGTTATTGAGGGTAATTGGGAAGAGCCCAGCTGCCAATCTGACTCTGATATCTGAAAGTATTTTTAACACAAGGAGTGGAAATGCTTAACTATTCATCTGAAGGAGGCGTTATTCCACAAAACAAAATAATTCTAACTAAATAGAATTTAAATTGTAAGCAAAATATATATTTACCCTACACTTGCTTGCCTCAAATTTGTTGAGATAATATCACAATTATCTCCAAAAATATTCTCTGTTGAAGTTTATGGTACAAAAAAGTCTTATCAATTAATTTTTCTTCCTGAATTTGATATTTTTTTAAAATTTCAGATGCATTATGATCAAAGATGAAAGCCGAGTAATTACCTTTCCCGATGTAATATTACCAGTACCCGGATGTGCGAAGGCGAGAATGGGTTAAAATGTTTTAGCCGATATCAAAATTCTGTCGTATCTTGGTATATCGAGTTTTAAACGACCTGAAGAAAGTACGATATATTTCAAATTTTAAAATTAGATTGAAGTAGTATGTATATTTTTCATTTTGATACCAGATGATATTGACACAGGTGAATAGTGAAATCAATGTAAAGAACGAGTATGAGGATAATTTAATCTTTACAAAAAGGAAACAGATATTAAGAGTAGAAAAGGATTTTGAAAAACTGGGCGTTTTTCGTCCGTTACATGCCAGTTTGCTTAAAACCTTAACGCATATATAGGGAAATATGACTACAGATAGGAATGTATTTTAAATCCTCTTTAAAAAAAACACAAGACACATAGCTCCGATATTTTGCATGTAGCGTTGTCTTTAGACCTCTACCAAGTTTGTGCTAAGAATGACCTCCGGATCAAATCAGACCCCTCCCTAGGAGTCACTTGATTTTAAATAGGTTTCTATATGAAAAACTTTAAAAATGTTCTAAAACAACAAGGCCACAAACTTAGATATGTGCGTGAATCATGTTCTACTGGACCTCTATCAAGATTATTCAAATCATGACCCCGGGTTAAAATCGAGTATGCCTTGGGGCTCACTTAATTTTACATTTAGATATATAGGAATATATTTTAAAGTCTTCTTGTCTCAGTCCAAAAGGCCAACACCTTAGATACTTGGCTTGTAGCATTGCTTGGTGGTCCTGTACGAAGATTTCTCAACCCACTCCACCCATAAATCCATATCCATATCTATCCATAAATTGTTGTCTGGAAGATCGAGACATTTTTATTATAAAATAATTTTGTTGGCTGGAATTCGATTTGTTAATTGATGGGTTTAATTTTAGATTTGGTAATAAAAGTTTCTCCCATAACGCCTTGCTGGATGTATTCCTACAGCTTTTTTCTGTACATAATCCACATAAATAATGTTTGTTTTTCGACGCAGCCGTCTAAAGCTCGCTTTTGGCCGCCAATGAAATGACAAGTACAATATTTGACATTTTTGTTCATTGAGAATTTGAATTTGTACAGCACCTTTTGATTATATAATACCGAATGAAAAATGACAATGAAATACCAGCTCTTGAGTATTCAGTCTTTTTGAAGGGTTTTATCATTTTAGCATGTAAATAGTTTAGTTTATACTAATTTATTTATTCTCGATTTCGAAACAAGTTTTTACAACTTATATTAATTGCTCTCGAGACTCATTCCAGATGGAATCAACCTCGGAGAGAGAGAGGCAATGTGGAAATATTTGTGTCTTGCCTAAGGACACTACCGACATGGCGAATGCAAATAGTTCATATCTATCAACAATATATTTGGTTATCGCCAAACTTGTGTTTATTATAAATGAAGAGTACTTATACTTTCACGACCAGTGAAAAAAGCGTTAATATTTCGGGTCACATATTTGATAAGAAAAACAAGTATTAAGTTTGTTTTCTTTATGCACATGTCACGGTACTTACTTAATCAAAATTGGAGAGAAAAAAATGTAAGTGGTCGGTTAGCTCAGTCAGGAGAACTTTCGCCCTTACAACTCTGTAAGTGAAAGGCCATGAGTTGGCGTCTTTGTGAGGGTGCACATTTCTTTCTCACTCTGTGACATTTGGCGCCTTCTAACTGCATAAAACTTGACAGGATATTTTAACTGTAAGAAATAACTACCAATCGCTGTCAAATACTCAAAATTGCGCCGAAAATCTTTTTTAAAGATAGTTCTAGTTTTATCTTTAGATATGTTTAAAATCATAAAATTTTCTTCTTTTGTTTTCACAATAAACGTGGTAAGCTAATTAAACTCAATTTCATTAAAAATTTTTATCTTTTTGATAAATCGCACAGGAACAGGTGACTGTTTTTTACCAGCAGAAATGAGTTTTCAAAATTGACGACTAAATATTAGTTTTTCCGTTTCTTATTAACTAGCTGAGAGAGTTGGATAAATAAGAACATATAAGCGGTCTCTGCATGTCGTAAGCTTGAACTGATATTAACTGATGTCAATACAAAGGGAAGGTCAAGAAAATTGAACAATATTTAGTCTAATAACTGTACTATGAAGAACGCAGTTCTATATACAATACCATCTTCAATGTTCAGTCATAATGATTGTAATTAATCATGAAGCATATAATATAATATATTTTGTATTTTGAAAAATGTCTGGGTTTTTTTTGTAATTTCACAGTTATCATGTAGTTCTAACTGGTAGTCTGTAACTAAGTGAATCCATTTATGTCTGCTTTGAGTTATACATGTGGTGCTATAAAAAGTAGCAATATAGCTGTGAAAATCATCGTTTTAAATACAATTTCAATATCAATTTTCAGTACAAGGTGTGATTTAAGTTTGGTTCAATTCCTTTGAATGATAGCTGAAATATGTGACTGTAAAAGAAGACATTGTATTTCAAGACACGTTCCCTTCTAAGTTATGAACATATCAAAATTCTTCAAAGACGAGATGAAAATACATTCTGACGCACTACCGATTTGACGTCGTTTGTGATTGGTTACGTCATTTAAGTTTGTGACGTTTAAATAGGGTATATATATAGTCGCAAAAATCGAACGATCAGTAATGATCGTATATTTGAGCATTGTGCGTTAGATTAGGGTTAACGCCGCCACCATTAAAATAGTTGCTCCCATCAAAAACCATTTATACAGTCGCAAATATCAAAAATACAAAACAGTTATCCCTATATGTATATTACATTTCCGGTTTCGACCTTAAAGCTCGAGATCGTGTACACGGATAGACCATGGATGTCACGTTAAGTTAGCATTAAGTTCTTTTCCCAAAAGGTAAATGTTTCTCTTCAACAGGTCGGTAAAGCCATTGGCCATGTTTTACCTAGATCCAATATAAAGCCATTGGTCATGTTTTATCTCGATCCAATATGAAGCTATTGGCCATATTTTATCTCGATCCAAAATGAAGCCATTAGCCATATCTTATCTCGACCCAAAATGAAGCCATTGGCCATATTTTATCTCGATCCAAAATGAAGCCATTGGCCATATTTTATCTAGATCCAAAATGAAGCCATTGGCCATGTTCTATCACGATCAATATGAAGCCATTGGCTATGTTTTATCTCGATCCAATATGAAGCCATTGGCCATGTTTTATCTCGATCCAAAATGAAGCCATTGGACATGTTTTGTCTCGATCCAAAATGAAATCTAACGTAATGATGTTTGTCTCAGAATAAATTTATTATTACAATATACATGTATAGGCTGATGACACTGTATCATTAGTAGATTCTTATAGTGAATTACAAAAAGCTTTAAATGAAATGTTTCATTATTGTTAACAAGTAAATGCAGATAAAACAAAAATAAAGTTGGTTTTAGTAGATCTATGATGAAAAATATACCAGCCTTTTTTACAGTGGTAAGAAATTAGAAATTGTAGAAGTTTTAATTTCAACAACAAATTTACCAAAACAAAAGCAAGATTAGTTTAACAAGCTAGAAAAAGTATATTCTCAGTTATGAATAAGTCTAGAAAGCGCAATCTCCCTATATCAGTTCAGTTGTTACTCCGAGTATTTATTTGACACAATGGTAGCGCCAATGTAAAGTATGGGGATTTGAAAACTTGTAAAATGATACTCGGTTTGATTTAGGGCGAAGTGTGTATGAAACCTAATTCACTTAGTGTATGTTCAATCTAGAATTTTGCGTTAATGGAGTATAGTGTTAAATGCTAAAAATGATAAAATATGTTATTTGTTGTAGCGTACTATGTTATCACTGCATAACGATAATAATAATAATAGTAATAACGATAATGTCAGAAAAGTTCTTTAATCAAAAAAAGGGTTGACACTTTTTACCTTTCTAAATAGATTAATTATGATCAATTTGTACATGACTGAAACGCTACTTTAAATATTTAATTTACCGTATGTATAAAAAGGAATTATGTTTTCAGAAATATCTAGATATCCTGTCTCGTAACTTTGCAAACAAACTTCGGTAATATAGAGCTATGAATCACTCTCTACCCATTGGAAAGGGTGTTACTTTTGAATTGAACGTAATAACAGATTCTGTACTTTATGTGACACAAATTCTTTAGGTGATGAGTTTCTTTACCAGTTTGAATTTAAATACTTTATAAAAAGTACATGTACAAATAAGTGTGTTCCTATATATTATATAAATCACCTATTAGTAAATATATTTAACCTAGAAAATCTTATGAAAAGTTAGAATGAACCAAAACCGTCTAAACTGGCGTTATCTTCTAATATCATAAATGCAAAAGTCAAATAAGTTCATTCTCCGCAGAATACAAACCACAAAGCTCTTTATCTTTTCGGCAATTATTTGATTACATTTTGTAACATGAGTTTTTCATATATATAACATCACATAACAAGTTAGTGCAAGTGATAAGATAAGCATTATATAACAATGTGTGACTTTAAGTCAGGCTTATGTGCTTATATTTCTACAATTTTTATTGTTTATTGTTTGATGCCAACAACACATGCATGTTACATGTCACGATGAAGAATAAAGATGGCAATGATAAAGCTAACTTGATAAAGACAGACATTTTATATAGTTTTGACTTTCACAAAACTCGCACACGGAAACTCCGATCTTTTTCATCCACTTTATTTTATGCTTTTTGTTAGTCTAGTCACACCATATAAGGTGTATTGAGTATTGCAGAAACCACTCATTTCGTGTTTGAATGTCCCTGAGTTCTGTAGAATATATTTCAGTAGAATTTATAATATACACTTATCGCACGGTCTTAATCTACCACTTTTTAATGAACCATTTCAAAATCGTTTTTTTCCAAAACAAAATGTACTGGAGACACTCCTTGTTCTAATGTTGTGTATTGTACTGTTTGTACTGTTTTATTGTTTTAGGTTCAGATACGTATACCTGAAGAGTAAATGCACTGTATATTCTTAAGACATGAACAAAACACATTATTCCTCCAGGTAGAAAGTGCAAAACCAGCGATTCTTTAAGTATCTCCGATTGATTTACTGATTCACAGAACTCTCCAACAGAGAAAGGTACCTAGACACAAGTTCTCCTTTCTGTGTCTTTACCATAATTCAAGCCTATTGATTTCCCACTTCTTAGTTTCCTTCTATTTAAAACACAATATCAAATAGACATTTTAATCACATCTGCATAGTTTTTTTCCTCAAGTGCATTCGCTCAACAACAATTGTATCAAAATCTGAAGCAAACTCCGACATGTATATGGCGTACAACCCGTGCAATAAGTAAATGCTTCCTCAGGCTACGATTTAGTATCTCGTTGGTAAGTATTTGACAGATAAATTGTGATTTCTGCTCTTTCTCCGTCGTATGCAAAATACGGCAATTACAACTATCAAGGCAGCACATACACATGCTAGAATTGCTATAACAACAGCAATTACGACTGTGTTACTACCTTTCTCTTGGTCTTGTTTTCCTGTAAAGTAAAACAATACGGCATGAAGGTTAGATTCAGTTGGCAAGAAGAGAAGACGTTCACATAAGTTTAGGTTTAGGAATTACTGCGCTCTTAATATCCACTTACGCTGATTACGAAAAAGTACGAATATCCACGAAACGTACTGAGCTCGATATAAGAGTTTGTATTTTGATTTTCAAATTTATGGTGTTATTGTACTGAAAACCTTATTTGCGAACGATTACATCTATACTATATCTATAATATTTTTTTAAAAGGATAGAATTTACGGTACATTCCCAATAGGGACGTCACGAAAAAAAGACATTGACATACAATTCACTCTGTTATTTTCATTCCAAAGAAGATACGGAGTTAATTTCCACCAAGCCAGTCAAAACCCCCCATGTCTTCTGCGCTCACAGTGCTTTGATTTTTACGATGTAATAATAAATTGATTCGGGGTAAAGTTACACAAACACCTAGTAGACGTGTATTTATTTCTTTCAAAATAAGCGGGACTTGTCAAAGTAGAAAAAGTGTGTGAAATAAAATTGTCTCGATTTGCACCTCGTTGGTACAATACAATGTACTTATGCACATTCTATATGTTATATATTTTTATGTGTACTACCCTTCAGTGAGCAATGATAGAATTAGTTTAGAAAAGATATCCCGTGTAACTTAAATTCATACTTTAATTTAATTTGGACATTTGTGTTCATTTTGGCAGTTGTATACTGCTTTAGGATTTTAAACAGGCAACATTTTAACAGACAGACAGACAGACAGAAATCTAAATGTATGTTCTCCGAAAAAAAATGTCAGTACCAGACTTATTTTGCATGGTGTAGTAACATTGAACGTAGGCGTATCCTTGACCTTCACAAGGGCCTTCTACCAAACATTCGGAGAGAGCAGTTTCTATGCCAGTGCACTTGACCTATAAATACAAAATGATGAATGATACTTGAAGAACCACAAAATTAATGCAGATGATATGTATCAAACAACTAAAAAAGTCAAAGATAGTAAAGTCGGTTATATCTTCTAAATATTTTGTAATTCGGTCAAATGTTAAATATGAACCGAGATCTCAGATTGTAAAAGGATGAGCGTATCCACCCAAACTGTCCTTTATTAGTTGAAAATGATAAAATACCAAATGTTAAAAGGTGTCTTTTCCATGACACACGACATTTGCCATGGCAAACATTTCGGGTTAATCATAAAATATTATTTTGGTAATGAAAAGATGATTTCAGAAAAAAGGGCGATGCATATATTTTCTCGTCGGAAATGTTCCGAAGGTCAACAAATGTTATACGGTTCCCATGGCAAAGATACCTTATGTGTTTGAAGTTTGGGGATTGTGTCTAACGATCTATCCCCCGGACTCTGATTAGCCACGCCATCAACGAAGCCCAGTTCTCTACATGCAATTCTTGCTGATGTTTCCGTAAAGTCGTCTGAACACAAAGAAAGCCATTCATCGCCGTGATAAAGTAAAACTTCTCCGTAACTTCTTTCACGCCCGACTCCAGTGGAAAGTTTCACTATATTAAAACATATATTAATGGAACTCCGTAATTCAGCAGGTACGTTGTAAACACTACCATTATTTAGAAGAAGTTGCTTTTTGTAAATATCAATATGATTAAATGAGTGTGGGCAATTGTTATGCTTTTTAAGATCTTCAGGCTGAGGAGTTTCTGTAAAACTGTACAAAACATATTGTTTTTACTTTTATTGTTCATATTTTTAGGATGTTTTGTATTTAAAACGTTTTAAAAGCAGATTAAGATTGGAAAATCAATCAGCAAGTATCATAAATGTCTTTTAAGAAAGATGTGCATTATTAAGTCATATAAAATGTATTTGTATAATGCGATCATGCAACGTTAAACTTATCTTACACCAACAACTTATTGTACTTCAACTGTTATAGCTATAGTTTACTTCATGCAAATTGTTTCACAAATGACCAAAATACTGAATTTAAAATGCATGCAGTCAGTTCGCTAACTACCTTACATCACCAATTCGAAGCTAACGCCGCATTAGGTTTGGTATAGACCCAAAACAGATATCTACTGAATTGTGTGGTATTAACATATATGACCATAAATTTAATTTCATGCGCAAAGTATTAATAGGTGGTTAAATCTTGTGGTTTGTAAATTGTTTGTCAAAGATGATACCTGTCCTTGTTACATCTAATGTTAAGGCTATGGTTGTGTCAGAAGCTACGAATCTGACAGAACTTTTTTGCAGGTCTTTCGTAGAATGAAATCATTTATAGAATCAAATCTTCAACAACTTTCCATACCACAAAGTATTTCGCAAATTTTAAGGGTCTTAAAAAAAGCTACATTGATAAATGTTCAAATGTGTATTTATGACAAATAACAAGGCTTGCCTGCGTTATTATCATATGCTTTAGCGCCACATTTCTTTCAATGGCGCTCCAGGAGTTTTGGCAGTTTGGTTAAAATCCAACAAGAGGGCCATGATGACCCTGCTCACCCGAGTACAAATGTCTTTGCATGGTAGTTGAAGTCAATTTTGACCCCCGAGGCACGATTTAGATAAACTAGATGGAAGAACACTAGACAAGGTTACATACCAAATATCTAAGCTCTAGGCCTTGTAGTTTTAGAAAAGAAATTTTTAAAGATTTTTCTATACCAAACAACCCCTTTTACACTCTGTGAGCATGATTTGAACACACTTTAAAGAGGCCTACTAGACACTGAATATCTAGGCTTAAACCTTGTGGTTTTGGAAGAGAATATTTTTAAAGGTTTTCCTGTACATGAATAAGTCTATGTAAAACAAGTGACCCCTGGGCGGGGCTAATATTTACGCCAGAGGCATAATTTGATCAAACTTTGAATAGGTCCACTAAAAACTATTACACACTAAATGTCTTATCTCTAGACCTAGCGATTTCGAAGAAGTTCTTTTAAGGTTTTCCTATATATATCTATGTAAAACAAGTGTCTCTAGGCGGGGCTAATATTGACTTCAGGGGCATGATTTAGACAAACTTGGTAGAAGTTAACTAGACAATGCTATATACTAAATATCTTAGCTCTAGGCCTTGTGGTTTCGGGAGGAGAAGATTTTTAAAGTTTATCCTATAGAAACCTATGTGAAATCAAGTGACAACCCGGGCGGGGTCAATTTTAACACAGGGGTCATAATCTGTGCATTTTTGGTAAAGGTCCAATAGGCAATGCTACATGCCAAATATCTAAGCTTAAGGCCTTGTGGTTTCAGAGAAGATTTGTAAAGTTTTTCCTATTTTTTGCCATAGTTACCAGATTTTTGCATGGAATGGAATTCTTTGAACAGTTTTATTAGAACTTCATGCAAGGAACACCCCTGCTATATTTCATTAACATTGGCCCAGTGGTTTCAGAGAAGATGTCGTTTAAAGCACAATGCTGAGGGAGGACGGACAATCATTCATCTTACTTAAAAGCTAATCCTGGCAAAGCCAGGTGAGTTAATAAAAGAAGTAAAAAGAGAATGACCGATATACGAGGTAGCTGTACATACGAAAAGACAATGCAATTACTGCATGTCTCACTTTCGGAACATACAGAGTTAAATCTCAACAAGTAGGAAACGTTTTCATAACGTTACCATTCATCACGCCTATAAAGAAATAATTATGGTACAAAATGTGCTAGTATTTTGTTAAGGACTAACCTGATTTATAGCAAAATGCTCCAGCTGCAACGCTCCCACTAGAGCATGAATGTCCCATGTCCCAACAATCGTTTAAAGATTCGCTTTCCTTACTGCAGTTAAAACTTATATTCCAGTATAACTCCGCTTTTGCTGTTGCAATTTTTTGCCCTGCTGCGTAACTCAACATCCTACACAAAACATGGGCGTCTTCGTCTGTCCAATAATCTGAGCAAACTGTCTTCCAGTCTCCAAACAATCCCATTTCGACCTGACCTTGTCGTGATTCGTTACCAGTAAGACGGTACTGTATACCTTAATTATAAACCATTCACTTTACTACACCTTCGTACCAGTAAGACGGCACTGTTCACCTTCATAAAAAGAGCCATGTAGGCATGGCCATTTCCCCGTCAAACTTTAGGTAAGAGGAATGGATATGGTATAGGTTCTAATTTAGCAACAAATTAGTAATTTTAACGTGTTGAGGGTTATTTATCTGCACTTTCTCTGTGTTAATGTCGCACTTCTACTCTAAAAATCTGAAATTGTATACTTCACACAAACGTTTTATTCGAACTATCTGTAAGGATGGGTAACGCAAAACCAGGGTTAGTTTTAGTTATGGTTCTTAGACACTGCACTGCATCTTAATGTCCTCTGTGACTGTGTGCAATTTAAATCAATTCGGTTCAATATTAAAGGATGTATGGTCCGGACAAGAAAAAGTAAACAAGATTACTGTTAATATTATTTCAGTTACATAATTACTATTTCCATTTAATATAAGTAGAAATTGTCAGTTACCATCTACCATGTGTAATTTTCTTTTATAAGGGGAAGGTCGTAATTAATGTTGTTAGAACTTGTGACCTAACCCTTTTTCCATTAAGCTATGAAATCTGGTAAATTGTACTATATATGAAAAACTGCTTGGAAATAAAATATGTTTAAACTAAGTAAACAAGAGGGCCATGTTGACCCTATATTGCTCACCTGACTACCATTGGCTATAATATAAGGGTCAGGATTCTTACATAATTCGTAGAGGTCCATTACACAATACTAAGTAACATTCCAAATATATATTCTCTGCCTGTCGGCCTTGTGGTTTTTCTTAAGTTTTCCCTATATAAGCCTATGTGAAATCAAGTGACCTACCCAGCCCCCAGGGTTTATTTTGACTAGGGGGTCATGATTTGAACAATCTTAGTATAGGTCCACTAGGCATTTCTACATGCCAAATATCTAATTTCTAGGCCTTGTGGTTTCAGAGAAGATTTTTAAGTTTTTCCTATATAAGCCTATGTAAAACCCTGGGGTCATAATTTGAACAATCTTGGTAGATGTTCACTAAATAATGCCAAATGCTAAATATCTAAGCTCTAGGCCTTGTGGTGTCAGAGAAGATTTTTAAAAAGTTTTTCCTTTTCGTTGCCATAGCAACTAGAGTTCTGCATTGAATGGAATTCTTTGAACAACTTTGATAGAGCTTTATGCAAGGAACATCCCTACAAAGTTTCATCGACATGAAAGTGGTTTCAGAGGAGATGTCGTTTGAAGGAAATGGTGGACGGACGGACGACGGACCCCGGACGGTGAGTGATCCTAATAGCTCACTCTGGCACTTTGTGCCAGGTGAGATAAAGAGAGATAATTCAAAAATAGGACAAGTTACAGTTAAGGTCATTGTACTCTGCACTTCCTCACAATGTCTTCTGTGAGTGCGTAAAGTTTAAACAAATACCATTGAGTACTTTCGGAGAAATGTTCTGGACAAAGCGTTATTTGAAAAATCAATAGGAGAGATAACTCAAAACAAAATTAAGGTACAGTTATAGTTATTTGACACTGCACTGTGTCTTAATATGCTCTGTAAGTGTATGCAATTTTAATCGATTCGGTTAAGTACTTTAGGAGTTATGGCCCGGACACGAACAAGTAATGAAAGGAGATCATTCAAACATAGGTCTTCTTTGTACTCTGCATTTTCTCTTAATGTCCACTGTCTGTGTGTAAAGTTTAAACAAATTCCCTTGAATACTTTCGGAGTTATGTTCTGGAAAAAAGGGTTATATGAAAAATCAATAAGGGGGGATACCTCAAATATAGAGTAAGGTACAGTTATGGTTCTTTGACACTGCACTGCGTCTAAATGTCCTCTGTAAGTGTATGCAATTTAAATCCATTTAGTTCAGTACTTAAAGAGTAATTGTCCGAACAAGTAAATTAAATAAAGGGAGATAATTAAAAAAATAGGAAACGCTAGAGTTAAGGTCCTTGTACACTGCACTTCCTCTCAATGTTCTCTGTGTGTAAAGTTTAAATAAATTCCCTTGAATACTTTCATAGTTATGCTCCGGACAAAAGTGTGACGGACAGACGCATGCACGCACGGACACACGGATGGAGCCTATTACAATATCCCCTCCTCCTTTGCGGGGGATAATAAACAGTTCACTTTACTTCGTACCGGTAAGACGGCACTGTAACCTTAATTATAAACAGATCGTTTTACTACACCTTCGTACCAGTAACACGGTACTGTTTACATTAATTATAAAACAATCACTTTACTACACCTTCGTACCAATAAGACGGTACTGTATACCTTAACTTTACTACATCTTCAGAATTATCGTGACAACAATTACTATACATTCAAAGTAACATAAGTCTCTTAAATTCACCTGCATATAAAACGTGAAACGGTATCTGTTTACTTCAATATCAGGTTACTTTATAAACTTACTAGACTGTACTGTAACCTTTCATACGATGCATCTTGATTGACTACACTTTCAAAATAGTTGCCACAGTATTGCATATTGCATACGTTCATTATAATAAAGTTCCCTTTCTGCATATTCAACAGCTACTTCTTTACACAGGAACATCGTTCATAGTTTTTCAATTACCTGCATGGTAATAACCTGTATTGTATTTTAGGTTTAGTTCAGCGAACATATTATGTAATATTCTCCAGTTATTCCAAGTATGTCATCATTTATGCATTTATCATGATACAAGTTATAATGTTATGTTTCGGGCGATATAGATATCATTTGGATTCATTTGCGGAGGTGTTAAGCTATTTATTAGTTATCACCCACTTATGAATAATGTAAGTTTATATTTACTTGTACATGACTGCCAACAAAAAGTAAAGTAACATTTATAGATTTATATGTAAGATTTATACCTTCGTTGTCATAACAAATAACCGAAGCATAACTCGGCTTATTTTTGCAGAACATGACCTGCCCAAATGATGTAATACTGCATTGATCCAGTTTATCCTCCGTTCCATTGCAATCAATGTTTGAAGTCCAAAAGGGACCTTGCAATTTTCTAGTAACCAAAATAAACCAACACTGTCTTTAATGTAAGTTCAATATTTTACGTGTCATTAATTCTTAGACTACTCGAGTGTTCCGAAAGTGAATCAATCTAAAAACTAATTACACAAAACTAAGTGAAACAAAAGTTTTCTTCGGCATTTTTTTATTTAAGTACGCCCACATAATACCTTTCATATCTACAAAAATATGTAATATCCATTTTTCGAAAGTTCAACAAGAAGCTGGTAAGTAAAATAAAATGTGTGACTTACGTGGATGAAATCGCACCACTGTACGCCATTCCAGATTTTAGTCCCATGTCTCTACATGCTACATTTGCATCCATATTGTCCCAACCATCGCTACAAATAATGCCATCTACGTTCATGTGAGTCAAGACAATGGGTCCGAATACACCACCTCCATGTACACTCAGTGAAAACTCTAGAATTCGAATGAAAAATATGTTTTAATGAAATAATTAAAACATTACTACATGTATACTGAACGGCCACAACACATTACATCGGTGTATTTTAGGCAAATGTTTTGAATTTCAATAAATGTCCTTACAAGTAAACGAGTCAACTCAATTTTGTCCAAGAACAACAAATTTTGATAAATTTTAATAAACTGATAATCGTAAAATATATGTACAACTACTTGTACTGATAAACCATGACACGTCATTGAATTTTGTATTAGACTCATTAAGATGTGTTCAAGTATAAGACTGTTTGAATAATATATACATATATATTTATTTCCCAAAGAGTGTGCAACAAGAAAAATATTTGATCGTCTGTTTAACATGGTCGGTGTTTATTTGTGTAAACGTATCATCCTGTCCTTCACACGTCGTTGTTCCAAAAGCCCAAGGTTAGATAGCCAGAGGTGTTACCTGATTCCGAAGGTTCATTGGAACAAACGACGGATTCATAAAGTGTATGATATTGAATGGCATGATTGTAACTGTCAGCAACGTCGTATTTACAGTCTTCTAACAGTTTGTCAAAGAACCCTAAAAATTAAACAATAAATAACATTATAGTATTCAAATGGTTCTAAGTTAATTTGAATGTATAAACAGTTTAAACAAATTATGTTCGATGATCCCGATACTTGTTACTTCTACATTCTTGAAAAAATGAAATTTTTAAGGTAAAAAACTGCACGTTTAAAACGAAAGCATTTTAAGAAGGCATACAATACAACATGATCATGGACAATTATTCAAAAGCTTGTCCAAATTGAAAATTAGTTCATATCGGTTATTTCTCAAAGATGTCCTTCATATGGATGTGTTTTTTAACAAATATACATATTCGCAATGAAACTAAAGTGATTGAAAATGGGGCCATCAATACTGACACAGACAGTTTGGTACGTGACTGATTTCGTCACTTTCACACTGCTTTCTTTTGTGAGATCTGAGTATGTGTGCGCATTAGTTTTTATGTTGCCAAGAATTTAAAATTAATTTATTAAAAACGATGTTGTACATAAGAAAAGTAAATTTAAGGCAAATATTGTCGACCTGAAGCATGATGAAAGCCTGAAGAACCCCTGTCCTTCCAGGCAAAATCAGTTCCTTACTGCTGTAAGGGCGAGGCTATTCACAGCAGACACAAGGATACCACTTCGACCACGGACATTTTTCATACACATACATGTAAATATAACTACAATGCATAACCTGAAACTTAAAACACGTTTTCTCTTTTATGAAAAATAAACATTTAGTTTTACACTGAAAATATTAAATGGATTTTATGGATGGATGATTTCTACTGTACCTGAACAGCGGAAATGTGTTAAGAAAATTTGTTCAGACAATGGTCCAAATGGGTCGCAGCAAAAGTGTAATCCTTTCTGATAACCAAGTGCACGGCAGATCGAATCTAAAACAATAACAATTTATTAATCAACTTCAGAAAAGACAAATGAAACATTGCAATTATTCCAAACAATTACTGAGGGTGAATTTGAAACAAAAAGAATAGCGTCTTAATACTGAAAAGATTAAACAGTTTAAGCTAGCAATTAAAATGATATAATCTTACATTTCAAGAGCTCTCATAAAATATTTACAATCAAATGACGTCAAAATCGCAAAAAAAAGAAGTAGAATTTTGAAAGTTAGTTCTGTATTTTTCAATGATTTTAAAATGACAAGACGTTTGCCTAGTTAAATAATGTCACACAAAATATAGATCATGTAGTATATTCTAAGTTCAAAGATTCTTCGAAATTAAAAGCATTCATTACTACTCAAGCCGACTTTACAATAATTCATGACATATGTTTTGGCATTTAAATATTGAGAAAAAGGCAACTAATTACTGTTAAATAATAACACATGTAACACATTAAAAAGTTACTTAAGATCTTACCTGCTTCTGTATTATCGAAAGAATTTGACTTGCTCAAGAGCCCGGTTCCTTCACTCGTGGTGAAAATTACAGCCCCATAAAATGAAAGATCTGATCCTGTCAGATACACCTGAGGCCGACAATTGGCAAACGCTTGAACTTCCAAATCTCCGCTCACATATCTAGGATCCCAGATTGCTGGACATTGCAAGATAGATGACTCATTTCCTAAACAAGTTAAATTACTCACACGGTGTAGTCCTTTCAGACCTGTGGTGCTTAGAGTCCTTTTGCCACCAGCGTAGCTAACAGCTCTACAATAAACTGATGCATCAACGTCATCAAAGTTTGAAGTTGAAACAAATATTGATGATTTTTCCACAATGACCTCTAACCCCATGTCTACTGGAGTTACTGTGTCTTGATTTATATTAACCAATCGTGGTCCGTCAACATTGTAACAAATAACAGCAGCTACCGTGTCAAGAACAGAACATTTTGCATCATCGAAGAATGAATCACGTTTACAATCTTCTAGTCTTGATTCATTTCCAATGCATTCTACTCCACCTTCAACAACATTATACAAAATTAAACAATAAATAAAATTGGGAATATAATTGCATAATGGTAACAGTTTAGAAGTACATTAATTTTTCGTAAATTATATTATGTATGTGAATAATAAACGCAATTCTGCTTAATGAGATTACTTTTTTTTAAAAATGACACAGAATAGTTTATCAGGATACTCTGTATAAAAACAATTGGGTATATTAATACATGTAAACTAGCAAACATTTATAAACAAATAGACACGGACAATGCATATTGACGAAAGCAATTACTATTTTAAACTACATGTATCTAACATTTGATAGTGACGAAGGAACTAAACGAAATGCTCGAAAAACCATCCCAGTATATTTTTGTTAATATGTTTTACAACCAAAAGTACCGTAGGTATCGTGTTATGTCATACAGCGGATGGGAGCCCTTTGCAGGGCATAGAAAAGAAACCACGCCACATTACAATGTTATATCATCCAAGTAAAACGTGAACAGTTGTTTTTATTTGCAAAACAATCATCTCTAAACGATTACACAGTTACAGACAGGTGATGTACTCTGATGTAAATAGACTACCATTTCAAGTTCCGCCAAACAAAAAGAGTATACATTGTTTTTCAATTATAGAGTAAAAGTTATTCATCGATAGATAGATAAATCTCCAAGCATAAACATACATTTTTGAGGAATAATTTATTGGTCATATTAATTTATTCCTATTGTCATTTCCATAGCAACAATGACATAACACAATATAAGCCAACATGAATAAATATCACATAATAAATAAACTATTTTGCAACAAAATCATAAAATAAATATATGATATAAAACCGACGATGTTTGTCAATTGCAAAAGATTTGTCAATGGCAGCAACAGGGTATTGCCTTCAAAAATATCCACCCACTGCAGTGTAAATCCACTGAGTTATCGAGACACTTTACCAACGATAGTCCGAACACAATGCATGAATATATTAAATCATACCATAGTATGTTACAATAATCAAATTTCATACTAAATGTACCGGATGATAAGAAATCATACGTGAGTCCATACCTTGAATTATTGCTAAATCAGCTGCAAACGTTTTGATAGCTTTTCCAGATTTGTAACCTAGCTCGGAACATACAACATGGGCATCTTTATCATCGAAATCATCACTGCAAATATAACCTTTCAGTCCATAACGTTCTACCATCACTGGGCCGTAGAAAGAATCCAAAGGTAGACTGACTTTGAATTCTACAATGATAAAGAAGTCATTAATTATTCTGCAAATGTATAAACATGTAGTGGAGGAATATGTTATAGTCCGTACAGGAAATTGAAATTACTTTTAATATTTAGTATAGGAAACTGAGAATATTGATTTTGGATGGTTGACAGCATCAATGATAAAACTCTTGTTTTAAATACATGTACATACAAAGTATGAACAACAATCAAACTTTATCTGATGAAATTTTATTAAAAGGTACATGTATTTAATTATATACATAATCTAAATGGAAACGTCAGGGCCAAACAGAAAGTACATCCGATCAAACTATAGTACATGTATTTCAGTATAAATGATTTGCCCAAACATTTAATCGAGGCAAAAGAAGCCCTCTCAAAACTTTCTGTTTTTTATTTGTGTTTTTCATTTTATGTTTTCAAATAAAAAGCATTCTGAATGAAGTTTAAGGTTCATTTCATCTTCCTCTAAAACTCGGAAAGTACTTAGAGAAAGAACAAACAAATAAAAAGCCTCTCACCTTCTTTATCGGAAATGTTTTCTCTGCAGTATAATGCCATGTAATTTCCCGAGGAGCATGTTCCTGAAAACTTGTTATACGGACATGAATATTCTTTCGGATCACTGCAGTATCTCTCTACATCGGATAACTCGGCTGTAGTTTGTCCAAAAACTGATCCTTTGCGAAAAACACCAGTTGAAAATCCCCATTGCTTACATATAAATACAGGATCAAGATTTAAGCTAGTGTCGCAAACTGCCCACCACTTAGATACATCAGAATTTCTCCTTAATAACCAATCTTTGCTATACCATTTTATGGAATCATCGGTTATACTGGTATTCCACCATTCATCAGGAAAACGATAGTCATAATCAAACATCTCCAAGATGCCATAATTATTTGACTTAATGTCTGCAAGTCGAACTGAAATAAGATGCTGCTTTGTTTCAGATCAAAATATGCCAAAAACGCAATTTCAAAGAACATTTATGTTTTAAATATATTCGTGTATACACATATTATTTCTTCCTATTACTTTTGTAAAAACATTGACTGGTATTTTCAGAACAGAACCTTTATTAACTCTTACCACTTACAAAATAGTACAAAAGTATACAAACAATAATCAGATGCATTTATCTCGTGACTAGGTGGATAATATTAGATGGAATGTTTTATAGAAAACAACAAACAAATGAACAAAAGAAAACAGTTAAAACAAAAAAGTTGCGGTGTGTTATCAAAAAGGCAAAATATACGTATAACTGAAGGGAAAAAGGGTTCGACCACTTCCGGATCGAAACATAGAGGTAACATGAGTCTGTTTTGTTGTTCTTTTACTGTTAAAGGCGATGAATGATGAAAAGTGGCTTGAAATGATACAACTTGCTTGAAATCATAGACATTGATGTAAAACTCTATGGCCGACTAAAACAAGATCATAAATCTTCCAAATTTTGCGTCGATAGAATCCTGCTGACAAATAAGTAGATGATGTGGTTGTGATAAAACAAGCTATTTGATGCCGTCTTGTATCATGAATTCAGAGGTATAATTAAAGAGAGGAAACTAAACAGAAAACGGAAAATTTGAAAATCATCAAAACATCTTACGAAATATGAAAAGTGTCATACATGATCTTATAATTTTTCGTGGTATAGAGAAAACATTGAAGAAACTGCATAGGCAAGTATTTAAGTAAGTCAAGTAAGCCTGTTAAATATTGTGTTTACCTTTTTTAAAACACGTAATTGTGAATTAATTTGTTTATCTTTTTATAATGTTTAAGTGTGCTTTATTTTGTTTACAGTTTTTTAAAAAACGTACTTGTTAATTAGTTTGGTTACCGTTTAAAGAAAAGTAATTGTAAATGATCTTGTTTACCGTTTTTAAAACACGTTATTGCTGCATCTTTGGGGTGGCCACAAGCATTTTGAGCATATCCGTACCATACACATTCTCGGATGTTTGCTTCATTGCCTGAAATCATATCTGGGTTTAACTTTGTATTCTTACTTACAACACAGTGTAATTGGTTGTTGTACATGTACCCTAAATCTCGGACGGTTTATTTACCAACTGAAATGCTTTACCTTTTCATTTACACGCAGAGTATAATTTATTATTTTTGTAAGAGAAGGCATTTAGAAATATTATTTGATGTCCTTAATTACTAGAAAAAAGGGAATCGTTTTCTGTTATTGCTTTAACAAATGCTTATGGAATAATAATGTTTGATTGATAATTAATACAGTATTTCCATACTTAGTGACGATCACTTTACTTCTCAGAGATATTTTGAGAGAATAAAGCAAAGAGTACGAAAATATTGCGTCATCCTCATTATTTCCACTATTATGTTATTTCCTAATAAATGAGTTATTCTTGTGAATCTTTATCAAATGTTTGATACATCAAAATACTAAACAAGCAATAAAAACACTACACTTTCAATAAATCCCCTACCTTCGCAGTCTATTCCAGAAAGAATCACGTCACCATTTCCTGGTCCATATGAACCAGCCTGCAATCTTTTACCTCCAGTGAAACCTAGATGACGACATAGTACTCGCGCTTCTGTGTGGTTGAGATACTGACCACATATAGTACCCCATTTACCATTAAGATATATCTCTACACGACCTGATATACTTGTATCTTCTGGTGAGTTACTTTCTGATCCATCTACAACACGAATCTTTATATCCAAATCCCCTAAAACAAAACAACAGGTATGCTAGTATTTAATCTAAACACAAACCAAATTATAAACAAACAAATAAACAAGACTGAACGCAATGGCGTTACAATGAAGGAATACGAACGAAACAAGAAAACTAATTTCTTTTTGTAAATATTAAAATTCGAGACAAAAGTATTTTCGAGATGAACAATTTACTTAAATGATTTTTTTTTTGCATTTTTGCACGACTTTCTTTTCTCTGCGTATTACAAACAAATGGAGTAGGGGTAAACAACAAACAAATCTACTGCCGTTAGAAGAGATCATGCTACTGGTCAGAGGCATAACGTAAAATTCACTGTACAGATACCTTGATTATTACTGCACATGACAGCTGCCACACTATCCCACTGACAGTTTTCAGTTTCGCCCCATTCATGATGTTTGCACTCTTCTACTGAATTCTCTGTTCCACTGCAACCAAGCCCTCTTAACCACCTTATCTCGTGCAACACGGCTATAAAAACAAGTGACATCAAACAAGCGTCTGTGTATTGAACTCTTAATTTAAAATATTGAAATGCAAGAACAAAGTACAAACGATGTCATAATTTTAGCGGTCGTGTACCAGAATTGCAAATACTCGACACAACAATAGGGGCCGTGTAGTGAATTTACTAATTTGCCAAAAAAATGTAATGCAATGCAGACCAAAGGTGTCGTAAATTGCAAAAATCCGAGCAGAGAACTAATAAAACATATTGGAATCACGCTGTAATGGTGAAGCATGAATAGAAATGTGCACGCGTAAAAAGCGACTTTACTTATTGACGCAGTATTGAACGCGTCAGATAGAACATGGACTCTTCCTGAAAAGACGCAGAATGGAAACAAATGTCACAATAACTAAAGCGCTCTTTTCTTGATTGACACTGTTTGGACAGAATCGTCACAGGAACAAGCAAGATTCTTGAGAAATTACACAGCTTTAAAAGTGTCACAGACACAAAAGTGATATAATTGAACTGGCGCAGTATGGAGACAATTGTAAAAGGTATGAAAGGCATAATAAAGCCATTTTTTAACTTAATTGTGGAAAGACGTGTCTCAGAGACAAACATATTTGAATTTATAAAGAATGGAGCGAAACGAGACATAAAAGCTAATGCTAATTAACGAACAAAGAACGAATCTAAGACTGAAGAGAATGTGCTTCCTGAGTCCAGGAAAGAAACTTTTACTACATGTCTCATATTCCAAGCAGACGAAACCACCAATGACCTAATGTGAACAGGTCTACGCCGTTTCGAGCCGGATATTAAATATAATATACATCTAATAAATTTTGTTTCACTTATTTTCTCCTAGTTTATTTGAATGTATTTTGAAGCAGAACATAACTATTATGTAGTCATTCGAAATGTTGAAAAACTTTAAAAAAATATATTACATACCAACGCTTGATGATTTGAATGAAATCCCATACATAAAGCCGGTACTATTGCACACGACACTGGCATCATTGTCCGTAAAATCTTCAGAGCACACATACCCATCATGGGTGAAGTAATTGATCTTAACGATAGGGTCTGCTGTGATTTCTAAAATAAATTGTCTCATATATGAGGTGTCTATTGTGGAAGTTTTACGATAAGAATATACCCAAAACAAAATGATCTCAGATAATATAGATTTGGGGATAAAGTTCTCAAATTATTCTCGTCAAACGTTTTTTAGCATTTAATAGTGAGTGACAATCTAACTACTTTGTGCTTATAAAATACATTTTTAAAAGTAAGTCCTACATTCAATTTTAACCTTATGATGCTTATCTAACATAAATTTTGTTTGGAAGGAGCTTGCTAAGTAATACATGTTGCACACAAACTTTAACTAGACACAACTGTAAATAAATATATTATTCAGGATAAGATATAGACTTGGATTTACACATGAACCTGGCAAATAGATATCAAATTTACTTGTTATTCCTCTGGGATTGTCACTGCATACAACTCCTGCATATCTGGACCATGTGCACCTCGAGACTTTCTCATAATGTACGTTACACGGAGCTCCTGGGGAAGTGTTGCAATATTGTTGACACTCGTTACCTATATGAACACTTCTTGTACAGTGTGTATCGCCTGCTTCATTTGAATACATACACTCACTGAGATGTTGCTCAGTTCCTGTACATTTGATTGTGTCAGTTGTGAACCTGTGCTGTATGTCTGAATCGAATTCAACTGGACCAAAAGCCGAACAACAAGCCGAGATTCCATACTGGAACCCGAGCTGCTTACATACAACCGTCGCAGCATTTTTATCGAAACCATCTGAACACAGGACTCTTGATCCACCTGTATGGTTAAATACCACAGGACCGTAGGAGGTTTCCGGACTAGGATAAAGTTGAACTGTAAAACAAAAGAGAACATAAAAATCGTTTTACTTGAAAGTGTGATTATGAAGGAATTTATACAATCGTATGAGTAAAACAGAACAATATACGAGCATTTCGTCGACAGTCCTTAACAATAGTTGTCTGATGGCAGTATGCTCGACTATTTGTTTGTAAGTGACAGCTGGGTCATTATCGTCCAAGTGAAAGGTAGGCAATTCTATAAGAAGGATGTTCATTGAGACTTTACCTTAAATGACCTTTCTAGGGCAGTAACCTCTGATTCAACCTATTTTTCATATTCAGTATGTGTTTGTTAGCATTTTGTGCTGGGTCTATATTATGTATGCATTGTCTTTTACTTTTGCATTTGGAAAAGTGTTGACTTTATATAGTTAATATGTAGCCTGAAGTGCATATCTTGCCTGTTTCATTTTCTCATAGTTGAAGCACGGACCTATACGCATGTGTATATAGGTCCGTGGTTGCAGGATTCTTTCTTCTACGTGTTGGTGAGTGTCGTGTTTGATGGTATTAACATCTTAATAGTATATATGTTTTTTCTTGTGCTCTTGCAAAAGTAATTTTGAAGTAAATGGGTATCTGTTAACGTATAAAGTAGTACAGTAACAACATTTGTTTTAAAAAGTCACCCAACTAAATTTCTATGTTCAAGAACGGCCATAAGTTGACATAAATTTAGTAAAGGGTTATCTAACTTTATAGTCTGATGTGCATGAACAATTTAATGAAGTTTCAACTCAGTCCTATAAGTATATGATATAAGTCTGTGATAGTAGCTTGTAAACAAAACATTAACCAGAAGTGTAACGTCGATGCTGACGCAAGTACTTGATTTATTGTCTGCTCGGCTTCTCCCGTGATCCGACATTACAGATCGTACTCGAAAAGATCTAGCTCCGTATAACAACCTTCCTCTATTTATTTGAATTAAACTTTACCCTGTTAGTAGTAAAATAATTCTGTCATTGCGACCAGTACAGATCATGATCAGCCCCCACATCTACGCTGTCTGTGAATTATCTGCATTGTTCGCTACTCAGTTACTAAATGTTCAATGATGTGGGCATCCCTTTCAACAACAATGCTAACAGTGGCACTGCCAATATAGAACGACCAACAAAGATATTAGAAATTAAGTGGATAAATGGTTAAAAAATGGAAAATATTTGGAGTAACTTACTGTCAAAATACTGACAACGTACGCCAGCTAACCTATCGACCCCGCACTGCGTTACTTCTCCGAAAGGACTAAAGCTACACTGTCCTAGCGTTGTTTCTGTTCCAGTGCAGTTAACATTTGAAGTCATATATGGACCTTCAATGTCTCTAGAGGAAAGAATCATATATTTTATATAACAAGTTTCCACTGTTGCACAATTTTCTAATCCTATGAACCTTATGAGTTTTGACCATTCTTCCAAAATTAAAGTTGCAGTCCGCAGTGTTGTATGCACTGTATGTTAGTCATTTTGTAATATGTTCGTATTATCTCGTTGAACTTAACTTGCAATGAAGTTGTATGTGCAACATCATACACTTTGCTATCAGAAAAAGAGATCTACATTGTTGCAGTGAAATGTGTTTGTTTTCCTCACATTGATGATATTTGTGATTTTTAAATCTAAATTGAATACACAAAATAGCATCTGTAATAATACTGTAACTTTAGGTTGATAGAACGTCGTATCAAGTTGTAAACTACATTATATTGTAACCAATTTGTATAAACAGAGTAAATTGGATACTTACGTCAGGGATTTCAGTTTGGTTTTTGCAGTCCCATGCTCAAAGCCGAGTTCTCTGCAGACGACACGAGCGTCCATATCATCCCAACCATCGGGACAAATTCCTCCCGATATTTCATTGTAGGTCACCTCAAGCACGCCATTGCCTTCTGCATTATAGTCTACATGCAGTCTGAGTGAATAGTCTGAAATAAAGAAGATGACAGTTTTTTTTATCAAAAATGATGATTATAATTTTAGTTTAAAAGGTATTAAAGTAGGCACGTTTTTCAAATTGACCATGCTTCTTGGTTTGTGAAACTTGAACAGAATATAACTATATTTCGTTTTCTTTCTTTTTTTTCTCTAAGGCAATAAGGTCAATGGTTACAGTAAACTGCCTTATACTAGCAAAGAAAGTTTCAGCAAATCAGAAGGTAGTAATTCATTTCCCGTGACGTAGTCATATGATTTCCTGAAAACAATACATGTAATATATTGTTGTTTGTATGCTTTGCATTTGGTGAGGAAACATATCTAAAACTTACTTTTGCAACATTTCCGATTTTTTTTCCTCACAGAAATTGGTACTTAAAACTGATATTTCCCTTTTTAGCATCAATGCACCATTTCCGATTTTTTTTCCTCACAGAAATTGGTATCTAAAACTGATATTTCCCTATTGTGCTTCAATGCAACATTTAATCATTTAGCAGGGTAAGGGTTAAAACTGAAAATTTAGAATTGGGAAGGTATATACAGTGTACACATACATGTATATATAATTATGCTGTATTTGACAGTCGAACATTTACAGAGAAATCAGATCAAATCGGATCAAAGTCGACGTTACTTATACACACAAAGAGAGAGTCTTTGATATGTCTTCAAACAATAAGTACGGTACACTGTTGTTAAGACAGAACAACTAAGAGACACGGGAAGACTGATTTTTATGAAAAAACATTTTGATATAACTCTTCAACACTCTCAATAATTACAGAAAACAAGACTTTTAATGCACCTTCATTGATACCTACATACCTACCTACCTCAGTATCTGTAATAAAATCTTAAGTGAATGCACGTTATTTTTACTTTAATTTTATTGTAAATTAAGGTATGAGGGAAACTTCAACAACAACACGTGCTCTTTTTATTGTAAATTAAGGAAATTTTGAATACATACGAATGTTAATTGGTGTACAGTAAACTCCGTTTATAACGAACTCCTCGGGACCTATCAATTGTGTTCCTTATATCCGGAGTTCCGTATATCCGTATATAGAACAAGTTCCTTATATACGATGTATATATATCGAACTAAAATATATATCGAAAAATAATTTTTATAGTCAAATGTAATGAAATCCGAACCATCAACTTATAGTTGCTTTTGATTTTCCTACCACCTTTTGCAAAGTTATAAAGATCTTTAACTGTTAATATCCAAACCTATGTAAAACAATTGCAAGGATTAATAAAACATAAAAAAGACGGTTCATGTTTTAATTGGCAATACTTAAACAAATACAATTGAAGAAAGCTGATTTTCGCTCACTTGCCATAACTTGAAATATTTAACAAGGTACTTTTCCCAATATGGGATTTCATCCTGTCTGCATGCTTTAAAAAAACGCTCGCAATTATTTTTAAAAAAAACTGTTCGTTATATCCGAAGTTACGTTATATCAGGAGTCGATATATACGGAGTTTACTGTATACCTTTTGCTTCAGCCTGTCATTTGTAATTTCATAATTTAGATTTATCTATTCATGTGTATAAGATTACAATATATTTGATCTGCTTAAGTGCTGTATGAAATTTCTTAGTACTAATTGTGAAACAAGTGATAGGTTTTACAGAACACACTTCATTTTTGATGAGGGCAAAGGTGTGTGAAGTAAACTTAAGGGGTGTTAATCTATCAATAATCAATAATCACCTCCTTACGGAATCGTGCAGACTTTGGGTTTGACCTTAATACAGCCCACAATCATTCATTCGCAGCATATATAGTTCGAATAAAAGATACAAGGTTTGTCAGTTCAATACAATTTGATGCTATGAAGATATATGTGCAAAACCTGTCTTTATAGAGCATTAATTTACATCAATCTAATTATTTGAAACTAATGATATTACATTTACATAGTAATTTAATTATTTACAATGAGCTAAATGCGCAAGAATTACGTTCTTCTATTTTAACATGAACGTGCGATACATTGTAAGCGGAAGTAGTTCGACAAGCTCTCGCAGCAGTAGCAAAGAACATTTGATTTTGAGCTGAGCTACACCAGTCAAACAGTTGAGCTTGATGAAAGTAATAAAACTGGGATGTGAACAGTAAAATGTGAAAAAGTTTATCTACAAACCTTTGACAAATGTATTAACTTTGAGAATATAATGACGCTATCTAACGATGGATTCAAATGTTCACCTGTTCTAATGTGTGGGCTATGTAATTGTTTAAAATGCGCCACAAACAAAAGATATTTTCAGCTTCCATATCTTAAGATGATTTAAAGCATTGAATATGATATCTACTCTGCATAATTTTGAGGTAACTTTCTTTATTAGTTGTACATGTATTGGACTTACCGTCTCCACTTACAGTCTGTGACGAAATCAATCTAGCATTGTTAGCAAGTACCGTTAATAAAAGCAAAATTTTCTCTCGTGCCATTTTCTTTCACCACTTTTCCCCTGACCGTCATTTCCCTCAGTTTAAATCTGTAATAGATACCACACTTATTAATAAAAGCTCATTTCTCCAGAGGAAAGGTATTGGAGAGCATTTTTCTTTAAGAGAAAGTGTCCGCTCTGAAAATGACATGGCGCTTTGTCAGAAAATCATCTCAACGTAAAAGAACATTTTATGCTTTGAAAGAAGAATATTTCATCTAAATAGGACGGAACAAAACAACAACAACATAAAAGTTTGATAAAATATCTTTCTCTCTGAATCGGACGGAACAATTGTTTAACAAAACAACAACAACATAAAAGTTTGATAAAATATCTTTCTCTCTGAACAAGACAACATATCACTTTGACTAACCAACATTTTTTCTGGACAAGACACAGGTTTGACAGAATAAAACAACATACAAGGTTGACAAAGCAACTTCCTTTATAACTCCTGGCGTAGTAGCTGATTATCTATTCTCTGCAATTTTAAGTTGGCAAGTCGTTTTATAAGGAAATAACCTACAAAGCCTTTTAACCTACTAAAATAATGAACTAATTATTATACAATAAATTCTTTCAAATATTCCTCAGGGAATAATAAGTATAACTGTTTTTTTCTGTTTAAATTTTTTCTCATTTCTAAGCTTGTCATAATGATGGTCAACATGTAATTTGTAAAAGTGCTGACAAATTTCTTGAAAAAAGGCAGTATTGCCGAAAATTTGAATTAAAGTGTTGTTTTAAACAGAAAAACAGTTAAATTATTATATTTCTTCCAAGCTGGTGTGTATAATATTTGCGCAAATAACAGAACACATCAACAAGTTCCTAAATTATTTGTTAGCAATTATATACACATATAATGACATCTTATATAATAACTTCAATATATAATAATCTTTTAATATCAATATTCAGATTCTTTCATTTGTTGCATATCAATTGTAAATTTGTACAATCAGTGATCAGTTTTTATGCTTTTGTTTACTGAAATATAGCATCAAAATCAAGGCTGATTTCTTAATAGACTTTTACAAGCACAGTAGAGCAGTTTTTCTTTTCAGCATATTACTAAATGTTACTTTTTATGGCAGATTTTATACAGAGATTAGCAATGGTAACCTAACTTTTATATTGTGTAGTTTTAATAATGAATACTGTGATATTGTTGTACATATTTTACATGTATATTTTGTAATAGGTTTTAACTATGATAAAAGTAACTTCCTGTTAAGTGATAGTATTAAATTATTAAGTTTAACTATTCAGTAATTGGATTTTATGTGTAGTGTCAAGACCTCTAGCTTGTACTCCAGTTATAGAATTGGCATATGTAACTTTTTATATTTTACATGATTTTTTCAATATGATTTGTATATGATATTTTACTGTTTACATGGGTAAATAAATAAAGAATAGAATAGTAAAGTGATAATCGTCAGATAGTACAAATGCATCTTACACAAATACTGTAAATACAAATGTAAAGTGAAATCTTGCACAGATAATGTAAAAAGAGTGAAAGCATGTGTAAATCAGTTGTTAGGATCATGAAAATTAATTAAGTAGAATCAGACAAAATGATAATGTTTCAAATAAAAAACTAATGACCATGCAAAGTAAATACATGAACTGGTAAACATAAATTCATATAACATTTTGTGTATAACAGTATTATAACATTTTGTGTATAATAGTATATAACTATTGCATTATATGTAGGAACATTTAAACAGTTAAACTTACATTTTGTCGTCCGCTCCGCTTAACACCGATGTTATCTTCAATATTCAAACTTCAATATCATGTTACAGTAGATGTGCTCAATGTTGCAAAATAACCTATAACTGCTGGTACACGAATTTAGTTACTATTGAAAAGTATATCCCTAAATTTCGCGTTGTATTCCATTTTAAGTTAACCATCATATCTAGACATAATACCTTCTAGTCTGGATTTCCTTCCCCTTATTACTACGTAACGGAAAGGAAGTCGGGAACCAGACTAAATACCTGTTTCAAAATCAATGACACAGACATGGTAGTGTCGTGTTTACAGGTGGGTTTATCCATGCGTATCAGAGTGTACAGTTGTAAATTAAATAGCACATGTGCATCATATTGAAAGATGTTTTTTACCAAATCCTATAGTGTTCACTCTGGGGATCTTTATATGTGTACATATGAATTTACACTATGAATCATGCATGTTTGCTCGCTGAGTTAATTAAATCAGGTGTTGCAATATTGCTAAAACACCTGCGCTTACACATCAGCTTTCACCTACAAAGTTATTAAAAAAAATACACAGAAATCTCAGTCGGTACTGATTATTTTTTCTTGTATTACACTCAAAGCATAAATGCCAAAACAAACTGCCACAGCCAGTAATTGAATAAATATTAATTCAAAATCAAGTAACCAAATAGTGTACGAATACAGAATGTTGTATTCAATAGCAGTTTTCAATTAAGAAATAATAAATGCCTCCCTGTATTTTATCTTTGAATAAAATATAGTCAGGAATTTGGATGCGTAGTAATTTTTCGGATCCAATTGACTGACTTTATTTTATTCAACGATAAAATATAGGGAACAATCTATTGTTTCGATTCTAAAACCTTATTTTCTTTGAAAACAATCCCGAACTTTATTTAACGCGTAGTAGTACATCGTTGTAACCTTAAAACGCGAGATACGATTTTACGCGCTTGTTTACATACGTCACGTCATCCTTGGAAAAAACGTGTTGTATTTTACCGCATCAAGACTGGGTTCATTTATAACATTAATAAAGCTATAAAGCTAATAAATCAAACACTTTTTCTGAACGTAAGAAGTTCATATACCTAAAACACTTATAAAGGTTAAATAATGTTACACCTATATACCTTGAAAACATTTTCAATCTAAATAGCGCTGATGCCTTCCCCCCCCGCCCCCCACCCCCCCTTTCGGAATAGTTTAAATTCCAAGAAACTCTACTCATAACTTAAGCATTTCAAGCAAGATTCCCATTCGTTACCCCGCAGCACGGGCGTAACTAGGCGTACTCCTTTTCGCCCGTGCGTACAAATCGATTCCGTAATCGAAAAGAAAAGCAAGGCTTAATCTTCGAAAACAATAATAAAAATCAGAAGCTTAGGGGGGTAGGGGCACATATATACTGACTTTCTGACTTTGTGGCTTGCCAGAACTCTGTTTTCGAATTTGTTCTTGACTTAATGTAGGGCCATGGTCGGTTATGTGCCCCTAAACTTCTTCCATTAAAGGTAACTTTTGTCATCTTTCGATTTATTTGCTTAATCAGGTATAGAATAATAGTTTCTGCCATGAGCACGCGGTTCAGATCGAAATAATAGCATGAGCACGCGGTTCAGATCGAAATATCCGTCACCGAGGGTAACTGTTTTGCTGGAACTCGGCTCGTGGCTCTGCCGAGTTCCCGCAAAACAGTTACCTGCGGTGACGGATATTTCCATCTGAATCAAATGTCTCATGATAGAAACATTTTGTTGCATACCGTCTAAGTAGATTTCTAAATTCAAACTTACCAATTTTCATATAAAACAGACGATGTTTAGATGTTGACGTTTGGGAAAGTGACGTCACAATGTTTATAACGTTACGTCACAAGTAATTCACGATAGGGGCCAGACCGGTTTTTCCGGCATTGGTAAAATCAACGTAAATGCCGATCCGATTTGCAAAAAAGTATAGTTTACTGATTTAATTAATGAATTAAGAAACACCTGTAAACATGTAATTGAAATGCTCGTGAAAAGACACAGGGATCGTGTTTTTGACAGCGAGGTCCCCAAAGATACTATTTAAAACATATTTGACGTCGTAAGCATTCAATAACAAACCTTCTATATTTTCAATATATAACGTCTGTAATATCATTATGACGTATTGTCAGTTTGCTGTTAAAGCGCGTCGGAGCTATTTATAAGTACCTTTTGTAGTAATTAATGTGTTTCTTTGATATTTGACAACATTTTAAATATGTCATTAATGGAACATTACATTCGTGGTCGTTATATATTGAGCAGAGCCTCGTATTATATCATTTTGAGTAACTCGTTTAATAATTTCGATACAATAATGACCACTCATGCAATATGCACAATGTATCAACTAGCGTGCCTCCAAACCCTGTCCAGTCTTGTCGGTCTCCAATATCAAACCATTCTATACATTTTAGTCATATCATGTTTCGGAATTTGATACATCGGTTTGCTTTCGTTAATTTCACCACTATTATTAAATGAAAACTAGATAATAATTTAAACAGAATATGAGAGGTGGATCATGGCGTAAGTCTATATATAAGTCGCATATAGATAACATGCGCTTTATACGGGGGACGCTGCCGCATATATCTCAAAAATAGCGATCTTAAACGCATAAAAAACACGGCATACTGATGAACGGACAGACAGGCGGACAACGACAAAATTATATCAGGGGATAATAAGCGTTAGTTGCCATATAAAGCGAAGGCATACCAGTAGTTGTATATTAGTCACGATAATATGGGTATATAATTTCCATGTCAACGATAAATCGTCGTATAAACCACATCACCAGCAGGTTTGGATACTCGCGCGTTAATCAGAATCATAACAGTGAAAAATATAGTCCGGCAACGCGGTTATAGTTTTGTTGTTTCTATGCTATTGTATCATTATTGTTGCCATATCATGCCGTAATTTATATGGAATATGGTTGATATGCTGTATATGCATACGACTAAATAGATTATCTGTTCTGTTCTGTTCTGTTCTATTCAGTAAGCGACGCTTATCAAATCTACATGAAGAGGAGTTACGGGAAAAGAACTTTTATGTTCCTTTCTCCTCTCTTTTCTTCTCCACTAACTCTCATTACCCTGCCTGTCTGCATCATTCGCTCGTTCTCCCCATTTTCGTCCGTACACCACTAACGCACTCATTAAAATGTATCATTATGTTTTATGAGACATTTAGCGCATCGGGTTTTTTGTTTGCCTCATTTTTAATAATTTTACAGACTTTGTTAATTAATATATATTCCGTCAGATCATTGCGGTTTTTTAAATGATCGGCTATCACAGTACCTTTCACGTAATGCCCGTGCACTTTCCCCCAAACTATTTCCAGTCTTTTTTTTATACAATTTTGTGTTATTTATCATCCAAATCAGTACTGGATAGTAGACTAGGTCTAGTACAAAAAGTGAGATATTAGTCTACTTAGAACCGTAAGTTTCGAATGTGTTCAGGGTAGGGTCAAGGAAATTAAATATATAACGCCCTCATTAAAATGGTTTAGTAAATGGTTTACATTTTACATTTTGCTGAAATGGAATGAGCCATATCTGTTGTAGAAACTTGAATTCGAAAGCTATTTTTTCCTAAATACATGTAAGGTTTGAATGTTGTAAATAGTTCTACGTGCCGCGGGTAACTTCCCTTGGCTACAGTCAATAAGGCATGTGGGCTAAATATGCGAGATCCGGAAGCAGTTTATTTTGTCTAGGAAATTACGGGCCTATACTATATAGTTGCTATATTATATTTGTTGTTTCATAATTTAATTGTACTATCTCATGCAAATGGCAAAATAAAGAGAATATATAGTCTGATCCAAAAATATTTCATTTGTCAACATTCGATAGGGTATGAAACAAAGTCACCTTTTGACTAAATTTATAGTGTT